>KZ807142.1:563117-578397 GCA_000696205.2 Oncopeltus fasciatus
TAAAATAAATATATAATATAAAAAAACTTTTTTATAAAAATGTCAGAAACTGCATTGGCAAGGAGAATAAAACATCTGTCTTTGTAAATGATTTATACAAAATCAGATGTTTATTTACAATAGACCTCTAATCCCCTCAGGCCCCTAGCAATCCATTCTCTTCAATAGTTTGCAGATTCCCTCTTCCAACATCCATCGGAATTCCTGGCTATCAGCAGCTAACTTCACAGAAAACAACCTCCTTGTGCACTTTTACTTGTAACAGGGCTTCCCTTGTTATAAATATTTTGCTTCACTACATTCTGAGCAAGACCATAATGGACTGAAACTTCTGTAACAGGTAATAATTTGGGCAGTTACCTGGAATGGTAAATATTGTAGGTATCCTGAATCTTGGTAATATCCTGAAAGTAGTCAGGTCTGTGGCCTGTGCAATTGTTGAAAAGTCGTCTGCGCCTCCCTACTAATTTTCGAGGAATCTGATATACACACAGAGTTTTTGTTAGCTATCAGGGTAATGTTAACCATGATAAAAGAAATGTCTGTCCAAATCTTGTACATCTGAGGGTTTATGGGATTAATAGAAATCAAAGCTCCTGTGTCGACATATGGTGTCAGTCTTGTGTGTGTGTGTGCGTGCGTGTGTATGTAGTGACTATGGGGTGTTTTTTTAAATTATACTAGATTATTCATTGTTTACTAATAGGATTTTGAAGCCAGACAATTTTACCTTATGTAAAGCAGTATAATTTGATTTCCTACTTTCATGACATATTAGATTATATTATTCTTCATAGTTCTAGACTATATGTTTTAATTCCCTTTTTTTTTAACCATAAAATAAACAGAGTAATCTACAATCAATTTGTAAGATAATGATTAATAAACTTTTGATTTAAGTAAAGTAATATTTTGTATTATAATAAATTTGAATTAGTGCACCTTATGTGATTAAATTTTTAGTTTTACAAGAAAATAACTCAAATTAATGATTAATTATTTTATTTTCCTGCAACATGATATTTATCTCATTTAATAAAACTTATTTATGATAATGTCTAGTTATTGTATTTTATATCCTGAACTTACTAAGTATACAGAAAATCAAAATATCTTGTTGTTTTACAGATTCTCTGTTGACCTGGTATTTACTTCGGCATCTTCAAAAATATTCTGTATTCTTGAATTCGAAGAAGCTATCTGTATACCAGCTAAAACAGAAAGAAAATTTACCATAGGACTAATATGTTTTAAAGAATGTAATATTGATTTTGAAGTAGGTTTTAATATTATTATCTTATTCCTTTACTTAGTTTTAGAATAGTTTAAGATACTAATTTCTGATCATTCTACCAAGATTTAGAGATTACATTTTTCTATATTTATGAAATTAATTGATATAATATTTTCTGTATTTACACAATAACTTTCAGAAAAGCTTTTAAATAATAATTATACACAGAAAATTTATAATTGCTTAAAAACATAAGCCTTAATGAAACTTTAGGATAGTATTCCACATCTTGAAGTCAAGGGTGGTGATAATTTTCTCCTCTTATATATGAAATTAAAAAAAAAAAAAAAATTTGAACCAATTGCTGCATATTTTGAGGCAGACATTTTGTGGTGTCATCTTCATTCACAGTTGCAAAAGGAAGGAGAAAGTGGAGAGGTCTTGTCAGACAGTCACAAGATTGACAGTCACAAACAAGGAGCATTGATGAACAGTTGCGCTGATTGCCCCCATCATCACCAGTTGCTTCAGTTCCCTCAAGTCTTCTTCACTCATGAACAGTTCCCCTGTATATTCTTGGCTCTTAATCTGTGGTGGCAATAACATAACCAAGAATTGGTACTTTGGTGCTGAGAATTGTTAGGGGGTGACTTCAGGAACTCAATGTAATGGTGTTAACCTTCACTTGTTAGTACACCTCATGTATTCTGTTATTTTTCTTGTTGGAATTTAATGATTTAATTTAATCAGAATTTAATGATTTACAGTTAAACAAATTTTCTTTTAGTTAAGTAGTGTATAAATAAAATTCTCATTTATAGAACCCCATCAGTCCTTATGGACTTTTGGTCAATATAATTTTAAGTCTACTTCAATGTACTATACTCCTCTTATTTATTTTAATTATACTTATTTTTATTTCAGGCTATAGTTTCAAATATAGTCACTAAGGAATGTAAAAAGTACTCAATATTAGTTAATGTTGCACCTTACAACATATCAAACCGAATAAAGCTTAAGGGACATGTGAGACAAAAATGTGTTCACAAAATTTCACTCTTCAATCCTACCAATAAAAGTACAACTTTTGTATTCCGATCTCCAAGCCCTGAAATAAAACCTAAATCTAAATTAATCAAAATAAAGCCAGGGAAAAAGGTAACGTGCTTACATATTTGTAATTCTATCATGCTAAGTTCCGAAGTGTTTTCTGTAAATTTATGCCAAATCCAACCTTTGTAGTTCATTTTAAAGAAGCATATTGAAAAAAAACAACATACAGTGATAATCCATCATATTGATACAATATAATTCAATGCATAATTGATTGTTATTATAGTAGGTAAATTAGTGGAAATAAAAATTGATTTTTTATTTTTATTTTCCATTTTATCTAATGTCTTGGACGTGTACAATAATGTTACTTTTCATTAACACAACCTTCACACATACCCAAAAACTTAATTTTATTGTTTCATGTTATCTAGTTTCTCTCAAAATGAAATAATATTTCTAACGATACTTCTAACGATACATTCCGTCTCAACCAAAGTATCTTTGTGTACATATTTTTCAAGCCGCTTTTGATAAGCTGAAGTATGGAAAGACAAATACTGTTCTCAATTAGTGATCTTTCATTTCATTCGATAAATCAGCATCTGAGAAGCATCATTACTCTTAAAATAATGATACTGAAAGCCATAGAAGTTTCATTAAAAAGTATTCAAATTGGATTGATTGGGTTAGTATTGAGACTGTAAAATTAAACCAATTGTAAAAATTAAGGCAGGATGAGATAAATTCAATTTTTCAAAATAGGATCATTTGTACAAATACATTTTTCGGAGATTTTAATGCAGACCATAAGTCCTTCTTAATGAACCTTAGCTAGTTTTTATTTTTATTTATTATTTTGTGGTTCATGATATAAATTGATATAAACAATATTTTTTGTTTTTAATTTGGACACTTTCTCAGCATCTTAATAGTGGTCTTGTAATTATTAACCCATTGAATGTGGTTGAGGCACGCACTGTCTCATTGTACTGCTACATATTAAGGCATGAGGACTTTGTTTAGCCTATTTCTCGTAATTAAAAACTAACTGCATATTTTTAGCTTCATTGGTTAATAAAGAAAATTTAATTGTCACTTTCAACTTTGTTAAAAGATGATACTCTTGGAAAAGTCATTATTCTTACAGATGATAAACTTCAAGATCTTCCAATCAATTCTTGAACATCAAAAAAGGCTAAGGATTACCTAAAGCTTCACAATATTTAAATGTATTGTACATATTGTACATAAATAGAGCTAATATATGCTGAAACTTTGAAATTTTTTATTTATTTCTTAAAAATGCTTATCAAAGGACCAATTTGGCTGGCATCCCTCCTTGTGTTCGTGATTTCTATCTCCTGCCAGCTTCCCATCCCAACTGTTCTGGTCTTCTGTCCCTCTTTCTTCTAGCTGTCCATTTTTTTTTTTTTTTTTTTTTTTTTTTTTTTTTTTTTTTTTTTTTTTTTTNGAACCCTGGGAGAAGTGACTAGGACGAGCTACTCAGGAGAACTGCAAGGAGGAGAGGTGTGTTAGGCTGGAGCTGGGAACTGTAGAGAGTGGGGGATTCTGGGAATGCTTATTACGATGTTACAGTCTCAGCATGAATAGTAGTATACTAAGGGAAAATAATGGTCTACGTAGGGGTTTCACAATATGTGACTTATATATAATTGTTTTAATTATTCAAAAGTGAATTCAATGATTTTTTTTTTTACTACTGATCCAACAAGCAGTAACCCTATAACTTACTGACTGAATATATTTATGTATGTGAGTGTAGAAATAACAGGAGGTAGAAAAAGTGTAGTGAACACTCAAAAAATTTACGGGTAATATTTTTGGGAAGACTTCTCACCCTGTTGATCTTATTTATTATATAAATATAAATATATATAGCAATCAAGAACAGGTCGGATAGAGAGTGGAGTGCACACACAAAAAGAGAAAAAGCTAGTATCTCTTCACTTCTCACTGAAGAAGGGCGAGAGATCCCCACAAATGTTTTCTTTATTTTCTATTTTCTTTTTTGTGTGTGCACTGCACTCTCTATCTGACCTGTTTTTGATTGCTACATACCGCAGCCATGAGTGTTTCATTTGCAATATATGTATATATCATAGTCATGTGCAATGGGGTTATAGGTGCCTGAATTAATGTGGAAATTATTTGGAAAATCTGGAAGTATTTTTTATTATTAATAACTTTAACTCAACATATCATTTAGCATTCTTTTTTCAAGGGTAAAATGTTCATTAGGATAATTTTATTATAAAAATTTAAATTTTCAGGCTATTCGAAGATTTAATTAATTTTTTTTTTTTTTTTTTTTTTAGAAATATTTGAAGTTAAACTATATTCCATTTGATTATGGATCTATAGCAGTCTTTGTTATTGAAGTCCATAATGAGTTGCTTGGGACTTTATCAGAAGAAGTTACATTTGTTTCATCAAAAATAAAAGAAAATGATGTGGAATTTGAAGCTCATATCAGTACTCCAGTTTTATTTTCAATTCCTTTGAAAAACCCTTCCACAAAAATTAGTAGCTGCTTTGCTTTTGTAAGTATTTTTAGTTCTTTTAAAGGTGTCAATTATATTATGATAATTGCTTATTTATTCAAAATTAGGCTTATGTGTATATGTATCAGACAATTTTACAAAATATTCAGGGATAAAAAAAAGCTATTTATAGTGGTGTTATAAATGAATTGTCCTTTTATTGTAAGTAATTGTCCTTTTTAATTATGACAGGTTGTCAGTAATGTTACTTAAAGTGGCTCCAACTAATTGGCATAATACATATAAACCTATATAGATCAATTAGTCTGGACAATCTATCATTTTTTAAAAACCAGTTTCTTTTATATTACTCATCTAATTTTGAAAGACCACGTTACAATTTACATGATAAAAAAAAATTCATGACAGGTTTTTTTTCTCTCATTTTCAAAGATAAATTACCTAAATTTCTAGTAAATGAAATTTATTTTAGATTTAAAAAAATTACTTAATAATATTTTAGTGAAATAAAAATTGAAGTTTTACTTTTTTAACACAAGTTAAAAAAAAGAAAAAATGGAAACATTGTCATTAATACTTCTAGTCTTTGGTGTTTATAGGTTCCAGAAAAAGTTGTTTTATAATTACCTTCAAAATTATTTTATGTTTTTCTAAAATTAATGTATTAAAATAATTGTCTTTGAATACTTTTAATACTTTACTAGTGCTTTTAGTGTGAACTGCTTAGGATGATATTCTGGACTAAGAGCTAATTCTTAATTATTTTTGCTATATTACAATTTAGCTGTAAATGAAACAAGCTGGATTTATTATTTGTAAAATAGCTACTTTTAATTATCTTCCTATAAGTTTTAAATACAATAAAAATAATTGAAATGTAATATGTGAGGAGATTGGTTCTTGATAGAAAAGTTCTTAACAGTGGAGGTATTCAAATGTATGTACAGTCCGGTCAAAGTAGTTAATAATAATTAAAAAATTCTTCAAAATGTCCATTTCTTTCTATTTTGCTGATAGTGAAAGTCATAAATTAGGGAATGAAAGATCAAGATTCTCCTTTACACCTACTTCTTTTTTGAGTTTAGATGTTTTCGGAAGGACAGCTTTCATCAGATCCCAGAGGATTAGCTAAGAAGCTGCCTATCAGAGACACTTGTACAAAACCAATGTCAACCCTCAGTGCTTGCTGAAGGTTGCATGGCTTGCCCTACCACAGATTTTTGCTACCTGCGCATTAATAAGGCTTAAACTTTCATTGGAAAGGGAGAGAGGGAAAGAGGGGGACACTCGTGAGGTTAGCCTAGCACAAAATGGCTACTTAACTTTTCACCTCAGGGCTTCATTCCTTTTCTCCTCTCTTGTCAGAATCAATAATGTAACTGCAAACAACTCCCAATAAAAGTGCAGGAGGCATTCATTACAATCAACAATAGAACATGGAGGAACTTATACTACTTGGGCCATTTCAGTGCAACTCATAATTGCTTTAAGTTACCCTACTTCAATATTCAGTAATATAAATATATAGTCCACACCCCATTTAATTAATTGTATGATCTAACATGGGATAATTCGAGATATATACTTGTTGGCTCACAAAACACTCTCTGTATGTGTCTGCTGGCAGCTAAGAGAACCAGAAATTGTAGAAATATGAATTAATCAAGCCTAATTTAAAAAGCTTTTTTTAAAATTCATTAGAATTTCTTAACTATTTGAGATTAAACAGATTTACATTCTAATATTTTAGTACAATAAAAGTTTTTTTAACCTTTATTTACTTATTACATTGTGTTAAAAATAAAAAAAACATTTTGTAAATTGATTTAAATGAATAGTAAAAATGGCATTAATGACAATCACCTGAAGAGAGAAGATGACCAATGACAACACTCTCGAATATACATTATTAAAAAAACAGAAAAAAAACAGTCATTAACACTTCTATACATTAGAGTATTAGACAGGTTCCACGAATAGTCATTATAGATTTACCTTCAAAATACATTGACTGAGCTTAATGTTCTAGTGATACAATGCTGAGCTTCCATATTTATTGGTGCCTATATTCCTCACTTCAACTTGATTAATTTTCTTTCATAGAGTTTTAATTAGTCTTTATCTTGTTCTTAGTGGATCCTTGATCTTGTCTAAACATGTTTTTTTTTTTTTTTTGTTTTTACCTTATCACTCTGATAATGGAAGCTGTGCCTTCCCAGAGATTCTAATAATATAAAAAAAAGTGTGAAGGAGACTCGCATTCCTTCATCACCTAATCTTTTTTATTCAGCAACTTTTTGGTTTACTTTGTTAGCTATCATTATAGCTGTTGACTAAATTAAAATATTTAAAAAAAAAATATGCTGCACTGCATTCAATAAGAATAATAGAAAATTTACTGAGAAAACTGACTGGAATTTATATAAATAAGTAAAAATTAGATTATTAATTTAAGCAAAATCAGATTAAAAGAGATTCATAATTTATTTTTATTTACTAACATATATTATCCTGTAAATGTGTCTCTACTCTATGTCACATCTATTTTATTCCTATTATGCGGTGCTATCCCCCCCCCCCTATCATTTTAATTTTGTCTACAGTCCTTTAGATGTTTTAAAAAGTAAGCTTAAACCTACTTACAAAATAATGCGTATTTTAGTGAAAATGGTGTTTTTTATAGACAAAAAACACAACAGGAGAGGGGTGAATTTCAGTCAGGGACTATAAATAGGCCATTGAATTTATTTTTATGAGCAATACAGGTTACATCTATAAATTCTTCTCTCAGGATGAGACTCAAGATCATCCCAGTGCGAGATTTAATGTAACACTAATAGGCTTCTACCAATTACTTGTGTGAATGTTAAAATTCAGGCTTGTAATAAAACAATTTTTTTTTTTCAGACTGATTCCAGTGATTTGCTAATTAGAAATGAAATATTTAACATCCCACCACGTAGAACATATAATCTTCAAGTTTTATTTAACCCATCCTTCATTGGAGAATTAATATTTAATATTGTGATATGTACTGATAAAATTGGAAATATTCAGTAAGTGGTACAATAATAACGTCCATTTTATTTCAAGGAAGAATTCTTTATAAATCAAAAAGAAATTGCAGAAATTTGAATTATTTGTAGCTGAATTTAAAAAAAATTCTTAAAATTCATTAATACTTATCAAACCAGTGATTGAGTATAATTTCCTAGTGACACAATGCAATACTTACACATCTATTGAAATCACCTTCTTCAACTACAGTCATTTTCTTTCATAGCTTTTTCATTAGTCATTATCCTTTTCTTATTTAGTGAATTCTATGATCACGTATTTGTAGTGAATAGTGTTTTGGTTTTAAAAGTATATAGTCACCTTATGTCAATCAATCAATCGAGCAACTAATTTTTGCACATCATGCTTAGGGTTAAGGTCAAAATGAAGGAGTATGCCCCCTCAGTGGTTCCTTGGCACATAAAAAATACTGTGTACTGTCTGACTTTGATATATTCATTAAAAATGTAGGTTATATTATGTATTCATTCAATGACATTAACTTATTTTTTAGTTTAAATCCATCTTTGCTATTGTTAATGTTGATTAGTTCACTAACTTTTTACAAACTTCCTTAACAATTTTCTTATGAGATATTCAGACATAGTCTAATCATCAAAGCTGCCCTTCCTGAAATGTTGTCTTTCCTAATATGATATAGTGATGGCTCTTTTAATGCAAGTTATGGCAATTTTTTGTGATAGATTGAGATTTGAGTTGGTTTGAAAGAGATAATTATTTAAGAAGACTCACTGAAAAATACACTCTTCAATCTCACTGGAGAAAAGATTAAAAAATAAGACATTTGTCTTTTTACTTTAACTTCTAACTTTAAGAAAAATTTCATTTATGTGTGATGTGTGTGTGTGTGTGCACACAGTGTATGCATGCAGACCCACTTGTGCATGTGCATCTATACCAAATATAAATCTGTGAATTTGCACGAGAGTGTCAAGGATTCCATTGCTAGAACATTATTGTCCGTAAGGAATTTCACTAACTTATGTTTGGGCAAAAATATGAATTGGGGATTTCTTTTGTCATAAATTTGGTTTTACCAGACTATTAGAGTTCATGAGACAAATTGAAAGCAAATCTATGCGAAATTAATAGTTCATGCATTTATTCTACAATTTTAAGCAGTTTTACAATATATGTTTGATGAATGATATTTTCTAAGATTTTATGGCTTTGTTCTGTTTGTATAACTTCAGTTAGGAAGTCCAGGGGTTTGTTGGTTAGAGTTGTTATATTCACATGATAAAAAGCAGATATTATATAATTCCTGATCCTGCAAACTGATTTCCTAGATATTTACTATTATATAATTGATAAAAATAATGTTAAGGAATAAATAAAAAAGGCCAAATAAAATTTATTATTTGTGGACAATCTTTTTGACAGAATGTTGTTTCTAATCTTACTTTTTTTTAATTTATTAACAGCTATAAATTAATTTTAAGCATTTAAATTTTTTTTTATAGCTATAGAGCCAAGTGCCGAGGAAATCCACCGAAACCTCAAGGTTTTATTTTACTTCCAAGAGGAGGAATATATAAGCTTGTATTTGAAAATGTATTAAAAATCAAGGCTTCTTTCCTTTGTGAAGTGAACAATCAAGAATTTATTTGCAAAAACCCAGGGTTTACCCTTTCTCCTGGGGAGGTAAATTATCTTTATAGTAGTCCTTAACATTATATGTTAACACTAAAGTTTCTCAATAAAGAATCTATAGTTATTGCATTGGTTTACCAGCATGTGGTTTGAATATTATATCATCCTAAGGAAAACAAGGTAGTGTTAGTTTTGCCCTGGTTATGGAAAAAAGAACACTCTCAAATCGATTAGATCCATCTGTCTACCACAGAAAATAAAAGGTCCTCCATGGTTAATAGGAGTCCAGGGCATGATTTATCCCTTTGTATTCTCCCTCTTTTCTGGTTTCAAAATGGGTGTATGAGTGAGAAAAAAACCAACAATTATATACTACTTATATATATTATGCTTTTTTGTGAACCCAAGTAATTTATAGATCTCTATTTACTTAAAAAATGACCAATATGAAGTTTAATTAATTTTTGTAAATTGGAAAATTAATGGAAAATGAATTATGTGAACTCTGCTTAATTGAAGTTGCCTTTGCAAGACAGTCTTCTTATAATGAAAAAAATTGTGAGGATTGGAGTCCGAGGACAGGGATTGGGCAAATGGATTGGGATGAAATTGGAGTTTACTATAGAAGAGTTTGAAGCGGTTGGAGATAAGGTCTTTGACAAAAGGAATATTAAAGTCGTGATGAAGAGTAGAGTTGGACACATAATATGGACCGTTAGCAATTATTCAAAGAATTTTGTACTGAAAAGATTGCATTTGTTGGATTTTGGATGGCTTAGCGGCACCCCACAGTTCTGCACCGTAGGTCCAGATTGGTCGTATTATGGTCTTGTAGATGGTCAGTTTATTTTCTAATGTGAGCTGTGAGCGCCTATTTATAAGGCTGTATAAGAGTCCGTGGCGTCTGTTGAGTCATTCCAGTTGAGTCTTGAGTCAAGGTGGAGCCCTAGGTAACGGACTGAATCAGAGAGAGGTATAGGTATGTTATTGTATGTCACATTATTAGGAGAATCTTTTCTTAATTTAAAATTTACTTGTATGCATTTGGACTCATTTATTTTGATTCTCCATTTACTGCACCACTGTTGAATAGCATCAAGGTGGTTTTGTAAATTGTTAGAAGCGATTTTGGAATCAGGGTGGGAGGAGAGGATCGCTTTGTCATCTGCAAAGAGGGCTAAAAGAGTATTAGGATGAGTAGGGATGTCTGTAGTATAAAGGATAAAAAGGATGGGTCCAAGCACACTGCCCTGTGGAACACCCGCTTTCACAGGGTAGTGTTCAGAGTAATCTTTGCCGGACCCTAAAGAAACGTTTAGAAAGATAAGATTTGAAAATTAGGTAGATGGTACTTGGAAATATGGATTTCAGATTATATAATAGTCCAGTATGCCATACTCTGTCTAATGCTTGAGTGACATCTAAGAATGCACCAGGACAAAATTATTTTCGCTCAAGGGAAGAGGAAATAAAGTCTACAACGTGAAACACCTGCTGGACAGTAGAATGATGGGATCGGAAGCCGAACTGATGATTAGGAAGAATATTTAAGGAAGTTATTATAGGTATTATTCGTTTTAAAAGAACTTTCTCAAATACCTTGGGAAGTAAAGGAAGAAGGCTAATTGGTCGATAGGATAATGTGTTAGAAGAAGATTTACCGGGTTTAGGAAATAAGATTATTTCTGAAAATTTCCAGAGAAGTGGAAAATGGGTGGTTCTAAGGACACAATTATAGAGGTAAGTGAGGAAAACAATTGCCTTTTGGGGTAGATTTCGAAGTATTAGCCCGGTAATAATCAAGTATTTCTGTTGCTATATTTTTACTATATCCAAAACTACTAATTTTAATTGTCAATGTTTTATAATTTTTGAAAGTTACTCATAAAATTTTGATAAAACTTGCTAAGCCATTGGAAAATTAAGTTATCCTTGGTATAAAATATTTTTGTTCATATTAAAATAAATTTTTGGAAAAAAAATTGTGAATATTTTTAAAGGCTCATTAAAAGTATAACTTTATTCATGTTCATTTGAATTGTCTGATAAGTTTTAAGAGTTTTAGCTCCTGCGATGGAATGAGTTATTTCACCAACTTGTATTTTAAATATTTGAAAAAATATGGATTGGCAATTTGTTTTGTCATATACCTTGTGTTACAAAGAGAAAGTAAATCTACGCTGAATTAAATAAAAAGTTCATAAAAAGTTTTTCACATATTTTTCATATTGTTACGAACCCCCAAAAGAGGGTCTAGACCCAGCCCAAAGAAAGACCTGTGCCAGTCTGGGTCTGCCTGGACCTATGTAGAATGTGATATATAGAATCTTTTAGGCCTTCATTCGAGGCACTGTATAAGTAGCCAGCCCTTGCCTCGAGAGTTCCTGCAGTCAGTCTTGAGTTTCCACTTAGTGATAAACAAACTGTAACATTTCAGTGATAATTAGATTCTTGTGATAATTTTTAGTGCTTCTGGGATAAGGACATATTGCTTACCATTCTAAAGTAGCTGTAAGTAATGGTAGTTATCTTTAATAATATAATAGATGTAAGAGCAGTAGTGACAATTGTTAATTAGCAATAATCATTTGTATTTGTTAATAAATTAGAGATATTTTATTTATGGAAGTAGATATTTATTCACCCATAGCTTCTAAGCTATGGTAGATGGTACAAATTCGAAAAACTGATGAAGAGGTTGGAGATGCAGTTTGTCACTGACCCATTTTACAGTACACAACTCAGGAGCAGGTTACAGAAGCCCAACAATCAATGTATAAACCAACCTTAAGAAGAGGGACTATTACAAACACTAGAAGAGGATTTAGACCCAGCAGAGAGAAGGCCCTGGTTTATAAAATATTCTATAACTACCCCGAGGCCTTATATAAGGAGTTCACCCATGCCTCGAGAGAAAGTTCCAGCAGTCAGTCTTCAGTTTCTGCTGTGATAAACTAATTGTGACTATTCAGTGATAAATAGATTACTGTGATAATTCTTAGTGTTTCTGTGAAAAGGACTTACTGTATATCAGTGTAAAGTAGCTGTAAATAATAGTTGTTAATTTTAATTGTATTTAATTGATAGGTAATAGATTGTTAACGATCAATATATATTTGTATTTGTTAATAAATTAGAGATATTGTATTTGTAGATGTAGTTATTTCATTCATCCACAAAATTAATTTAAATTCTAGATAGAATATAGTAGGCACTAATGCCTACCCTACAATTCGTAGTGCTTGTGCTAAGGTAAGTGAAATGTGCTTGTAGCTCTATAAGGCGAAAATGATGGAGATTGAGAGATCTTAGAACTGGAAAAGGAACTGGCCCAGAGTTGAATAGATGAAAGAGTAGAAGAAAGAAGAATAGGGGAAAATAAGACCATCTTAGCATGAGCTTTCTCCCTTATCAAAGTATTTAAAACCATATTGGGTCAAATTGGACTCCGTATTAGTAGATATTGAAGCGAGCTTTAAGGAAGACAGAAGGAATCAGAGATTACTTCCAATCATTACCAATCAAGTCAGTTTTTTTTCTGTGCTGTTGCCAGTTGAGAGACCTCATCTCCTGGCCTCTTCAGGTTCTGTTATCTTTACATAAAAAGCTTATAGTAGTTATGGTATAACAACATGTAACCACTAGATATACCACATGAACCTAAATATATCATTCCCTGTTCCGATCACCACACCAGGAAATACAACTCAATGTAAAATTTTATGTTCACCTTAATGTCTACAATAGTAAATTAAAATTAACTCCTTTATCAATAACACAGTAAGAAATATCTTGTATTAAAGGCTTCAAAGATACAATTGAATGAACTTCTAATAGTATTCCTTGCATTTTTGGTAAGTATTATGTTTATGAACTTTTTTAGGGGCATTACTCTTCTTAAGATTTATTCATAAATCTTATCATAAATTGAATCATTTATATTGGGAATTGTAGTTCTACTTTGGGCATGATGCTCTCTTAACTGTACTTTTTGACTACTTGTAGAGAGATATTTAAATAAGAATAAAAACCTCTCTATGTACTCATTTTTTTACTATGTAAAATGATCATTTTATATTTCAGGAGCAGACAATAGAAGTACAACACATTACATTCTATTCGTTCACTTCAACATTGGGAATAGAGGACAGCTGTTGTAAGGTTACTGTGATATGTACCACTTTCATACCAGCTCTTATTTGGACATATTATTTGCGGGCAAAGCCTGCTCTGCCACTTGTGTGATTTTTATACATATTTTAATTCTTATATTATTTTAATAAAGTTGTATTTTTCATTTTTAACCTTATTTTAAATTAATATTTGTTTTTTCATATTCATATTATTATAAGTATGTAAGTTTTTTTTAATCAAATTAATTTTTAATGATTGCATTTATACTTAGCATTTTATTATAGCAAAGTTTAATTAAAAATTAAAAATTATTTTTTAAAAGAAAGATGTCAATTTTTTTTAAATTTAACTTTCTTATATTTCTTTTAAGCCCAATTTTCATTCCATTTTATCAAGCTATTTGTCTGTTTAAATTTATGCTACAGATATTATGAAGAGTTTGGAACATGAAAATCAAAGGATTTTGATGAAACTTGAAATATTTTGCATGTTAATGAACATAATATTTATATAGCTAGTGAGACGTTATGAAATAGGGTCAAGATTCTTTTTTTTTTTTTCTATTTCATGAGCCACCATCCATGTTCAAACCTTATTGTTATTTAAATTTGAAGATACACATTTTATATTTCAGATTATCTGCATCGTAAAATATATGACTAATAATTTTTCAGCTACTATTAGAATTAGGGCTATGTGTTTGTTTCCCAACAAGCATATATGTGGTGTATTTAAGCTTTTAGTTACAAGCTTTATTTGAGTAAGCATGTAAATAAAATTACAAAATATTGTTTTCAGTTAAATCACTGATTTAAACATCAGGGGACATTTACTAGTTTATCAGAAACGCTTAACAAATAATCTATTTTAGTAATAATAATAATTATTTTCATGATTTTATCTAAAGGTATAAAGTAATATTTCATTAAATTACTTCAGTAATGTATTCTTTCCATTTAGTTAAATTTATTTTATAAGAGAGAAAGGAGAGAGACATAGATAAATAAGGATAAAAAAGTTAAACATTTAGCACAATAGCCTTAAGTTTTTATAAAATATTTATTAATTAATTACATCATTTATTGTACATGTTGTCCTATTGTAACATTTAATTTGAATGTTTTTATATTTTAATGTTTAATAAAGCATCTAAAAAAAAGTACAAAATAATATTTAAAAAAATTAAGCTTTCAGTAGCTTCAGTAAAATTTTCTCTTCTGGAAAAGCCAGAAATCCTCTTTTGTTTAACTTGAGAGGTACACTTGTTTTTTCTGACAGCCTCACTCTGTAGTTTAAGAAAAACAGTGCTAAGCCATACTTGATAACAGTTTGTGCATACCGCATTGCTAGAATAAAATTTGTAATTAGAATATGATGATATAAATGAATTGTTCATAGAGTCTATAAAAATAATAGAAAACAATAAAAAATACTGTCTACAAACACACACACATATTAAGTCAATACTAGTTTATCTCCAAGGGAATTATAGTGTTAAAAACTTCTTTTGTACTTACATTGTACCCTATTACATGAATTAATCACCTAAGGTCATTTAAAACCATCAGTCCATCATTTTCTAAAATTGATTGACTTTTATACTCTCATTTTCTCCTTTCCTTTTTAATAAAAATTTATCATTTTTTTTTTTTTTTTTTTTAAT
>KZ807142.1:589338-602614 GCA_000696205.2 Oncopeltus fasciatus
TCTAATTATAATTATTTTTATTTAACTAAACTTGTAAAAATAACCAAGAAAATGATGATTTTAAGTAAAATTCATTTCATTAAAATTTACAAGAAAGGATAAATTTTATTTAAGCGAATTTTTCCTTATAAATTTTATTAAAGAAACGATAATGTCCGATGATCGAAAGCATGAATATGACTATATTGTAATGTGAGACTCGGTGAATTTTTTTATAACCTTAGGGTTACAAAACATAAATATATACAGATATAGATGATAGGAATAATGTTTATAACAAACATTTTAATACAATATGATTAGCGAAAATTTAAATTGAACATTAAATATATAATTAAATTAAATTAAAAAGAAGATATTCAAAGGTAGATATATAGAACTATATATTAGATACAGATAGCACTCACTTGCTTTGGACTAGCTCCAAATTGTAGAAGGGGTAGTTTGTCGTCAGCGGTCGGACGAGAAGTGATGCGAGCTAGCGTTCCGACCAGGAAACGATAACTGATATGATAGTAGGCAGTTGCCAGTGTCCCTTATATATACTATCATATTATATAATGCAAGTGGTGTTGCGAAACACTCGAGTGAAATTAGTGAAACAAACATCCGAATTGAGGCTATAAAAACAAATTTTTGATAAGGAACTATTTTGGCCAGCTTTCTTTTTCATGAGAGAAATTGATTAAACACGAAAAATGTTATCACTCAATTCTTAATTTGATTTAAAACAACCTTTATTCTGTTCTTTTGCATTTTATATTTATATAGTCAGCTGAGCATATTTTCTCGAGCTTCTGCTCCAGAAGTAACTGTATTGAGACGTCTACTCCATGCACACTGCTCCAACTACTGCAGACGACACACTTATCCAAGACATACGAAGTTAACAAACGTAAATTGTTCAATAGTCCCAAGGTACGGTCAATGACCCTTCGAAGTCGTCACAGAATTAGATTTCGGTTGCCAATACCAGACCATATCGGAAACATAAGACCGAAATCCTCGGCCCAAAAGGGGTCCTAGGAGTAGGATACGAGATTGACCTGGAAGGTAACTAATAACACTCTAACGGACAAACATAAAAACATTTCACTCTGACCCTCTTGGACTGCACTTCTCTATTAGTGACTGGGCTTTCCAGTACTGCATTGGTCTCTGAAGCTGTGACACTTCCCATAATTTCTCAGGGTAAAGGATGTCTGCCGTCACAGAGTCCTTAGTCCTCCAGCTGAACCAAGATAGAGTCCTTAGAGAGCTTGTAATTGATCAGTTTGTAGTCCTCTTTGGAATACTTCACAAGAGCAGACTGCGCTCTTCCTTGTAGCAACAAGATGTTTGTCAGCGCCACAAATCATAATATAATCAAAAATTTCTCCTGACAGAATCTTTTTATTCTTACTAATAACAATATTGCAGCCTTTAGAATGACTAATGGCGAATAGACAAGACAAGACCAATACCACAACGTACACACAATATGCCCTTTTGTTGTCAACAATCTTTCCTCGATCCAGGTGATATCACTTATCACTAATTTGTTGTCTCGCACATTCATCAAATCCTACCTCTTACAATCTTCTTATTATCTGGTACTTGTTCCAGATTAATTCTTCTTAGTTAAGTTCGAGTTTGGACTCTCTTCATATCAGCCGGTTTGATCCGTGTAGTCCGCGAATTCAATTATGGTTTCACTTCTTCAACAATTTATACTAATCCATTTAACACAAACATACATCTTTAGCTACTTTTGATGTTTACTGTGTCGGCTGCTAGGCTATGATTGCCAAGCATACGTTTCTCTTATTCTGCTGGGACACTTTTGTTCACCAAAAGAAAATGGTGTCAGAACAACAAGACAAAAGTTGTATAAATGAAGTCCACTTGGAAAGTTTAGCGATGAGTCCTCTGCATTTATTCAATGGTTGACTTTCAATAGAAGGCGTTGATTGTTTCTGCCGTAAATTACACGGAGAGTTGTAAACTTAAAAAGGGGAGCTAAAGAACGATTTTAAACACCCTTGGGCAATGCCAATTTTAACACAGAGAGAAACGGAAAGGAAGAAGGATGGGGAGGGGGGAGTTGCAGAGACGTATATGGACAGAGAGAGTGATAGAGAGAGAGAGTCGAGGGAGGGAGAGAGACGGTGAGGGTGGCAGACGGAGAGATAGAGGGTGAGCAGAGAGAGAGAGAGGAAAAGAAAAAGAAAGAGAAAGTAAAAGAGAAGACGTAGGGAAAAGGAACGAAGGGAAGTGAGACAAAAGAGCGAGAAGGGTGGGGGACTATTTTCTTTACAAATCCTGCTTTATTGTTTAGTTAACAGTTGGTAAAGAAGTTGCGTTCAAAAGCCCATTTTTTGCATTGAATTATCTCTATATTAAGTGAGATTTTTTTTTCACAAATAAATTTTCTCCTTCCATGGATGTTTTGATTTTTATGTATTATGAATCGAATGTAACTACTTTATTTTTATTTTTCCTTCGTCTATTATTTGACCAAGAATTTATTTATTTTTTTCATTTTCATTTTCATTTTTCGTTTTATGTGTTTCCTGCGTTAAACAAGTATCTGAAGACTATACAAGAAAATTTAAGGATTGGATTTTCATTTTATTGTAGAATAAACACATCGGTTAGCCATATCAGTCGTACCAGAAATGTAATTGCTGCGATACGAATAATTTTATAAACAAATTTCAGAGATAGTTCTACGTTGCATAAGCAAATTTACGCCGATTTGATTGCATTAAAAAGGCAATCATGAAAAGATATATGATAAACTCAAACAAAAACAATTATTAATTTATGTATAGGAAGTATTATGCTGATAAGATTAAATGAGAATAAATTGCTTACGTACAAAAGTATTACAGATATTTTAGGAATTCCTTTTATAAGAAATATACATATTTAATAAAACTGTTCCATAATAGGAGACAGTTTAAAAGTGAGGAAAACGGGATTGTCAAAAATAAAAGAGAAAATTTACAATATCATCAATAAAACAATAATCCAAAAAAATTATTTAATAAATTACTTAAACAGAGTGGTGTTGAATGTCAATTATAGTGAAACACTATTAAATGTATTACAATTTAAGTTTGTTTCCTTTAATTTTTAGAATATTGAAATTGAATTTTTCCATAATATTTTAAAGACAAAAAAAGTGTATAAAGTTTCCTTTTCCACATTTATAAAAAAAAAAATGGAGAAAATAGTTAAAATAATTTTAGCATTTAAAAATCCTACTCGTCTTAGCTCCATTTCTAACTTTAGAATGCCATTAATATAGATAATAAAAAGTTTGCTATGAGGGAGCTGCGTTATCTAAGCAGATTTTCCGTTTTATTAAAGATGGATATAAATTTATTTAAATGACTAAATTTAAGTAACTAGACAGACCAATGAGTATGAATGTTAAGACCAATGAGATTTGGTGTAAAGTGATAGGGAAGGTGGAATGAGGATAACGTTCCACCATCGTAGTTAAATTCATAAATATATTTCTTAGCAGGCCTTTTTAATTTTAAAAGAACAGTATGGAACATAAAAATTAGTAAATTTTGCTCTTATTAGGGTACACACATTTTTTCATAGCCCAAATAACAAGGATGAGATGGTTATAAGTTTTGGTCATCCTCTGAACCAGCTCCTCTATCTCATCCGATTTCTAACAAAATGGACTGTTTAAGAAAACTTATCCATCAAAAATTTTAAATATCAAATTTGGCTTCTATATGAAGAAAGGAAGGGAAGCAGTACAGCAATCGAAGTTTTATTCTTAAATATTTTCCTTAATCCTAAGATGATTTTAGTTGGGGTTCGGTCGAGGTAGATCCAAAAAAACACAAATAAAAAAATGTATTTTTTTAATGAAGGATTATCTGCCAACGTTTCGGCTTACATTGTAAGCCATCTTCAGGGCTGTAGAAATACAATGTCATGAGAATACAGTAATATTTGAAATTAGTATAATAGAGAATTATAATATAATGTGATATCAAGAGTATGAAAGTAGAAAGCTGTGTAAGACAATTAAAAGTTTATGAAAACAATATTGAAAAAGAACCAATTTGAAAAAAACATGCAAACAAACAACTAATTGACAAGAAAAAATTGAAATATCATTAAAGCAGTATTTTGCCACACCTACCTATCATGAAGATGAGAGAGGACGTCCTGTCCCTAAGTTCA
Source organism: Oncopeltus fasciatus (assembly GCA_000696205.2). Taxonomy (NCBI): domain Eukaryota; kingdom Metazoa; phylum Arthropoda; class Insecta; order Hemiptera; family Lygaeidae; genus Oncopeltus; species Oncopeltus fasciatus. The sequence continues at coordinate 593,533 of KZ807142.1, forward strand.
CATTTCCATGACTGAACATTATGAATTTGTTTTGAGTTATGAAGTAGAAAAGGGAGTGGGGGTAGCAGGTACAAGGCAGGCGGAAGGTGTAAATGGAAAGCGGCCTGTTACAAGAGAGGGCAATAAAAGGACAAAGGAAAAAAAGGGAAGGGTATTATTGGGGATAAGTGACTTTGGAACTGGGAAAAATGTTTTGACAGGTTTATTGAGACGGAGGGTTGTTGGTTTTTAAAATGTTAAAAATGTTAGAATAAGTTGAGGAAAGGTGATAATAAGTTGATGTGAACGGTTTCAGACAAAAGACGTTTGTGTTGGTAGGGTTCAGTGGAAAGAATGGTTAAGCTGTCGAAGTCAAATGTGTGTGCTTCACGAAAAACATGTTTGGTGAGGGCAGTTTTTATTAGTTTATTCTCCTTAATAAATTCCTTTTTTTTTTTATTATAAAAGTATGTAATAAAATGTTGTGAAATTATGAAGTGGGATCTTGAGGAATTCGATCTTGGGAGCTGAAGAATTAAAACTGATTTCTAAACAAAAAGGTTGTTTTATGTGGGATTGTTGGTTAGCTGTTGATAATCAGTAGGAGGAATTTGGGTTCGGTAAAAGGTTTATTAATAAATAAAAACAAATTGGTGAACTAATATGGTTTTATTTTTGCAAAAGTTTCGAATCCAGTCCTTTTCCCAAACTTCATTTAATACCTGAGCAACCATGGATTAGAACACGCGATTCCTGACTCCCTCCTTTCGTTATTCCCATAGCCCTGAAGAAGGCCAGAAATTCTGGCCGAAATATTGGCAAAAATAAAACCATATAAAATACTGATTTTAGTTGTGGTATTTAATCCCACGTTAATTTTATAGAAGAAATGCAAGTGAATAGAATAAGAAAAAGCCTACTATCTCAAGCCGATACTCGAACCCGGGTCTCCTGCTTTCCGGGCAGTTATGCGGCACCGAGGCCGCGGTGGTTTAATGTCAGCAGGAGACCCGGTTCGAGTCTCGGCTAAGGTAGTAGGTTTTTTTATTCTATTCCTTTGCCTTTCTTGTATAAAACCATATTGGTTCATCAATTTGTTTTTCTTTGCCCGAACCCCGACTATCCGACCTCCTCCCAAAAAAGTTTTTTTTATTTTCGCCAACGTTTGAACCTAAATTTCAATGAACTCTTGCGGCTGTGCTCTATACAATGCAATTCCACCCCAAAACCTCTTCACAAACGCTCTGACGTGAACCGCATTCCTCATATCCTACACTTCTTCATTTGCAAAAACCTTTCTCCTCTTTACCAATCTGCTTGAATCCTTTCGACCTCAGCCCAGTTCTTTTAATCCCAAAGTTCTTGATCAATAAATATCTTGATCTCTTATACTTATTCCTAACAAATTGCCACCTTAATGGTCCAATCGAATAGACTATATTTAGAGCCTGCTTCTACTGCTTCACTTTAAATCCTTAAGAGTCATGAACCCTCTACTCTCTTACGTTGGGAAGATGGTTCCTAAGCCTTATCCGACAAAGAAAAGGTCAAAATGTTTGCCCAGCATTTGAAGGAATCATTGTCTACCCATATAGATCTCTTAGACATGCCAGGAGCCGTGGAGATCTAGGGATTTCTATTTCTAGATACGCCATCACTTATGTCCTTATCACTTATGGCGAGGTCAAGTATTTCACCATGATCTTCCTGAGCGCGAAGTAACCGGATATGATGTAATCACGGGTCACATACTCCACAATCTCCCTAAGAAGGCATAGTGTCCCTGTCCTATATTTATAATTCCATGTATCAACAACCCACCTTTCAATCGTCCTGAAATATTTAGACGTAATATTATTTCCAAAACTTGGAAAACTACCATATAACACATCATTCTACTATCCTATCAGTCTTCTTCCTGTACTTTCTAAGAATTTTGAAAAAAAAATGTGTTCAAAAGAATGATGAAATATTGAAAAATTCAATATTTTTCCTAATCATCTATTTATCTCCCAATCTAAACATTTTACTGTCCAGCAATTGTTTCGTGCCATTGACTACATTTCCTCTTCTCTCGAGCGCAAAGAGTACTGTCCAGGTGCTTTTTAGGGCGTTTTTAATTTGTTTTCAGGCCTTAGACAAGGACACCTATACAGATCTCCAATCATGCAATAGAAAACAAACTGACTCTCAACTAGACTTTACTACGACCAATCTGGACATACAGTGTAGACGCCACCAATCATTCCAACATTCGAAAAATTTAGTCCTTTAAGTACAAATCCTTCACAATAATCGCTAATGCACCCTATTACGTATCCAATTCATCCCTTCACCACAATTTCCAATATCCCTTTCATTCAAGGTCTCATTTCTTCCCGCTTCAGCCTTTTCTACAGTAAACTGCCATACCACCCAAACCCATTTGAACAGACCCCGTCCTCCAACTGTACTCCATAGAACCGACTCATACGAATGTTTTCTCGGAACCTCCTGGCAACACGTAATTTGAGATTGGTGTCACTAGATTAATTCTTTCCTCGCGTGTAATTCCAATAATTCAATTTTTTTTCTTACAATGAAATGAAATAATAAAACTTTATTATTAACAGATTTTAATAAATAAATAAAATGATATAATTAAAAAATCATTGTTTTTGTAGTTAAGAATAATTGTATATAATATACGAGCTGTAAATTTTTTTTCTTTAAATGTTCATGTTCTTTACATTTTTTTTTTACAAAAACGCTTTTTAAGGAAGTTAATTCTCGNAATAAGTTATCTAGCTCGTCCCGGTGGTACAATGGATAGTATACCGGCCCGGTAAGCTGGAGATCCAGGTTCGTGTCCTGGCTGGGACAGATAATTTTTTTTATTCTATTCCCTCCCATTAATTGTTTATAATTCTTGTTATCTTAGCTAAGCTTTTGAGTCACAGACAGTATCCTCTCTTCAGCATGTAAATTATATTCCCTCATTTGCTCTTATTTATGCCCGTCTTTATTGTACCATTGGAATTATGCTTAGATCACGCAGCTGCTGCGTAGATCTTGCATATTAGGAAAAATAATAAACAATTTCAATTTGAAGTTGGTTCGAGTCCCTACCCTTCACCAGGTGGACTCTGAGAGCCTCAAACTTATCCCTCTTATCCGACCAATGTCCAAGTCTTGAAACCAACAACAGCTCCATTTTCTTCAGGGAATCCTACTAAAAACTAGTTAAAATTAAATAATAAAAAAAGAAAGAAAAGTGAAGTATGTATCTCGATTGCATGTAATTTTTTGTGTACCACATCCAGACTAATTAATATCCAAGAATACTTTTTTTCATTTGAAAAAGACCGTTGGATAAAGAACTGTAGGTTAATGAACTGCAGATAAAAACTATAAATTTAATTTTTTCGCCAAAACTCTTTGAAAAAGATTAGATAACAAACAGTTGAGGACCATGTTTACTGTTTACCGGATGTAAACATTTCCCCCGCCACTCCACTGATAACTTTCTCTTATTCTAGTCATTTTATTTATTTTGCTTATTATTTTGGCTTTAATTTTTACCAATACAATATTTTTTCTCCATATATATATATAATTCCTGCCACTTTTTATTTCTTACATTTAGTTAATATTTTAAAGTGGATGTATGCAAATCAATTGTAGAACAAGTAGTTTATACTAATTAACATAATCTCTGAGATTGGCTCAACTTAGGCCATAGAGAGAAGGGCAATCCACTGGTAGCCACCCGATTCTAAACCACACAGCATGTCTCGTTAAAAACCTTCCAATTTACATGTGATAATAAACACGAAATTTAATGATAATAGTTTGGTTCCTTTTTTAATCCTTTGTTAAAGGGATTTACATCTTTTAAAGAAAAATTAAATGGTCATTATTTTATTTTATGATTTCAACCCTCTGATTTGCGACCAAAACCATCGTGAGGGATGAAGTCAAGCACAAAATTAATAATATAGCTAGGACTATAATATATAAAACTTCAAAAATATAAGATTATAGTAAGTTTTAAGTAAAGTTCTTAATTTTTTTTTAAATTTTACTTTGAGTTTGCTTTCAGTCCTCGTTTATTTCTTTAGGTAAATCGTTAGCATGAAATATTTTTCTAATTTTTTTTTCTAAGGAATTTATAAAATCCCGTTTTAAACACTAAGGGCGCCAGGTGACTTTGAATTCTGAATTAAAATCCAAAAGCGGGAATCGAACCCGTAGCGTCAGGCTTAGGATACCAAAACAGATCCCTGATTTACCCTATGATTAGTGGACTAGAACAAAAATGGCAAAAACTTACAAAATTAGAGTCACATATAGGAAAAATATTTTTATTTAAATTAAATTTCTATGATCACTTTCACATTCGTTTTTATTTAAGTTGTTATGTTTATTTATGTGTTATCTTCTTTAGCTAACGCATAAATAAAAACAATAAACTTTATAGAAGTTATGTTCCCTTTTTTTAAATTTGTTTTTATTACTTGCGTCCTTATGCGGTAAAGTATCCCTTAAGAACTTTCCACTTTATACATCCATGTTTTCTGCGAATTCTAATGAAATGTTATTGATATGTTTTTTTTCCTCATAAAATTTATGATAATTTTTACAACATAATATCCGATCTTGCATGACACTCAAAATATGATAGTTACTATTGTAAATTCATTTATAAATAAATAAATAANTAATACGAATTGCAAGAGAATAAGTTGAGCATCTTGAGAAATATTAGAGAATAACACTAATGGTATATATTTCGTAAATATAACGTACTTGATTTATCATTCAGCGAAACGTACGTGGAGCAGACGTCCACTAAAGCAGGGAGATATACGACTCAGACTTAGAAACGGTATCTTCTGACATGGCACTGCGAATTTATTTAATGGGAGTCGTAAAGAGCGAATTACCCGCTCCCGTGTGTCTCAGTTATTACTACTTTTCGAAAGAGACTTTGTTGTACGCTCAGTCTGAAATATGACGGAGGGGAAGGGCGAGATTTCGCGGGCTGAGAAGATTAGTACGAGGTGCGTTCTGCCTGAGAAGTCAGCTGATCGAACCACCGCAGCCGTTGGGTTCTTCTGTATTTGCCGTGTCGAGATTTGTCATGTGTAGATGTCCGTTCTGGATCTCATATGGATTGGCCAATAAGCGGAGCTATGTCTAACAACATGGAAATAGGTAGTCACTATTACTTTTGCTCTCAAAGGAGCAGGGCAGTTAGATTTTTTTTTTTTTAAATGTCATTTAAATATATTTGTTTCGTTCAACCACTTAGGGTAACGGTCTATCTACAGGTATTAATCCTATTCTAAGCACCCGTGACAATCGGTGAGCTTTTAATTCTTTATAAAAACTTGCCCTGGGTGGGGCTCGAACCTATCCGAGCTGGAAGTCCGGAAACGATCCATTCGACTTAGCCTAGGACAGAGTGACGCGGTAATTATCGTATTCTTAGGTTCAACCAAAGGTCACAGGATTAGTATCCCTTCTGACCGAGAGCACTCAGTGTGAAGTTATGCCGTTCCAACGAACCATGTACTGGTTTCATACCTGTCCGAACGCTATATGGATAATAACTAAAGCTGATCTAGACAAAACAGATTCAAATAAATAATTTTTTTATTCAAATCACTGGAAATAAAATAACTTTGAAGCGTCAGTCACAAAATATATGCTGATTTTCCATATTTATTAAGATGGGCCTAAGAAGAATGAAATGAAAATTTAATGTCGTTCGTACTAGCACAGGCCAGATCGAGTTGTTGGGAAGTGTCAGCTATATATATATATATATATAATGTAGATGAGTAAAAAGTATCATAAGACTTATCATAATTCGTTCATGATTCGCTTCATATCTCGGGTTAAAGAAATAGATCTACTAGACCATTAGCAATCCAAACAAAGATAACGACATGTTTGTTGTTCTGGTTCGCACTAGAGATGTCTGTGAATTGAAATTCCTCTGATTAAAAGAAAGAGAGCAATATAAATAAATTAGCACTTCTAAAATTGTATCTAAGACGCGTTCTCATTATTATGTGAGTGCAAGAGGTCTTCTACCTTCACTTGTCTCGCAAAATTGGTCTGATAACGCCTTCTTGTGTGCGTTATCTCTGTTGTCTCTCGTCGATAAAATAAGATTTTTTTTTTAAGTTCACTTAAACTGTATACAGTTATATCTTCATATTCCCAAATTGATAACATCCAATATTTTCAGATACAGACTACAATTAATTTTATAATTAAAAAAAAAATATCAGGTAGAACGAGAGTCTAATAAATAGCTGACAATGTTAGATCCTTCGATTATAAGACGACATATTCGTCTTACTTTGTGGTTTTGGCTCGGAGTAAAGAGTTGGAGAGAATATCAAAGCTACCTCGATTGTGTAGGGGTTAGCGAATCTACCCAAAAATTAGGAGATCCGGGTTCGATTCCCGGCTGTGGAAGTAAGGTCTGTACGCAGGTTTCTGTATGATTTATGCACAGAATCTCTGGTCATTCTTTAGCTCCTGGAAGTGACTCTAGCCTTACATGTCGGCCATCAAATTAAAGTTCTCAGTTTCTTTTGGAACTTTCATGAAAGTTAGTTTGTTTTTTCCATTAATTATCGACTCCCCTCCTCTCCGAACATCGGCTAAGTTCCATTTCGTTCATGATTTATTTGTAAATTTAAATAAACTTTTCTAAAATTCTTTCTGATTACCAAGCTGTTAGGCTAGAAACGGATTCATTCCAGCTTGTAATTATTGAAAACAATAATATTTTCTTCATTAAAGTCCAATATCAAAAGAAATTATGAACTTTAAATAATGAATTACTTATGATCTGCACCATAATTCATGAACAGTGGTTATTTATTGTTTTCTTGTGAATTTTGAATGTGAGAACTCAGCTCCAGACTGACTTGTAATTAACACGAAGTATTCTTCACAATTTTATCAATGTTTCTTTCATGATTATCGCAAGGACTATCACATTTTTATCGAACTTTTTATATATTGCTTTACCTCAGCGATTTCTATAAAAAATCACGGGTTCTCATTCTCCGGAGTCCCTCTATAGAATCAATAGCTTCAGAGTTGTTTCATTTTAGTTGTTTGGATTATTGCTAAACATGCTGAAATTTGTGAAAGGGAAGGCCAAAAGCATTTTAAAAATAGAAAATTACTTTTACGTGTGAGAAAAAGAAAAAAAAATACCATTTTTTAGTGGACCCTGCTGGGTCATCTCGCCACATGTGAGGGTATTGATTGGCCGATGGTCTGTGTTGACAGAAGCTAGGTCAGCCATTGGTGTCTTTGGAGACTAAAAGATGTTTGTATAGGGACTCCCTATGGAAGGAAGAATGTGTCAAGACATTCTGTCCCATTCAGACGGTGTTTGTCTCACGTTGGTCGGCGCGCTGCAAGTCATTCCCTCCGAAAAGAAAGCATTTACGCAGAATGACGCTACCCCCACTCCAGTCAACGCCATTTTTCAACGGGACAGTTAATTTCCCCTCCGGATCCCACCTCTCGTCTCAGAAGCAGAATCGTCAATTTATACTTATAAAGTATTATAGATCCCTTTGCAATGACTTGGTGGAATGACTTGGACAAATATGTTGGCAGAGATAAATCTCGCTTTTTTTTTTTTTTTTTTTTTTTGTTTGTGTGTGTGTTAGCCTCCCCTTTAACCACTTAGGGTCATTGAGGGAGGGGCTATATACAGGTTGCCACCCCATTCCAAACATCCAAGGCTCGATTTATTTATCCATAAAAGCTTGTATTGTATGGGATTCGAACCCGCAGCGTCAGGAGACCTGAACGGATTTCCTGAGCTACCCTGGCGCCCTCTCTTCCATGTTCAATTTAAGAGGAGCATAAATGTGTTTATTGAAAATCATGTGGAAGAGAACTCGCTTAGGCTCCTAGATACATTCTAAAATATACAAATTATTAGTAATTATTTTGTAAATATATTGTTAAAGGCTAGGGAAGTTAATGGCATGAGAACCAGACCTGTACGGGAAGGGACCAAATGAAGGATACAGATGCTTCCTCCATTTGGAAAGGGAAGCAGAAATACTGAGTAGTTCCGATGAGAATCGTCTAGCTCTTTTTCATAACATTCCACGAAGTAATAAAAGCAGCTTGCCAGCGGTCGGGGAGTGCGTCGGGCTGGTCGTGGCCTTATTAGTGCCGGTAACAGGGAAGTGATAAGTGACAGTGATTAACCAGTTACTTTGAGACCTTTAGTATATAAGCATTTTTAATTTAATTGTACATTAATTCATTAGCTGTAAGTAATTTATATTCTATACTTTCTATTTATTTCTTTGTTAGTTATGAAGGGCAGTAGTTTCAGTAGGTTATGTAGTAATTAGCAGGTGTAATTATTTTTGATAATAAATTAACTTTAATTTATCTCACTGCTCTTAATTATAAGTGACCCGTAGCCAATAACAATGTTATGAAGGCTGATGATAGTAAGCATTCCCAACGGTTGCTCCTCAGAGGATTGTTAGGAAAAAACTGTGTCTAGTTCAAAAATTTGACTACCCAGATTTAATTAGGGTAGTTTTCTATACAAGTAGTTGACATTGCACGGTCAAGGAACTAACAGTTTTACACACCCTCCGAAGGAAGCCATAGTTAAGGACTTCGTTGAGTTCGACCAATGAGTCATACAATGGTATGAGGAACAAGACAGACCTCGAAAAGTCTTCATAAATTACATATAATTTAATAAAATAGTCAGTCTCTCTGGAGAACAGCCTAAAACAAGGTGATTTTCTAAGTTTCGTTAAAGATAAACATAAAGACAAGAGTAAATGACCAATGTGGTACTGATAAATCCGATTACTCGTCTCTTGGAGTTATATTTATAAATAAATTCTATTATTCTCGTTTTTCATCAAAATCGTATAGAATATAAATGACAATAATTTGTACTTCAATTTTTTATTTCGATCTGTGTATTATTACATTATATTTTTATTAATTATAAAAAAGACCAAGCTATTATCGATTTTTTAATGTTCTCTGGTGACAGCCTTCCACTAAGTTGTCAATTAGCCACTATCTAGGAATAGAATAA
>KZ807142.1:641382-652524 GCA_000696205.2 Oncopeltus fasciatus
ATATATATTGGATTCTTCTTTTTTTTTTATGATTGTTAAATGGAAACACGAGGAGTAGGGATCACATGGCATGTAAACTTTATGTAGAAATATTCATTATCTGCATATCCGAGAAATTCGCCTTATTTACGCAATTACAGCCTGTTGGATTTTCCTGCTGTCATAGACAAATAGATAACCGTTCTGAGTGACTTACAAATCTCATTGGCTCTCTCAAGTCCTGAGGACTGACAATCATTGGATAACAGATGGGACTCGCTCCCTGAGCGACAGCTAGCTCGTTCAGTAAGGACTTGACGCCAGAAATAATCGATTTGTAAGTACTTCAATCTCTTCTTTTCACAAGCATAATGACAGAAATGGTATTTCCCTGTTAAGCTTTAAATAACACAATTTTATAACACTCTGTCTCGCCTTATTAACTTTTTTTTTTCTTCTTCTTTTCTTTTCAAAATCGATAACTTCTATGGTTTTCCTCAATGCACAGAGCCTTTCCTTCCAATTTATGAACTATATATAAATCATTAACAAAGAATTACCAACCTCAATGTGGCATTTACTCAATTATGACTATTTTAAATTTTATAATTTAACTGAGAATTGAAGAAATGCCTAGATAAAAATGTATTTAAAAAAAACCTCTTCAGGAGAATTCTAGAGTTGAAAAATCGCGGAAAAACGTTTAAACTTCTTTGGAACTATAGTGATTTTTTTTTTATTTTAAGAAAGCTTAAGTTATAGTCGAGGAGTAATATGAAAGAGGTTGGTATACTTCCTCATGGTCGGGTATGAAAATGGTCAAAATGGCATATGATATGATTTGTGATTACATTTTAGTTAAATAAAACTTATGTTATAAAATCTTAACATCCAAACTCTCCAAAAAACAATAACAAAATAAAATATAAATGATTTCTTAGTTCCAGAATACTAAAAAAGTTATTTATTTTATCATCAACTAAAGCAAGGGAATAGAATAAAAAATTTAACTGTCCCAGCCAGAACTCGAACCTGGATCTCCTGCTAACCGGGAAAGCGCGTTATCCTATTACGCTACTGAGCCAAGTCTGATAAGTTATTAAACTCCTCGCACCAGAGTCAAGAGTCTAACCTCCGAGGCAGACGAATATATCGTTCTATGCTCGGAAGAGCTGACATTGGCAAGCTGTTAAAATGACTCTCGTTATTTACTTTGAAATTTTAAATTTAATATTAAAACCTTAAAATTAAAAAGTAAATGACGAGAGTCATTTATACATCTTGACAATGCCAATCCTTCGAGCATAAGACGATATATTTGTCTGCCTCGGAGGTTAGAATCTTGACACTAGTGCAGGGAATTTAATAAGTTATCTGGATCTCCCGGTAGGGTAATAGGATAACGCGCTTGCCCGGTTAGCAGGAGATCAATGTTCAAGACCTGGCTGGGACAGTTAGATTTTTATTCTGTTCCCTTGTTAAATTCAATTGTTAAAATTTATGTGGAATTAAATACCATAAAAAAATTTATAATCATTAACTATTTAATCTTATTAAAATGCTCTCTCTTGTCTGCATGATTTCAGCTATTATGCTAAAGGAAAGATTTCTATAGAGAAACTCACGTACAGAATTTTTCATGTTTAAGAAGAATGGGATTGGCTATACCCAATTAATTACATTCTTAAATACATTTTTTTTTAAAGATCTGAGGTATGTAGATATCTTTATAACAGGATTAGGAGGTGTTTATAGGGCGTAATAACCTAGATTGATTGCCCTTCAATCTACTACTACTACTACTCTTTATAACAGGACAGAAATGAAAGCCAGCTTATCAATTATATCATAATGCACTTTTAGATTCATATTATAATAACAAAAGCCTTTAAACTATGAACGGACTGGAAATTTGAGAGTTTTCAAACCAAGATTGCTGTTTTCGCCCATTTTTTTGGGTTATTGTTATAACTATGAAATATTTGCTATTGGCAGTCGAAGATGTCATGCATTGTTATCGGGAACTGTACGTTCCCAAAGTGGAGTAACACAGTAACACTGTGAATCCTATATGACAGGATTACTCCACTTTGATTGGCTCGCTGTTAATTCCGAAGCGTATCCTGTCTGTCCCTGGGACGAGTCCTGAAGGGTCTGTCTCCAGGGAAACGCGTCCCGTTATTTACGTAACTGAGTCAGATATGCGTAATTACGCATTCGTCTAATATCAAGTTATGTGGAACTCATTCGCTTTCACTGCTTTCTAAAGCTATCTGTCACTAGTCGCGGAGACTTTTCCCCTCTGCCCTTCCCCAGCTCCTACCTTTCAGTGATTCCAAAAGAAGTAGGGGATAGTACTCATGAGAGAATTTCGAAGATACTTGAGATATTTTATTCTACCTTAACAACTAGGTAAGAAAAATGGGAAAATATCTAAAATGTATGTGTTTATATATATAGCAATCAAGAACAGGTCGGAAAGAGAGTGCAGTGCACACTCAAAAATATCACCAGGAGCAAAATTTTATTCTCTCATGAAGTCTTCTCACCGACGAAGAGATCCCCGAAAGTTTTGCTTCGAATGAAACACTCCGGATAGAGAGTGCAGTGCACACACAAAAAGAAAAAATCACAAGGAGCAAAATTTTCGGGAATATCTCGCTCTTCGTCGGTGAGGAGATGAAATGATACTGTTTGGTGTAGCAAGAGGAATACGATTGAGTGTTTTCCCTGTTATTGTTCGCAATTGATGCCAGGTCTAATATATTTATCTATGTAGGTAGTCTAAATGAATATATGTGTGTGTGTAAACATCTAAGTAGTTTTAGCACAAAATTGAAGCAAAATTAAATATGCATTTTGTGAATATAAAAAAAAAAAATGCAACAGTTGGTTCGTTAACCAAAAATTAAGACCACTGGTTATTTTGAGAGAAATTTACCTCAAACTAGATTTTATTTTTTCTTGGCAAATTGCATTATTTCATATAGATACTCTATGTATCTCCACAGTAATATATTGCTTCAATAGACAGATCATTCCCGCTAGTCACCATTGATAACAAGTGATAAGAGGAGAGTAGGTCAAGTGTCATATCTGAATAAATAAATATATGTTGTGCAAAAAACTCTCTTTATCATATAAAATCTTTAATGTCTGACACTCAGCTTTATCAGAAGTCTCAATTCGAAAGAAGTTTATTTCAAATAATAAATATTTTGTAAATAATGGCTTGTACACGTGCGAAAAAAGAAAAAAATTACCACGTAGAAGCTGGATAAAGTAACATGGTTGAAGGTTGGTTGGCCGTCGAGTATTATGCTGGAGAAATTAGTCAGTGTTTTGGCCAGGATCAGAAAAGTAATTAACTTCAAAACTTTTGGGCAATCATTTTATTGTTGCCGACGTTTCGACTTAACTTGTAAGTCGTCATCAGGGCGATAGTAATGTCTGGTCACGTGACTAGATAAGTCGAATCGTTGGCAATAAAAATATAATTACCCAATAATTTTGGAGTAAATTGTTTTTCTGATCCTGGTTGAAACCCTAATTTCTTCAACATAAATTAACCAGATTACAATGTTTTATAAAAATGGACGTTCCATAAATAATAAAGTTGTTGACCAACTTTCGATTTGACTTCACGCTTAATCCCTCCCTCCAAATCCCCTTCAATTATAGCCAATATATTTATGTTTCTCATAAAATAATAAAGCTTAAGAATTTAATAAAATTAATTTTTACATAAATTGTGTTCATAAAAATTTCCTAATTTATCAATGACGTAGATATTGTTGGCCATTTTTCCATCGAACTAAGTTTTCTTGGATTATTAATAAACTGTTCCAGAAAATAGAAAACCAAAAAAAAAAAGCTACAATGCAAAGGTAAGTTACTTTATTTTGAAAATAACGGAACGAATTCGGAGCAAACACACAAATAGCTGTCAGCACGGGCGGTGACCTTAGAGTTTACTCTATAGTTTTAGTTTCTCCATTTTAGGATCGGTGATCATCCTTTGAAATATTTCAAAAGTCGCCTCATGAGACCTCAATCAACGGGAAATCGTCTATAAAAAATCTCTCTTCTAGATTCCTTTTAATTAGCCTTTTCTTTGCTTTAATTTAATCTAATTAATGTCTTAATAAACAATAATATTGTGAAACATAACTATAAACATTATTGATCAATATGAAGAGATGAATGCCAGGTATTCAGTCTTGGATACTGAAGAATTAAAAATTGATTTTCAACCAGATTTTTCGGTCGTGATTTCCGGCCTTCATCGGGACTTCAAATGGGATGATTAGGAGAGAGAGAGAGACTCCCGCTATACAGAGACTAAATCATGACTAATCTGAGCTGACGAAATAAAAACTGATTTGTAACCAAAAAAGTTGTTTTACATTTTAGGTACATCAATCATCAGTATTAAGTCCAAATAAAATTAATCAACTACCATACAGAAGAATTTGCTAAGTTAACGCAAACGAATTTAATTTTTGGCCAAATTCCACATAGAAAAACAAACTATTGAAACAGTTAAATACATTTTGAAATGCAAATTTCTAATGTGAAATATGCCATTTCCGGATGGTCGAGTCCTCATCGACCTGTTTAACGAGGAAGCATGTATCGGTGTAGTTTGAAACCAGTTTCTTCCGAGAAAAAAATCCTACAGGTTTCACGAGATCAAGAAAGAAGATCCACTGTTCAACAGGAACTACACGCCATACTGTTAAAAAACAGTTGTCGAGAATAAAAAACAAAAACAAAAAACATCTAGAAGGCATGTAAAATTAGCTTTGCTTTACCTTCCATTATCGGATGATAGGGATGAATGAATTTATTTAATGGTTCTCTGAAAGCTTAAATACCGAATTTGGTTTCTAAAATTAAAAAATAAGTCGGTTCACACAACCCCCTATGTAACAATTTAGATATACAATCCAGGGGTCGTTTGGGTCTTGCAATCCAGACTTTTTCTAAGGAATGGATGATTAGAATGGGATGGCAACCTGTAGATAACCCCTCCCACCATGATCCTAAGTGGTTGAGAGGGAGGTCAACACACTCACACACACAAAAAAGCAAGTAAGATGATACATGGGAGTCTGTACTAAAAGGGGCTGACGATGAGACTTGTAAGTATTTCATTACAGCAAATGTCTACCTGCATCAATAGATAATTGTTCCCAATGTTACTCAACAAAAACGCCGAAATTTGCCACAATTCTTCCCCCTTTTCTAACGAAAAGATTAGTTCAGACACTATTGTTACTCTCATGGGGTCTCTAAAGCAAATTCTCTCAGATAAGATAGTGAACATCAGTGTTTAGTTCCAAAGTACAAAAGTATTCAAGTGAAATACATTTTTTATAAAGTAGTATTAATTAAAATAAAAATAATAATCAATTAATGCAAGGGAATAGAATAAAAATAGATACTCTCGACAGTACTGCTGGGAATTTAATAAGTTATCTGTCTCTCCCGGTAGCATAATAGGATAACGCGCTTCCCCTGTTAGCAAGAGATCCAGGTTTGAGCCCTGGCTGGGACAGTTCCTTTTTTTAATCTATTCCCTNTAGTATTAATTAAAATAAAGATAATAATCAATTAATGCAAGGGAATAGAATAAAAATAGATACACTCTCGACCCTAGTGCTGGGAATTTAATAAGTATCCAGGCTCTCCTGGTAGCACAATAGGATAACGCGCCTGTCCGGTTAGCAGGAGATCCAGGTTCGAGTCCTGGCTGGGACAGATATATTTTTTATTCTATTCCCTTGCTTTAATTGATTTAAATTTACGTGGGATTAAAAACCACAAATAAATTAATGTTTATAAATGAAAATAAAAAGGCAAATAACGAGAGTTGATAAACAGCTTGACAATGTCATCTCCTCCGAGCGTAAGACGATATATTCGTCTGCCTCGGAGGTTAGACTCTCGACACTAGTGCGGGGAATTTAATAAGTTATCTGGTTCTCCCGGTAGCACAATAGGATAACGCGCTTGCCCGGTTAGCAGAGATCCAGGTTCGTGTCCTGGCTGGGACAGATAGATTTTTTATTCTATTCCCTTGCATTAATTNCGTTCTGGTCAAGCGGTGGTCTCTCATGAAGTGAGAGACACTTCATTAATTGTATTTTTTCTCTAAACTATTTTTCCTTCCTACATTTATATCGTCCCTTTACTAAATTCTCCTGCTCCCAATCCTATAAAGTCCTCCTTTCCTATAGCAATGGCAATATACCTACAAGGTATCCAATAAATATTACTGTATGTGGAGTAAATAGTTTTTGACTGTATTGTCATTGATGACTGATTCTTCTTTTTATGGGGTTCTTTGTTTTATAAATGCTGCAGTACAATTTCGAGTGGTGCAGGTGATTTTGTATATGACGTTACATCGGTCAGTATGGGGTGAATGGGGTCTTTCATTTTTTTGTATAAGTTTTTATTGTAGTTTATTGTTGTTGGAGAAGCCTATGTGTAGATTGGGGAACGTATTAATTAATATTAATCAGGCATAATATTTAGTTTAGAGTGATGAATGAAACTCAACTCAAATTAATTTATTAAGAAAGAAATATATTAGGAGTTTCACAGTGAAATTAATACAATAAGGTTTAAATTTACCCTAAATTTTAATATTATGGCCTAGAAGGTGCAATTAGTTGCTTTCCCTAATGAAATTCGGTATATTGATTTACAATGTAAAAGTTGATTTTAGTTATTGTGCTGAATTAGATGAATAAGAGTAGGGTATTATCTAAAATGTCAAGTGTGGGTACAATTAGTCTTTTGGTTGTATGAGGGATGATATTTAGTTTAGTGCAATAATTCTCAACACAGATTTGTTTATTGATAAAAGATATATTCAATATGGTCTAGGGATTATATGACATGGAAAATTCAAATTCAAATATCTATCAGCTGCAGAAGATACTGAGGAATTCGCTTAGTGTGCACAGTTCCTGTGCAATAGACTTTTTTTAAATTTTATTTATTTATATATTTTTTAGAGTCTACTTAGAAATAAATAATTTTTAAAACTAAAACAAATTTATTTTTAGAAATCTGCTGGAATTTATGTTCGTATATGGTGTTAATCTCAAAACCCATCAATCCTTATCTATCTGGATAACTTTAATAGTAATTTTTCCTTTGGGAAACTTGATAAACAAAAAGTAAAGCTTCAATAAGTACTATAATTGAAGAATTTCCTGAAAATGAGGTATAAAGGTAGCTGAAATAATGGGGAAAAAATAATGAATTTGCTAATTAAAAAATTTAGTTTTGGTTAAATATTAACTTCAAATTATATATTAATTTATGTGTTCTAAAAAAGTCTCTTAGATATATCACTCACTTTTTCATTTTTTTTAGTTTTCTGCCTACTTTTCTCTTATTAATTGTGCTTTATTAATCCCCATTCTA
This sequence comes from Oncopeltus fasciatus, assembly GCA_000696205.2. NCBI lineage: Eukaryota > Metazoa > Arthropoda > Insecta > Hemiptera > Lygaeidae > Oncopeltus > Oncopeltus fasciatus. Next base: position 648,805 of record KZ807142.1, read on the forward strand.
TTACTTTCTCAGTGTTTATTGAAGAACCTTTTCACATGATATATCTATCTGTTGTTTTTATATTTTGCGTAATAGACTCTATCTTTGATACTTATATTAAGGTAATTATGGTATTTAATGATCGTTTTCACTATCTTGAAATGTCCATAATACTCTAAGAAAGAGACTTGTTTCCACTATTTGACATGGCATATCAAGGATTTGCTACAGGTGATACAGATAAAGATGCATGGGCTGTGCTTTATTTCATATCACTCGATTTAGAAACAATGATTGCTCAGTCATTTGCCTAAAGTATAAAGTCCTCCTTTTCTATAGCAATGATAACCTTTATATACCTACAGGAGATCTGTTCTGGTCAAGCGGTGGTCTCTCTCTCTCTCTCTCTCTCACTGCACTAATGGTATTTTTTTCTCTAAACTATTATTCCTTCCTACATTAATATCATCCCTTTACTATCCATTGCCCCCTATCCTATAAAGTCCTCCTTTCCTATAGCAATGGCAACCTTCATATACCTACAGGCGCTTAGGGTTCGAATCCCGCCCAGGATAAGCTATTATCAATAAATAGGGTGGCAACCTGTAGATAGCCCCTCCCTCCGTGATCCCAAGTGGTTGAAAGGGAGGCTAACGCTCGCACTGTGATTATGACATTTGTCGGGAGTGAGGAACTGGAGGGTGGCTGACCTGGCGGAGGTCTAGGCTGTAGCACTGGCCGTCAGGGAAAGTAACCTCAGTCCACTCTCCTCCCCTATTCGCTAATCGCTTTCCACTCGTACTCCGTCTTCGCCATCCCGGGATTGTAGCGATTTAGGCTGTTCCCATATGAGACGCTACTTGATGGTATCCGAGGAGCATGTGAGCATAGCAACAGACGCGCGCTTCGTTCGAGGAGTAAGCAAGAAAGAAAGTCTCCCTTCAATAGGAGAGAGCAATGTATTCCTCTTAGCGGACATTTCGGTTTGCAGTTGAGGGCATCATCATGGCTAATGAACGTGGCAGGCACTGGACCGGGACAGACTTGAAAATAAATCCTTCACTTAGAGAAGATAAGTAAACTATGCGAATCCACAGCATCGAGGATAATCTATATTAATATTTGAAATATCCATGTCATGTCAATAATAAATATATTTTAGTTAATTAATATAATAATAAAACTTTGTATGGTAAAATATATACATTTTTCCAAACAAATCTGTGTTCTTTTCATTGCACTAAACACAGTATTACAACTGTTTCAGCAAAATAAAAATTTTCTGTTATTTGACATTAGGCAATCTTCCTGTCTTCCACTTCATTCTATTCATCAATTTTCCCCATTAACAAAAAAAAAAATCCTAAAACATATGTACTGTTAGACTACGGAAGTGAATGGCGTGTGGACCGAATCTGTAAGGTAGGGGGGCAATTGAATCACAACACCTGCTTCCTTTGTCTTGGGAAAGGAAGTAGGCTTACTTGGAAATCCGTATAGACCCTTCCAGTTTCTTCTCGACACTTCCACGAAGTTATTAAAGCAGCTCGCCAGCGGCCCCCCGAGTCAGGGATATGTATGTATGTTGCATGCTTATTCTGAGCTATTAGTTATAAAGTTCCCTACCATGATAGTATCAATAGTATGGTATAAGTCTGAGTATGACTTTCATTGCCCTGGGTATGAAAATTGATTTCTTATGTCCGTCAGTCTAAGGGTGACAATCAAATCTAAGGGAGTAACTCCCTACAGAAAAATCAGGAGTCTGATCACCCTGCTCCTGGAAAAACTACCTGATCCTGTGCCTGAAAGTGTGCAAAAGTGAGCCAAAGGCGGGTATAGATCTCTAATGCCAAGCGTACCAATACGGTATTAAACATTTATTGATGGATATTTCAGCTATAATTATATATATCTGTATGTATATCTGTATGTTTTCATGCCAGGACCACTTTATGGAGAATATCGGCAATTGCTAACTTTAGAGACATGAATTTAGATCTACTACAGCCTTATATATCCCCACCATTAGCTCTACTGAATGCTGAACTCCATACTTAAGAATCACGAATATACCAAAATCATAAAGAGATTCTCACACAAATATATATCCTCTTTTTCTAGTTTCAGTTTCAAATAATTAATTTTTATTTTCTTAAACCCTCATCTGTTTGTTCGTTTGTCGGCTCTAGGCGAAGAAAAAGCGTGCACTGAGACGGTGATTTTTTTGCTTTACTCATTTTTTTTTTTTGCGCGTGGTTAATTCATCTTTTCCTTTCATATATTTAACGTCTCAGAGCCCCATTTGAGAGATTACCAGTCCTTCTGGTTTGACAAGAGTCGTCTCCACCACCATCATCAGGGATCGAACTAACCTCTGCTCTTATCCCTAATGCCTTGTTGATTCAATATTGTATATCATATTGTACCATCGATAAATGACTTATTTCACTTCATGTACACTTTTTTCTTCTCCTCTTTGACTGTCTTCCACTATGGGTACAATTGCTCTTATATGCGAAGGTAATTAATTCTTCAAATAGCGTTAGACCTGTTCCTTTCAGATATTCGCAGATCTTAATACTTCCATTTTAATCCTATAAAATTAAANAAAATCATAAAGAGATTCTCACACAAATATATATCCTCTTTTTCTAGTTTCAGTTTCAAATAATTAATTTTTATTTTCTTAAACCCTCATCTGTTTGTTCGTTTGTCGGCTCTAGGCGAAGAAAAAGCGTGCACTGAGACGGTGATTTTTTTGCTTTACTCATTTTTTTTTTTTTTGCGCGTGGTTAATTCATCTTTTCCCTACATATATTTAACGTCTTAGAGCCCCATCTGTGAGATTACCTGTTCTTCTGGTTTGATAATCAACATCATCAGGGATCGAACTAACCTCTGCTCTTATCCCTAATGCCTTGTTGATTCAATATTGTATATCATATTGTACCATCGATAAATGACTTATCTCACTTCATGTACACTTTTTTCTTCTCCTCTTTGACTGTCTTCCACTATGGGTACAATTGCTCTTATATGCGAAGGTAATTAATTCTTCAAATAGCGTTAGACCTGTTCCTTTCAGATATTCGCAGATCTTAATACTTCCATTTTAATCCTATAAACTTAAAAAAAAACAAGCATACCTGACGTTTTGGACCTGTATTATGTCCCATACTCTTAACAAAATGTTTTGAAATTAAACCATAGTTAGATTTAGAAGAACTTATTGAATAATTCAAATGGACAATATTTTGACCGTGGAGATATTAGTAGAGAATTTATTAGTGGTTCTTGACCAGGTCGATAAAATATAAATACAATTTAAAGAAGTGTGTTTTTTATCATTTGACAACGTTTCGGCTTCCATTGTATTCCATCTTCAGGGCTATCATAAAGATGAGAGGGGACGTGTTGTATCAACCTTTGGTCATTAACGCCAGGGAGATACTATTAGAAGCGGAAAGATATTTTCAAGAAGAAGAATATCTTAGCAATAGATCATGTTGAGGTATAATGAATTGTTAATGCTAATAGTTATTATGTTGGTGTAGATAGTAATTACTTTGTACTAAGAAACTATGAAATTTATAAGAAAGAAAAAATCTAGAGAGAATGGAAAAGAATCATACTGAAAATGCAACTAGATAAGATTTAATAGCCTGTCATCGTTCAGAAATTTCATTACGGAGTCGATGACTTTATCGTCATCCAATAGAATTTCGTCTAGAGTCCCAT
>KZ807143.1:22397-37081 GCA_000696205.2 Oncopeltus fasciatus
GTTTTATTTTATTTTTTATTTTTAAAATTACGCATCGAATATCTGGGTCATTATCGCGTATAAAATAGTTAAACACGTATAAATAATAATCTTAAACAGGTAAGCCTTATATATGTAAAATAAAAATTTTAGATCTAGCTTTTGCTTTATCTTATTTCCTCCCCCCCCCCACCTAAAAAAAAAACAACACGTATTTTTATTTTTAGAAAAGAAAAATTAGCCTTGGTAAGCCTGTTTGAGTCAAGTGAATAGTATTATGGAAGAATAAAAAGTAAAATCATTGAAAGAAAGCAAAGACTGAGATGAGTTACAATAATTGTTTTAGCAAAACGACAAAATTCACTAATTGTCATCATTAGTAACCAATAATAACTTATTTTTCAGATTATGTATTCAAGACATATATCAGAGAGACCAAGCAGTCCATACTCTTCGTATGTTTATATCCAACAAGTGTTAGTGCTTTCGGCTTCTAGCGAGCCTCCCTTACGACAAGGGCATGAACAACCACGTACAGCACGTCAAATGGCATTTACGGAAGCCTTCAGGATCTATAGTAATGAGTGACGGAATCCATGATTATTTTCGCAAAGCATATTCCAACAGGAACAGAAGCTCATTAAGAAGAGACCACTGACTCATCTAAATACACATACTCAGTATGTACACCTAGTGTACTCATGCAGACCTCGTGAGGGCGAAACCGCTGAACAGGGGAAGTTGCGCTCGGTTCACCGTATGTAAACAAGAGGTGCTATGTTGTGTGATGGAGGCGACTTGATATGGTCAGCTGACCTACTCTAACACTTCCACATTCCTTACGAGGTCGTCCTGGAAGCTCCAACCACTCTCCCTTCTCCAGCATCTCCCTCAAGTCCATCTCTCCCCAGCAAACATTGCTTGCCCATCGCACCAAATGGAAGTGTGTCAACAGTGTGTCGTAAAGTAAGTAGATCCCCAGAATTTAGGTTAAAAGCTTATTATAAATATGAGTTTTGTAATTCTTTGGACGGAAGAGGAAAACTGCTAGGATTTTATCAATTTTGGTTAAGTTTAATTTAAGAAAAAATTAAATATTGGTATACTAATATCTAATTGTAACTCGACAGTTTCCTTGCATTTCTGCGCAAAACGGGGAAAAGTGATCGTATTGGAAAATGTAGTAATTTTAAAATATCAGCCCAATAACACTATCTCTCATATATTTTTTACTATTTTTTTTTCCCCCATAATGTATCTAGGATATTAATGTCGAGTCAATAGACAGCATAGACACCTGGTTCGAAAACCTATGCTCCCAAGACTACAGGAACTTAAAATTAAGTTTCCTATGGTTCCTGCATACCAGCATATAAAAATTCCAGTATACTTATAGTAGTGTGAATAAAGCAATATGATGTGGATTGAAAAAAAAAATTCGTACAGAACAGAAAAATGTTTCAGTACTTCTGAAAAGTAGTTCAGAAAGAGACAATTTTTATATAGAATGTCATTACAATAAATTAATTATAGTATTATAGTCCTTAGTTAATTTATTATTATAATTATTATTCTGAACCGGATTGTAAACGAAAAAAACTTTCTTAAAGACTGTGAGAATGTGTCTTTAGGTTACATTAATGGTTCGAAGAACTATTGTTTTATACATATTTTATACATTTCATACATCCAAATTTTCGTTGACAACCACTGAGGGACATAAAGAGGCAATGTATACAAGGTAAGTTTCCTTAGCTAAACATCTACGGCCCTCGGAAGGCTTTTATTTCTGAACACAAGTACGATAATGACAGGAATCTAATAAACCCGTAGACCCAGGTTTATGGATCCAAATCAGTAGTGAAATATGAAATATGATATTGTAGATTGTTCAAAAATGCTTAAATCGTGACTTCGAAGAGTGCATATGCCATATATGCACTGGTCGTGTCTGTTTTGTAAACTGAACCTGTTCTAAACATGTGATTTTAATTCATGTTTCGAGTAATCGAACTCTTCAAATAGGAGATTGAATATATAAATATTGAATAAATAAAGGAGATATTCGATATGCATTCCTGCATATTGCGATACTTCCACAAACGTATACGGAATGTAAAACGGTTGGCAATGTAATATCTCGCTGATTTTCTTAATTGATTCAACAGCCAAATATAAATCAATGAAGACATTTTTCTTGTTTTTATGTTTACAATGTTTTGTAATTTATTTATGATTGAAAATACCTTTGCATAGCTCTACATTATAATTTATTTTCTAAGCGATAGAACATCATTTTAATACCACATTTATAAGAGTTATAAAACTGGTGGCCTATTCCTATTCCACAATTTCGGTTCATTTTCAAGCTTCATGGCCTTATAGAGGAGTAAAGCATATACACAGGATCATTTTATTATGTTTATGGATAACTTACGTAATAATTCAAGATGGTTTTCATTGAATATAGTTAAAAATGTTTAAGGTGCTAATGATAATTTCTACTATTTGGATATTAATTTTTTTTCATGTATCTTGTTAGCCTCCCTTTCAACCACTTAAGGTCATGGAGGGAGGGGCTACCTACAGGATCCCACCCCATTCTTAACACTCATGGCTCAGGACAAGCTTTTAATTATAAATAAATTATTATAAGCGGGATTTGAACCCGCAGCGCCAGGATTGCGAGACCTGCACGGATCCTCTGTGCAAGCCTGGCGTCCCGGTATTAATTTTTATAATTGACAGTGGCCAGAGAGCTCAAAACTTTTCCGAATGACGCATTTTAACAAAGTTGCTTTTTTGTAATACAAAAAAAAAAAAAAAAAAAGAGTTTTAACACATACTGCGTCACTAGGTGATCCTTTAACATTTTCCTTGAGTCATAGAATGACAGTGAAGTAGGTCATGGTTACATAATATGACAGTTTTCTAGTTGCCCTGGAAGCACATTTTTTAAATTACAAGTTTTTTTTCTTTTAGCAAACCTGAACAAATGTATTTGTTTAAGATTTCACTTTAATTTTTTTTTTTTTTTAATATGTATTTGACTTATAAATGCTAATACAAAACTGAATTAGTTAAAAACTGCAAGATTGATATATCGTCAATATACTTGATCCATCTGGCGAAAATTTAGTCACATTTCTTCTCAAAGGAAAAGGGTACCATACATTACACATTACAAAGAAGACTTAGACAACTTCACATGCTTGGAAGACATCAAAGATGCTTGGATGTGAATGGAGATGCTTACTTTTCCCCTTGAACAAGAAGAAGAAATCAGCTGCTTATAGAGGAAGAATTAAATTTACCAGTTAACAGGAGACAATTTTTTTTAGGTTTAGACGATAAAAAAAAGTTCGAACCTCTCAGGTGAATTTAAAAAAAATTGGATAAGAAAATTCATATGGAATCGCTAAAATTAGAGGGATAATACTGTGAGAGGTATGCTTGGATTGTACAGTATTTTTTGTGATACTCCTTTCAGGATGACGGGAATGAGGAAGGCATGAACGGAGGTGCTTATTTACCCATTTGAAATATAGAAAGAGACCAGCTACTTACAGAGCAAAAAACAGGACTTTAGGTAAATGTATCATTTTATACAGGATAAATAAATAAAAATTAATAATTAAATTTTCATCCAGTTAAAAATATTATCCAAATGCAACAAGAAATTGTCTTTCATAAGACTATAAAAGGAAAGACAATACCTAATAACTTTAATTTATGAACCTATAACTTTGCTATTTAAATAAAATAAAATCTTAAATTTCTTAAATGATTTATAAATTAATTTACCTTTTATTCTTATTTTAGAATAAATTGTAAACTAATTATTTTTAAAATCTATTTATTTGCAGACACATACAATTTTATAGTATGTAAATTTATTTATTAAATTTAATAGAATTTCGTTTATTTGAAATCCACTGGCCATATTATTTATTATTATATTATGTCCAAAAAAAAAAGCATTTGATGAGATAAATGTCATGGAAAAATTTCTTTTGACAGCGACGTACTTTAAAATGTTTGTTATCTTACACCTGTATGTAAGCCTATTTAAAGTTTGTAATTTCTAGGCCTGTTTACCAAGAAATAAAGTAAATGTATTTTCTTTAAAGCAGCTTTTGAGAATGTATTTTTTTTAATGACTTAATGATTAGCAAGAATTTTTTCGATAAATAATATATATTCGAATATTTTTATATTTAAGTTCTTTTATACTATTTTCAAATATTTTTGTAAGAAGATTTTGTGTTTTTCTTTTTTGCTTATAGTATTTTTTATTTATTTTAAACATGTGTATAGTGTAGTCTTCAGTTTATATGTAATTAAAATATATCAGAAAGGAATTTCCATTGGTCTTATTTTTTAGCAACTTCTGTTATTTTCTATACTTATAAACACAGTTTGTATTTAAGGTTTGTCGTAACACATGTAAAATTGAAAGCTTAATTTATAATGATATCTGCTAAAGTGAAGTGACTTGGTCAATTTTTTATTCAATTAATATATTACCTAGCACTGGAGGATAGTAGTTTAAATATTTTTATTTTTATTTTAACTGCAAGAGGCAAATGACTGGAAGTTTAATGTTTTCCGGTTTCCAAGGGAAGAAACGACGTTAATATGACAGATTTCTTCGTCCATAACCTATTCGATTTTCAAGGATCCATAATAAAGGGAGATGTTTCAAAAGCAGACGGTTCAAAAGAACTACTTCCCACCATGGTGTTCACGCCGAGAAACATCCTATTGGAAATCTGTGTATAATCAATTGCTGAAGTATGTGTGATCATTGTTGAGCGTAACCAAGGACAAAAGGACATTGCGTATCCTGCAAAGAACAATCAGGATCGATTTCTCTAATTTCGAAATTACCACCTCAGGATACTCAATAGACTGGGAAATGCAAATTTCTCATGACAAAACGTCGTATGGGTACAGAGCCCAGCTATTTAATTTAGATGAAGAGAAAAGTGAGTAAAATATTTGTAAAATATAATAAACAAAGAAATATTTGTAAAATACAATTTACTCTGTGTACTTATGTACATAAATATTATAGTTTTCTTTGTGAATTCAGGAGTTAAAGTTAAGGAATTAAAAATTTGATCCCAAATGCTCACGCCATCTTAAATGCATACTCCTTATTACGTGTCCAATAAATAATACCTACTGACCTACATATAACTTTCATGTCCGATCTCATTACCTCCAGCTTTTCCGAATTCCTTACCAATCGACAAGGGCTCTCCTTATATCAGTAATTCCCTTCAGGTGCCTCAAGAGGATGGAGGGTGGCCAAGAAATTTACGACAGACAGCCTAGTACTTGTAAGGGAATGAGTGCAATGGCATTTTTCTTCCCCCTAAATATCTCCTAATAACATGCAAATAAGAAGCATGTTGTGTATTGTATGTATTGTACAGGAATTAATTATCAATAAAAAATAATAATTATCAATTCTAAATACATATTTATTTATTTTGCATAGGTTTTCTTAATGCAAAAGAATGGAAATATGTGTTTTACTTGACGTAACAAAACGTAATTTTTTAAATTTTTGGATGAGACCTTAATTTAATAAAACAGAAAGTACCAAACATCGGGAAGTTCTCTCAAGAATATATACGTATTTCTTATTATATCGATTTTCAAATCTAATTTAGAGGCTAAATAATGTGAGTTGTTTCACTATTGAAGAATTTTAAAAAAATACATATATCATACTACACACATTTCGCTTAAGAGAAAAGTGTGTAGTATGGTTGTAAAATAAAATAGTTTTGCACGTGTAAACAAATAAAAAGTAATGAAGCCTTTAAAAAATAAGTTAGCAATGTTATAATTAATTTTCTTTTCTTAATAATGAACAATTTCAAATATTTTCTAATGACCCTTATTTTCTAAATAGGAAATGCAAGCTGTAAAAATTTTTTCTCTGTCGCTACTGTAACTTTTATTCAGGAATAAAAAATTGTCTAGTGCCATGGAACTTAAATAAAGATCTCCTCAGATAGCCATCCCACCATGCACCAAAGCCGCAGAATTAGAAGTTAAAAAATTTAAATAAATAAAACCGTTTTAATTGAATAGAATATTTATTAATTTTTCATAAATAACTACTTCCTTTGTTGTCCATAAGGCATAGAAGTGCGCCTTCATCAAGTTCATAAGTAGCACAAACGCATATTAGCTATCGTGATACAGTATTAAATGTTATGTAGAACTTTTAATCATGGTTTTTTTTACAGAAGATTATTCTTTATGTACTCAAATAACATTACAAGTTAATCACCCACCTAGAAACAAATTAACTATATTTAATCTGTTATTGTCTTATTATAATCATTCTGAATTTTCTTTACACCTAGAATGGGTAGAAGGAAAAATTTACTTTCAAGTTTTATTTTGTTATTGTTCAATCTTGAGCTATTAATGGTTCGATGGCACTTGGAATTATGGTTCAAGCGATATCGTTTCCAGAAGTAGAAAATCAGCGCGGAAGTAGCGGGATATCACGTTTCAGATGAGGGTTGCGTGAGAGAATTGCCGGACTGGAAAACGGAATGTCCACTACAAAGGTTGTACGGCGGTCGAAATGCTTCAGAACACCACCACTTTCTTCCACTTAGACAGTCAGCACCAGACACCTTTCTCTGTCCGTTACAAAGGCCTTCGTAACAGGCGAGGCGGTGTGCCCATTGAATAAAGGAGTTCTTACTTGTGTTGCGCAACCACCGCAGACCAGCGGAGCGATCCCGCTTTCGGAACGTACACCCTACCGCTTCTCGCGTAGTATCTGTGTTCCCGAAGAATCCGGGATGGAAGAGGAACTTCTGAAAGGTCCTATTCAGGGAGTCAGACCTTTTCGAGGCACCGAATAAATGTGACCTTATTCGTGCTGTTACATTCCGGCAGCTTTCCCTGAAGGAATTATAGTTTTTCACTTCCCTAAATGCTTTCAAATATTATTTCCCAACTACTTAGCAGAATCTAAAATATGATCCATTAAAATTGAGCTTCCCTCCATAAACCTTCGGAATAGTTCATTAATTTCTGAAATCAACCGAGAGACAGGACTATCTAGGGAGAGATCAAATTAAACAAATCTTCAATGTACTCGTTACAGTAACAGTTAGGGACAACGTAATAAGATGACAGGTACTAAATTTAGCTTTCATACAATTTGTTATACAGTATATTACGAAAAACCTTTTTTAAGGAAGTTATATAACAATTTTGACAGGAACAAGATTGGTGGTTGATTGGCCGTCAAGTTTTTATTCCAGTTCTGGCATTAATATGGCAATAATGATTTGGATAAGTTTGTATATTCCATTTCTTGCAAATGTCACTGCAGAGAGTTCACCCCATCTTGAGAGATCCTTAAATTCAAATAGAAATGTACAAACTTAAAACAACAAGGTTGGTGAGTAAATGGCCATCAAGTTTATATTGGAAAAATTAGTCAGGATTTCGGCCTGTTGGAGAAAAATAATTATAAAATTTTTGGCGATTATTTTATTAATAAAATAATTACCCAATAACATTGGAAAATGTTATTTTTCTCATCCTGGCCGAAACCCTGATTGATTTCTCCAGCTGAAAGGAACGTTGAGTAGCAGCAACTGTATTCTCCCAGTCGTTGTAGAGCCAGCCTAGGCAACCATATTGCCTTAATGTTTATCGTTATTGAAATTTTTGGCTGTAAAGATAAAATGATTTAATTCCACTTATTTATATCAATGTTAAATAGGGAAAAAAACATAACTGAAATCTACTAAGTGGACGCAGCTCGGACTGTGTTTCTTGAATGCCATTAACCGTTCTGGCGTTAATATGGCAATATTGATTCATGTATTTTACGCTTTACTTTAGCCTGCAATATTTATGCTTTAAGCTACGATGTCTTACACTCTTAACCTATGATTAAAATATATTTTTGGGCTTTTTAAAATAAAAACGTGTGATTTTAAAAACTGCTAAACGAAGCCCGACGATCAGCTGTCTGAATATATATCCTTGGCATACTTGCAGCTCTCGAGAATGAAGGGTGTTAGGGATAGAATTATCAGAGTGATTCCCGATGACTAGTCTGAAGCATCATGGCCGCGTGGAATGTATGTCTGTAATAACAATGCTTCAATGTCATATGAAGGGGCTAATTGTGCTAGTTGCAAGAAAAAAAAATAGGAAATTTGACGCTAGTCACGTGTTTGAACATTTTTAAAATTAGAAAGTTTGGATTATTAAGCTTTTACTGTTTGTATTAATTCTAGATCAAATCGCTGTAAATATTTCCATAATAACTAATTTTCTCACATATTTTAAAGTATATTTTAATATACTGCTTAGAATACTATATTCTTCACTATAAAATCTATAGATAATTTAGTAAAAGTTATTCAAATAAACATAAATATCATTTCCATCAGGCTCAAATGGTAGAGACATATCGATTAATAAAAAAAAAAAAATTAAAATTAAAATTAAAAAAAAAAAGAAAAGCTCGGTCACAGAAAAGCTTCATTAAGGTAGACATAAAAAAAGTATATGATGCATTATATCTAACAAACGAGGAAAGAAAAGAGGATAAAAGATAAGACTCCTAAATTTGGCTGAAGGTAAAAGTTCTAAATAAGAAGGAAAAAACTATTTCCTGGGGGAATACTAAGCTATCCTTGTTATATTCTTAACAATCTTCCATAAAAAACACTATTTTTAAAGTTTTATAAAACACATATTACAGAAAATTATATTAAGTCTTACAAACATTTTTGAAACACTAATAAAATATATCAAAATTATAAATTTCGGTCTTCTACTGACCCCTCCCTCTTCGCTCACCATCATCTGATTTGAAGCAAAATTATATTGATTCAAAAGTTTAATTAAAATACTTAGATTATATTTTAAAATATGTTGCCCTTCCCTACATACGAAATTAATTTTCGTAATTTTTTAAAAATGTTTTAGAATATAATCATTAAATTATATTAAAAAANTTAGAAAACAATATGAACATAGAATATAATATAAAATTACATTATATCTCTATTTAAATTATTTTTCTTTACACTATCATAACGAAGATATTAAGATTTTAAATTTATAAACCCCTGCCTGTCGACCAATTTCAGCCATTAACCAACATATATTTTTTAAAACTTGTTGAAATTAGGTTAGCCATTAATGAAATAAAATAATTTACAAAGCTGTAAGATTTACTCAGTAGTTTTTGTTAAATACTTAAAAACGGTAGGTTAGCTACGAATAAAATAATTAAATGAATGATAAGAATAACCGATATAGATACGGCGAAAACTAATAGAGGTTAAAATTCCATGCCTGAGTCAAAGTTGCTCCATAGAGGCGTAACCGTTTGACTTTGAGTAATTTAAAACTTTAAATTCTTAATCTGTCTTAGGGTTGATATTAGAAAGCTGATATATAATTAGGAATTTCGTAGGAATGAGGGTTATCCGAATTTCATCGCATTAGGTTTAGCACCTTCCAAGAAATGCCGCCAAAGACTACGTGCAGCTTACGGCGTACAGGCATTTCTTTATTATTCCATTTTCGGATTATACATTTCATGAAACGTAGTATTTCAAAATTTGAAAGAGAAATCGAATTTCTCTGATCAATTAAAAAAAAAAATTATAATAGTCTAACTCATATAATGTCATACTTTCAATCGCGAAATCTATTAATATAAATATTTTTGCAGAAAATAAGATTCACCTCTCAAAGCATAACCGGTTTAGTTTTATTCTTTAGGCAAACCTCTTTAGTATGTTGTACTTCCAGTTTTCTTTCTTTGAATTTTATCAATTGTTCCGCGACTCTCCTTTAAACATTCACGAGAAGCGGAGATGTCGCCACAGGGATGGGTTCATTGTATCCAGCCAGATATGTGTCAGCTGGATATTAAATGCCCCCCCAGTCATATCTAGATGTGACAGATACCCCCAGTAAGGGCCGATCTGATGAAGACTTGTGGAAGACAATGGCGGATCGCTGCCATATCTCAGCCAATCGTAATGGATCCATGGAGGACCCCGCTTGAAAAGCCCGCAGTCATCGACACTCGGAAGGTGTCATCATCACAACACGGCTCCGATAGGAGTGTGCTGTTGACGACACAGGCCGCAACCCTGAGCGGTCCCTCATCTCCATGTGTGATTCCTATGACATCACACTTAATTACTTCATTGTTTTTGCAGGCTGTGGAAGGAAGTCTAGGGGAGAATGTAGATCATAGAGAAAATATAAATAAAAGAGGCAATTAAAATAGTGTCAGATAATCTGTCACCAAATTTTAAAAAACAAGGGTGAATTTTTCGATGATGAAACCGAAATAAATCAGAATTCTGGGCGTTGGCAACTGTATGAAAATTCGGGACGATGATAAATTGATTTTATATCTGAAAGTAAGTTTTTTCTCGTTTAGCATTGATAATAAACTATTTACAGTAATTTAATAATTTATTAAGCTTCTCTTTACTTCTAATTTTCTTCTATCATCTTAATTTGTTCGGATGGAAGTAAGATAATAGCACACATTGGATATATTAGTAAAATGCAGAAAATTGTTTAGAAATACATAAGTTTTTAAATTCCTTTTATAACAAATATCACTGCTGAGAGTCCACCCCTTCTTTAAAGGTCCTTAAATTCAATAGCCATTGAAGGATAAATCCTTCAAGTAAATTAGTGAATTAGTTTTATGAGATATTTTTACAAACAACTTAAATTTATTTTGTTATTTACTTGAATTTCCGCATTCTAGTTCAGTTTCAATGAATTTGCAATTGAAGCGTTCCCAATAAGGTGAGGCACAAAAACGAAAGACATGGTCTTTGTACCTCATAGGAATGGGGTACGATTCAGAATTGAATGGACAAGGCAAATTCATTTACTTCAAAGTTCAATACGCTGACTCGTACATTTTTTTTAAAGCTAGCGTTACTTTCAACCACTTGGCAATCTACAGGTTGCCATCCCATTCAAAACAGCCATGGCTCTTGACAAATTTTTATTTATTGATAAAAGCTTGCTCAGGACGGGATTTGAACCCGCAGCATCAGGATTGCTAAACCCTAACTAATCCCATAAGCTACCCAGGCGCCCCAAACATTTTAATTTTTAATTAATGTATTTTTTTGCTGCCACAAGTGTAATAATTTAGTTTAGTGCAATGAAACTCAATGATCAAAGATATTTTCCATAAGTGTAGGCTAATACATGAGATGGAAAGTTAAAATAAAAATATATTATTCATTAATTATAATACTGAGGAATTACCTTTGCTATGCAGCTCCTTCGAACACACACNCCCGGATAGCAGGAGATCCAGGTTCGATTCCTGGCTGGGACAGATAGATTTTTTATTCTATTCCCTCTCATTAATTGTTTAAAAATTTACGTGGGATAAAATACCACAACCAAATAAAATATTCATAATTTTTTTAGTTCCTTTTATAACAAATATCACTGCAGAGAGTCCACCCCTTCTTGAAAGGTCCTTAAATTGAAATAGCAATTTACAAACTTAATACAGATATGATGTACTTTTTGTCGTGATTTATTTGGTTCGTAAAACTCGTCAATTGAAGGTAAAATCCTTCATGTAAATTAGTGAGTTAGTTTAATCAGCTACTTTTACAAATAACTTAAATTTACTTTGTTATTTACTTGAATTTCCGCATTCTAGTTCAGTGTCAATGGATTTTCAATTGAAGTCCACTTAAGCGTTCCCAATTTGGTGAGGCACAAAAACGAAAGACATGGTCTTTGTACCACATAGGAATTGGGTACAATTCAGAATTGAATGGACAAGGCAAATTGATTTACTTTGAAGTTCAATAATCTGACTCGTACATTTTTTTTTTAAGCTAGCGTTACTTTCTACCACTTGGCAATCTATAGGTTGCCATCCCATTCAATACATCCATGGCTCTCGACAAACTTTTATTTATTGATAAAAGCTTGCTCAAGACGGGATTCGAACCCGCAGCATGAGGATTGCTAGACCATAATTAATCCCATAAGCTACCCAGGCGCCCAAAACATTTTGATTTTTAATTAATGTATTTTTTTGCTGCCACAAGTGTAATAATTTAGTTTAGTGCAATGAAACTCAATGATCAAAGATATTTTCTATAAGTGTAGGCTAATACATGAGATGGAAAGTTAAAATAAAAATATATTATTCATTAATTATAATACTGAGGAATTACCTTTGCTATGCAGCTCCTTCGAACACACACACTCATATATATATAATAAGAATATTATTATTGGGTAAATTATATAAGAAACCTGTCAGAGAAATTCATAAAACACAGCTGAAACTAACGGTCTCCAGTTACAGAGGATGTTTTCTCCAGACAACAGCTCTTGATCTGCGGAACAATGCAAGAGAAATGCACGGCTTCCAGGCGATAAGGCTGTGCTTTCTCTTCGTGGCGCCGGACTCGAACCTAACTCTTGTCAACAGTGATGTCCAGCTGGACCATCCTCTCGTGTGCCATTGCACGCTATGTACTTGAGGGACATTGTCCGAGGTTTGAGGATGACTAGCTATAGAGCTGGAATTGAATGAAGAGTTTCTTCTATTGGAGCATTGAAGCTCCAGGAGAAAGCTACGAGGGCGGGAGGTGTAAGTGGCCCTAAACCTAAAGTGGGTGAACTAAAGTTAAGTGGGTGAACTAAAGTTAAGTGGGTTAAGGTACGTTGTTGGGATAAACCTACATGTACCTGGGACAGGAACTGTTATAAATTTCGTGAAGTCATTCTGGTAGCCTTTTAATTACTTTTAGAATTCATACTTCGTAATTTGTATTTTTAGTCTACAGTGATCAAACCTTCACGCCTGTAAAAAAATATTTTTTTGGAGGGGGGAGGGGGCGGGGGTGTTTCCCTCCTCAAATTTTGTGGATAAATTATTTGTGTACTATAAAGGAAACACAAAATCCGCGGGATTTTACCGTATAATTGTCGTTTTACATTATAATTTGTCCCATTCTTAATATTTGATTTGATTTGCGTATACATTTTATAGAACCTAAAAATAAATTTATAAAATTCAAAATTCTTAATAAAATGTTATAAGTTGAAAATTTATTACTTTAACAATAAGGAAGATATTGATAATTATCAATTAATCAATTCAAATCTCCCTAAACCTCTCTCCATTAAAAACTTTCACAGATTAATAAAGACTTCACACGATAAAAAAAAAAAAAAAACTTTTGCAAAGAATTTTATACCATTATACATGATAATCTTAAATATGAACCATTGGCTAATTATGGATTGCCTAAAGATATATATAAAGAATAAATTACATTTTTATATTGACACAGCATCTTTTGCTACGAAGAACTTAATAAAACAAACTTGATTGTTTACTTACAGTTACTGTTTCATGTGATAAGAAATGTCTTACCTGAAAAAAAAAATTATCGCATTAAATACATAATTAAATATTAATTGATTCTTCCTGATTATTATGAACTACAAAATATATATCTTGGTAATAAATAAGTTCAGATGGGTGAAATAATAAAGTCGCAGTCTCCACTATTAATATCAACAATGGAAGTGAAAGATACTTCATTGTTTTTGCAGGCTGTGGAAGGAAGTCTAGGGGAGCATGAAGATCATAGAGAAAATATAAATAAAAGAGGCAATTAAAATAGTGCCAGATAATCTGTCACCAAATTTTTAAAAACAAGGGTAAATTTTTCGATGTTGAAACCAAAATAAAACATAATTCTGGACGTTGGAAATTGTAGGAAAATTCGGGACTATGATACATTAAGTTCATTCCAAAAGTTAGTTTTTTATCTTTTAATATTGATAATAAACTATTAACAGTAATTTAATAAATATTAAGCTTCTCTTTACTTCTAATTTTCTTCTATCATCTTGATTTGTTCGGATGGAAGTAAGATAATAGCACAGATTGGTAAAATTAGTAAACTGAAGGGAATTGTTTAGAAATACATAATTTTTTTAAACAATAAATGAGAGGGAATAGAATAAAAAATCTATCTGTCCCAGCCAGGAATCGAACCTGAATNTATATATATATATAATCTCTATTTATAAGAGATATATAATCTCTCTACTTGAGTATATAAGAATATATTCTGCCGTAACAAATTCATTGCTTTTTAATTGAATCTATAGAAAGTACACAGTATTAATGTATAATTAATGAGATGTAAATGTTATTAAATATGAATAATAAATGTATGAGTTATGTGGAATCATCATGTGAATATTAGGCTGGATTATGCAACAGACTGATGAGTTCCCGTTGGCATAATGAATGACTACTCTCATTCAGCACCACACTGTTCAGAGAGCTGTTTGTCTACCTTATTGTTGAGGTCTTGGTATAAAGAAATTAAAATGAAAAAAATCACAATCTTTTGTTGTTTGATTACCTCACTGTTTTCCAATAAAAATGTTTTAATTATAAAAAATTGAATAATTGTCTGATATATTAAAGTTTTATTTTTATTTTTAGTAATTTTTCCACAGGGAAACCAAGCTATTTAAGTTAAAGCCATGAGGTGAATTTTAAAAATTGCAATAGATCTTGACCGATAATATATTGGAGAAAATAGGTTCGTTTAAAATTTTGTAATATATATATACTTATTTTCTAAATAGGA
>KZ807143.1:37239-48470 GCA_000696205.2 Oncopeltus fasciatus
CCCCCCCAAAAAAAAAAATCTACTAATTATCTCTACGGTCAAAAAAAACTCTCCATTTGTAATATTTTAATGTTTGTGCTCAATAAAATTTTTATATTAAATGCTTTTTAGGAAGAATTCTTCCTCCAATCTTCCTTCCTAGCAAGTCTAGGAAAACTGTATAGGTCTTAAAAATAACTCACATTGTTCTCTCCGTTTTATAAAATAAATCTTGACGTTTACTATTTTTTTTTCATACGTTCAATCAGAGAACCATCTTGCTATAAGCTTACCAGACGCAGAAGCATTTCTGAACAATATTCAGTATTACCATACTACCATTCTTACAACAATAGATCACGGAAGTACAATATATATTCCCTACAAGAATCAATCTGAGTGAATACCATGAGTAAAAACGAATTATAATGAATGCTACTAAAAATATGTGGTTCTTTAACTCTTAAGTATCTGCAACTCCAATAGATTGATCAAGTTTAATTTATTTAGCAAAAGTAAATTTTAAAAATCTAACTAAGTTTTCATTTGATTTTCAGAATTGAAGACCGTAAAGTTTTTAGTCTGTAAAAGTTTTTATTATTATTACCATTGTTGTTTTATTAACCTTCCTTTCAACCTTCCTTTGGGTCATGGAAAGAGGACTGTCTACAGGATGTTTTGCATAGGTGACTTTGGAGTACCTTTCACTCTGGAAAACTGCTAACCCAGAGCGAGACTCGAACCCTTAGTGTCTGGATTCAGAGGACCAAGCGGATTCCCTTGGCAGACCTTCGTCGGATGGTTAGGATTCATAATTCATATTTAATTATCATTTCGTTTTTTTATGTAATTTTTGAAATCACAGCATTGAGAAAGATACATCAGAAAAATTTCTTAACAAAAATATCTCAACTTTTGGCTTAATTAATTGTCACTAAGAACTTTTTTAAGTTACAATTGCAATTAGATCCTACATGCATTTTTTATTTTCTACTTATATCTTTTTTTCTTTTCCCTATTTGTGCAATAAATAATCTCTGGTAATGCTTAGCTAAAAAAAATGGGTCTGCATTTTTGTGAAATGAATCATATTCAGTATTTAAAGCCTGGCTTGGTAGGTTCGATAAGTAAAAGAATGACCAGGGCCATGGGCAGGAAAAGATGAGGACCTGTAGGTACCCCCCTCCCCCTTTCCATGACAATAAATAGTTAAAAGAGATGAAAAGAAAAAAAAATTATTGAAATGTTTAAATTATATTATATACAGGAACATATTGATAACTTAATGCAGAACAAATTTGGAAAAAGTGAAAATAAGTCGTTCTTTAAACTACATTAAATATTTGGTGAGGTTTGAGTCTTGGAATTTGAAGATATAAACAAGAACAGTTCAACAGTAACAAAACAGTTGTAAACCAAATGTGTTTATTATTGCCAAGATTTTGACCTAAATTTCACACCTTCTTCAGGGAAATGGGGTTGATGGAGAGAGAGAGTCTACTCTAGAATAACTAAATTATGACTGGCAGCTGTTTGGTTTACAAATTAGTATTTTTTTTATTTATTTGTTCAAATTTATTTATTAAATTTAAGCCTAATATGTTCATACAATGAAAGCCCTTAAAATTAGACTAGATAAGCATAATCCACCCAGTCTCCTCACACTTCTTCGATCTGTCTTACTAATCCTTCTCTCTACTGACCCGCACAAGGCTGAATCTGTTATTTGGAAAACTGTTATTTCTGACTGCAGCTGTTGCGTAACGGGCATTTTCGTTTTTGAACTCATTGACCTCCCTCTCTTTTCTCTTATCCTCCCCTTCCTCCGGCGAGATGCCGATCACCCTCGATCACAATTCACAATGCGACTTCTTTGTAGTCCAAGGACGATATCAGATCACTCAAGATGGAACCGCTCATTAGCTGCGATGATACGAGTCAATGAGTCCCGGTGAAAACCCCTCTCCCCACTCACTTTCTAACTAAAAAGCCAAACACGAGGAACTCCAACTAAATATTGCGGGCTATTTGAAGAAAGCGTCTAGCCCTGTTTTACAATGAGGTTTCTCTTCCAGGAGGGGCTTGAGACTAAAACATAAGAAGCTTTTAAGTGTCGTCTCAAGTTACGTCCTTCTGGTTTTTTTTTCTCTCTGTTTGACGGAAGGAGTATGACTACTCCAGGTTTAAGAAGACAGCCTCTTAAAACATAAAACCTTATTCCTAGTCTAATGACGTCACATCTACAGAGTGAAGATTTTTCTAATTACAAGATCACACTAAAAACTCTACATGATCATTATAAATACACAAAATGAGCATACTAAAAAAATAAATCTACCTCAATCAGTTAAATGCTAAGCTAATCTGTCTGGAAGATTCTACGACTACATATGACCTTTAAAGTCTTGGTCAACCTAACGAAAAAGAATTTCATGAAAACCAAATCATTCTACTTCTCTCAAAATATCTATTAATCCTTTTCTCTCGTCTGTGTATGGTATCAACCAGATAATGACATCTCTTCCATCTATTCCATCCTCTTGGTTGAAAGAGAGGATGAATTAAAAATAAATATATAAAATACAAATAAAACATGCTTCACTTCACGATTACTAATATCAGCCATCTAACATAAATATCGGCATATTTTTTTTTACACACTTGCACTTAAATAAATAGTTCTAAAAAAAATAACAAAAAAAAAAAACTAACAAACATTTATACTGTATGGTTGTCGAGAGAACCCATAGTGTTCCTTTATTTTTAGCGGACCAATTTCTTTGCATTAATTCAATTGCTTCCTATAAGGACGTTTCTGTCAAGTTGACCTTTCTTCATTTCCAAATAGTTCATAAATCAGGAGCTGGGTAATTTAACAGAGTTCCTATGTTGCACTGAGATGTATATAAATAGGAGTAAATAACGAATTATATCTTATTAACCGTAGAGAACAAATATAGTAATGGGAAAGACTTCTAAACTTTAAACAATACTGACCGAAAAAATGAGCTCTGAAAATGAGTTTGTCTGAAGCACTCAGACATATTTATTTAAAAAAAAATTTTTTTCACCTATTTTGTTCTACAAAAGATTTTTGTAACACAAATAGCAACAAAGATATTACGATTATAAATTTTGGTCTCCCTCTAATGACTCATTTTTCTCATTTGATTTCCACCAGAAAATAGAAGTTAATTTTTTTGTATTTCCATGGACAAGAGTTACCTCATTATGTATTATAAGCATTCCAACATCAACTTTTTAAGTGTCGTTTTATGAAAATTATAATATTTAGGAGACAGTGCAATTCATTCCACAAACAGTTAACCTTTGTAACATTCATAAATACCTGGTTGATGGTTGGTTGGCCGTCTCGAATATCATGTGAGAATGGTCGGGGTCATGACCATTCCAGTCATGATGTAGACTGTTGAGCACGAGCCTCTCTCTCCCCATCACCCTATTTCCCCTGATGATGGCTTACTAGCTAAGCCGAAACATTGGCATAAATAAAAATATTACTCCAAATTTTGGTGTATATTTTTTTCTTCCTGGCCGAAACCCCGACCATTCTCACATTCATAAATACCCTTCATATTATTTAATAGAGCTCTATTCATATATTTTTTATGTATTATAAATTGTATCTATGAAAAATGACTGTAGTCATACAAGATGATTTATGACAATTCATTCCGTACTGCCCATAGATAATACCCTCACTTAAATACCGTAACAATATATATTTAAAAAAATTAAATTTTTTTTTATGTCACAGAGATAACGCAGACACAAAAACACAAAGAAAAAAAATACAAAACATTCAACACTTACCATAATGAGACTTTTCAAAAAAATTCTCAAGTTTTACATATAAGAGAAACTAAAAATGAATCCATAATTTTGTTTTGATGATTATACATACATACATATATGTATGTATCTATATAAATATTTTTATTTTCTCATATGGTATNTATATATATATATAATATGTGTATTTTTATTATTTTTTTACTGAGATATTTTTAACTCCTTCAATATGAGATGGTGAAGATCAGGAAATGTTATAGAAAAGTCACATCGTGGTATAAGCGTAGAGATGTTAAAGAGTTGCTTCAATTTAACTTTCTTAGTTCTTAATAAATCCGCAGTGCTAATGTTGAGCGCTCCTGATGAGGATGTCCTTTTTGGTTCGAAATCGTCTGATTGACTAAATAGAAAAGCTGTAGGGAGGACATAGTCTATTATTTCGTCCCCAATAAGATAAATATGCCGAAATCCAGAGGAGACGTAGCTGAGTCTCACCACCATTCTCCCCTCAGATGTAAGTGTGGTTTGCGTCACTAGCCACCAACCGCTGTACTGATACCAGGATTGGAAAATGTCCCCCGACTTGCCGGCGCTTTTGATAGATTCCCTGCGGTCTGCTACGTATTGCGGACCTGCATTTAGCCTTACATAAGATTCCCTAGATGTTTATCTAAGCGCATTATCACTCGTCGCCTGGCTAACTAGGCGTGACTTCCATTCACAGGTGTATGCACCTCCCGTTTCCTTGTATTTCTTCCTTTTGTCCTGTAATGGCGTGTTTCAGGCCAACTAAGTTTCAGCTTAGAACAATAGGATTGCCGACATTTATCAACGTTATTTCAATGGCTTAATCTTCAAAACATTCAACTTTCTAGGACTAAAAAATGTTTTGTACGAGAAATGCAAGGGAGTTAGAATAAAAAAAAAATCGTACTACCTCAGACGAGACTCGACGGACAGAACGTTGTTTTTAATTTCAGGAGTTCAGATTATGAAAATCGAATAAAGAATAATCCTTATGCCTTGTAACCGTCTGTCTCTGAAGCAATTGAAGTGAAATTGTGTATTTTATCTTTTCCCAAATAGTGCTAGGTTTTATTTGTGCTTGATTGATTATCATTACGAAGGTTAAATTCAGAGTTAAAATTAGTAAACTTCTTTCCAGACAAACTGTTATAGCTATCCAAAGGGGTACGGACCAGGATACCAGATGCTTTATTTGTCAAGAAGATAAATTAAAAGAGAAAAAAACAGCGTTCGACCTACTTTTCCAGACTGGTCAGTGTCATTGCAGTACAAATGGTAAAAACTTACTTCAAGGAAAATAACTCATCGGTTAACAGAGCATCAATTTACAGTATTCATTGTGACTGATAGTTCCACACACAACTTGTGGAAGTTCTTCAAGTACAAAATCAGACTGGTATGTCACTTTAAAAAAAATCCTGATTATGAAATAACACTTGGTGGAGTAAAGACCATTAAAAGGAAAACTTCATAAAGTCACACTTACTAAGGGATCGATTTTTCATTTAAGAATATAGTTCTTATATGTTGTATTATGGCAGATTTTGTTGCAGGAAATCAAGCTATACAAAATTATTCATAGCTCCTAATATGAAGTAACTGAAGAGTTTCCTATATATTCATAAATATTTGTCCGTTCAATTAAAATAAATAAAATTTGAAATTTTATCTTCATAGGTTTAGATAAAGATCAAAGTTTAATATTATCACTATTATTAGTAATAAAAGTGGTTTTCAATACACAACAGGTACAAAACATAATTCCTGACATTTATTTTTTACAAAAACTTTAAAGAAGATATTTAGGAATGTAACTTTTTTTTTTTTTTTAATAGAAAAGCAAAAATTTGGTACTTCGGCCAATGTTTCAGCCGAGAATTGAGTTTCACCAGCGTTTCACACTTGGCAAAGTTGTGTGTTAGGCTTTCTAGATTTTTTATTTGTCATATCGTTTAATTTTACGAGTAACGTGAAATTTTATGAATCTTTCTTTTGAAAAGTCTTATTAACAATTTTGATACAACTATAGTTAAAAGCTATGTCCTATTCATACAATATAAGTTATAGCAATAAAAGATAAGCGTTGATATCGGTAATAGTTGAGCGCCTTACATCTACAAATAATCAATCATTCGTATCCATACATCTTATGATATTATTTTATGTATTTTAAGCTATCATGTAAATTTAATAGACTATTATTTCAGATTTATTATTAATTATTATTAAGATGACTTAATAGTACCCCAAACTATTAGTAATTCAGGAAGAGTAAAACTTGCCAGGAACTCATGGCACAAGGACAAGACGCACCCCGAAGTGTCTCAGACGCCTTGAAGAATGAAACGTGGATAATGAGAGGAACGTGGGGTCGTAAAGGGTCATGACAGAGAAAAAAGTATTAATTATTATTCGCCCCATTCTTCGCAGTGGAGGTCAAATGCCAGTAATAATGCCAAATGTCTTCCGTTCCAGGGCAAGCAGAAAGCTACAATTTCTCAACATTGCTCATCTGCTCTAGCTCATGTTTTCAATTACAATTAAATGTGAACAAAGGAATTTTCTATTAAAATTGTATAAAGTAAAATACTTTGTGTTTGATTCAATTCACTGCTCTTTTTCACAAGATATATATTTCGAAGCAATATAACTGGCACTTCACTTTCGTAGATTTCGTGCAATTCATATGCAGAAAATTCCAGTCGTTAGACCCTTTTTGAAGCTTTATTATTGATCACAAAAAAAATTTATATTCTCAAAAAAAAAAATATATATATAAAAAAACATGTAAGTTTAAACACCCTTAAAGGCCTTAGAAGTTAAGGGGGCAAAAATCTTTTAGGATTTATTTATTACATGCCAAGAGACGTTATTTACTGCACTGTCACCGGACCACTCTAGCCAAATTATTCAATGAAAAGTGGTACCGTAGATCAAAAGGTATATTAGGAGAGTTCATTACAAGCAGGAGCACAAAAAGAAAATAATCACAGATTTCCGTGTCTGTGTGTGTGTGTGTGTGTGTGTGTGCGTGCGTGCCCCATGGTAGTCTTAATATAATCTAAAATAACAATTACCATTTTAGCACCTAGTCTTTTATTTTTTCAACAAAGTTTAAACTAAGTTGATTTAAAATTTAAAAAATCTGTGTGAGTGTCTTATTATTCCTTACAAATTTTTATTGTGTTTATCCAGTGCATTAAAGACATTGCTATTATGCTATTTTGAGATAGTTGAAGGATTATGCTATTATGCCATACCTCATAAGGAAGGATTGACCGAGAGAGTCTTCTGTTTTAGTGTTACTCCCATTTCATTACCGCCTAATTACCCCGAAGAAGACCTAAAATTTAGGGCAAAACTTTGGCAATAATAAAATACAAAACTTGTTTTGTTTACAAATTTTATTTAAATCTTAAGACCAAGTTAACGATCAATTCCTCATTGATATTATTCCCCTTAATGAGGCTGGAAAATGTGACAGATAACTGTGTTTGTGAAACAATCATTTTACAGTCATTTAAATTGATTTAAAAATGGTTGTAGGGGCGCCAGGCTAGGGCGGAATAGGGAATCCGTACGGGTCTCGCAATTCTGACGCCGCAGGTTCAAATCCCGCCCAGGTCAATCTTTTATTGATAATATAGAAGCTTGTCCTGAGCCATGGGTGTTTAAAATGGGGTGGCAACCTGTAGATAGCCCCTTCCTCCCATGACCCTAAGTGGTTGCAAGGGAGGCTAACAACCTTCTGATTTGTACACCACACAGTCACACAAACACACATATTCAGAATCAGGTAAGGGGTGTGGTTAAGAGAGTACTCCGACAAAACCTAAAACTCTAGACTTTCACTCTCTCTACATAGAGCGTATAGGAATGGAAATTTATATGTTAAAGTTCAATAGGAAAGTTCATACCTATTACGAAATGAGAGTAAAGTTACTCAATAGCTATCTAATGCTCAAGTTACAAGCATGTTCACTATACTCTTTTCTCTGTGAACTTTGCTTTCACAACTCAATGAACTTTATTTTTTGCCCTGGAATAGATTGAAAAACCATTGGAATTCAAAGAAAGTAAAGGTCTCCCGTGGTCTAGTGGTTTGTCCCACTAAGTCGAAGGTCTTGGCTGCCAACTCCACGACTCAACCTAGGACTTTGCAAAATGAATATTACATTATTAAAGATAACTTCCCTTGGAGGGGACGAAAAGCTGTCGTACAATTATACTTGTAAAATATAGTCACGCGTTTGTGACTCGAACCTGCGTTTTCTGATCACTAGCCAACCTGACCTCTAACCCTTGCACTACGTGGGCCCTATTCCCGCCGTGACATAAATATCTTCTTAGAGGTGTGAGGTCTCTCAGTAGTTTGACCAAACCAGCTGAAGGCAAACACTTTTTAATAACTCATACCGGTGATAACACAACTTAGGGCCATTGATGATAGTAAATAAATGAATTTACAATAAAATAAATAATAAATCATCAAAATATTAATTGAAAATCAAAATAAAATATTGAATTAAATGAATAAAGAGTTGTTCTTTATAAATGTTTTATTTGGTTGTAGTTTTTTATCCTACGTAAATTTTAAACAATTAATGAGAGGGAGTTCGGCCCGGATAGAAGGAGATCCAGGTTCGATTCCTGGCTGGGGCAGATAGACTTTTTTATTCTATTCCCTCTCATTAATTGTTTTGAATAAAGAGTTGTTTCAATAGAAAAGACACAACTCCTTAATTTAACAGCAAGGATCACATTTTCTTCTTTACGTTTAAATAACGAAACTCCGTGAATATATTATGTTATAGCAGGAATAAGGCAAGCATAAAAAAGAGAAAATAATTGGAAATAACAACTTAGAACATTACTCATTTGAATTTATAGACTATATCAGCAGTAAAGGAGATATTTAAATTTTTTGATATTGTTACTCCACTAAACTACCCTTCTCCATCGTCCATTTCAGCTCTTAAACACTGAATTTTATGAAAGAAATAAGTAATGGCCAATGTGCAGCATTGTTGGACTATCACACACAATATATAATTTAAACTGATCATAATTTTAGCTTTTCCTAAGCAGGATTGCTGATGGAGACTGTTCCACATTCTTGGTGAGGTACTAAAGTGAATAGTTTGATTACCCTACTGGAAATCCGCTCTAATGTACGAAAGACATGTCTGCGAAAAGCGAGCTCCCGGACGAGCGACTACTGTTACGTGGTGGCGACCATTACGTAAGGGTATCTCCATGATTCTGCCGAGGACCTCTTTGGAGAGAATCCACCACGCGCTGTAATCATCAGTGGCTCCTGGAGTACAGCCGTCTGACCCGCCCTTCTACTACACCAACTGAAATCCAGGAAGATCATGAGGGAAGTAATTTTTCTTTTCACCACATTTGATTAAAGTGGAATAAATCAGATAAAGTTTTAAACAAATAAAAAAAGTTTGTTGTTTTTATTTTAAAGGCTTTAAAGTTTTGTTATCCAAAACCCTTTCTTGCTGATATTTAAAGATTTATATTTATTTTATAAAAGGTTGGAATAATGTAAAGGCACAAAATTAATAACATAATTTTTGGGCAGGATGTTTGGTAACAGGCGAAAGAAAGCTTTAAAAAAATAGAAAAGCCTTTCAAGATTTGGTCTAAATCCAACAATATATTATGGTCAGAAAGTTATTTTCAACCTTTCTTACCAACCATTAAAGTCTCTATTAGCAGTGAATACAGATAATTTTCGGAAAATTTCCTTAAGTTTTCACTGATCTATATAAATAGGATTCATTCATAATGTTTTTTAATACACACACACACACACACACACACACACACGCACACACGCACGCACGCACGCACGCACGCACGCACGCACACACACACACACACACACACACATATATATGTGCCTGTGTTTGTATATTCTTGTGTATGTGTAGAACTAATACCTATACTTCTATAGGTATTCTATACCTGTGTAGAACTAACAAAAGAAAAAATTATGAAAAAGACCAATCATGAATATTGTTTAATAAAAATAAAGAAATAGTAATAAAAATAATAATTTGTGAAATAGTCGCCTTTTGTCAGTGAGAAGTAATTTTCCACATCTCACTGACAAAGGGCGACTAGTTACCAAATTATTAGAAAATATTCATTATTGGTCTATTTTTGTATTTTTTTTTTTTTGCTATTGTTCATTCTCCTGTATTGTTCGATTGCTACCCAAGATGGTTACGAGTGTTTCGATTAATTGTTTGTTGTCTTTATAACTCCAAGGGATCTTTACCAGCCTCATAAGTCACTTAATAGCGCATTGCCAAACCATTGAGATCTGGTAGTTTTGCCAGAAGCGGAATTGTCAGTTAGTCTATGTAAGTCTCCACTAACCTTGGACTTGAGATTTACTGTAGAAGTTACTCTAGCAGATGATTTTTCACCTGTAGACTAGTGGATATAATCAATCCAAGGGGGCGTCGTTCATTTTTCTTTTTCAAGGGCCAGAACCTGTTCTTTTTCATAAAATAGCAGTACGACTAGTGCACACTCTGGTAGAGAATATTATTACAGAGAATCTGGAACTGGAAAATGCGGTATTTGATTCCAGAACTATTCCAGGACGATTATTGCGAGTTACGTACGCAAACCAATATATAAATATATATATGTATGTATATATAGTTGTGTCCTTGGTGTATTGGTTAGAGTAAGTGACTCGCATGTTAAGGGTTCTGAAATCCAATGCTTTGTCTACACAGCTCCTGGGATACAGAATTATTTTTCTGAGTGTTACGTTGTCAATAAACATACATTTCGTCTCTCGTATGACACAATGTACATGGGTGGGCAATGTCAATCGAGGTTGTATGCTTAGGAGAGCTATTTAGATATTGAAAACTGATTGCTCGTTTCTTAAAAGGGCCCAATACATTACAAATTACATATCGTTAACCTAAAATCTAAAAGAGAGTAGGTCACGTGAAGAAACCATTCCCTGGGTACATTGCACAGATCGGAAACCATTGTGTTCCATAAATGTAGAACATTATTAATATTCTACTCAAGCAAGCCCAAAGGCAAGTGACATTATAAATTAAGACAAATGTTTTTTTTTTTACTTTCATTGTTGCAACGAGGCTGTAACTGTTCTTAGGAACAGTGAAGAAAACTTTAGTATACAGTGATCTATAGGCGATAGTATAAGAGAAGACTATCCTGAAAAGTAAGTGATTAATTGTATGCTGTCAAAAATATTTGAGTATCATAATTTATTGTCAGTGATACATAAGATTGATCTCCGTCTTGTCAAATTGCCGCCTTGAACTACTTTCTGAATAAATTACTAAATATCATGCTACAATTTACTACATATATTTGACAATATACTACAACATATATGTATGTAT
>KZ807143.1:65795-78335 GCA_000696205.2 Oncopeltus fasciatus
TGTTTTCATAAACTTTTAATTGTCTTACACAGCTTTCTACTTTCATACTCTTGATATCACATTATATTATAATTTTCTATTATACTAATTTCAAATATTACTGTATTCTCATGACATTGTATTTCTACAGCCCTGAAGATGGCTTACAATGTAAGCCGAAACGTTGGCAGATAATCCTTCATTAAAAAAATACATTTTTTAAATTTGTGTTTTTTGGATCTACCTCGACCGAACCCCAACTAAAATCATCTTAGAAGAAGCTGGTATGCTTTATCGTCAAGCGAAAATCTGTATTACTTTTTAAAATAATTGAGCCATATTTATGTAGATAGATTTATTTATGCCGAATACAAAACAGGAGCGCCGGAGAAATTGTCTGGAGTTCTAAGTAACACACTAGCGTTATAAAGTAGAACAGAATCGAAAAGTAATAAATATACAAAAGGAGAGTTTTTTGACCGTAGATATTATTATTAGATGATTTAGAGGAAATGTTTTTAGTCAAGGAAATGTGAACTTAGGGACAGGACGTCCTCTCTCGTCTTTATGTTAGCCCTGAAGATGGCTTACAATGTAAGCCGAAAAGTTGGCAGATAATCTTTTTAAAAAATACACTTTTTTAAAATTTGTATTTTTCTTTTTTGGTTCTATCTTGACCGAACTCCAATTAAAATCATCAAATAATAATAAATATAATTTTTCGTCGGATGGACATAATTACCAATTACATAATAAATGCTCGTA
The DNA here is from genome assembly GCA_000696205.2 of Oncopeltus fasciatus. Classification (NCBI taxonomy): domain Eukaryota; kingdom Metazoa; phylum Arthropoda; class Insecta; order Hemiptera; family Lygaeidae; genus Oncopeltus; species Oncopeltus fasciatus. The sequence continues at coordinate 66,540 of KZ807143.1, forward strand.
TCAATACCAATGGGTACCTTTGTGCCTTTTTGGCTTGTAAAATTAAATTAGTTATTTAATTTTTTTTATGTTCCGCCTTTAATGAAGTAAAAAAAAAATCTGCGTAACTACAAAGCACCTCCAAGGCAAATATTTCGATAATGACGTACACCAAGTACCTGATGGAACCGATGCAATCCATCACGGATCCAAGAAACTGTTTCTCAACGCTCCTGGCCGATTAATGGCACAAACAGGAAAACCCATGAGTTTTTGAAATCACATTTCCTGTAAGCGTTTGATTTCAGATACCACATCGCAATGTTCAAATAACTACATACATAATAACTCGTACCCCCGATGTCGATCAGCCTGAATGTAATTTCGTGTGTCAACTTGCAAGACATCGATAAGTTCCTTTGATGAAGTGGTAGGAGGCGTAATTCGCATTGCAGAAAGAGCTAATAAAAGTAAATTGGATTCATGTAGAGACTACGAAATCTTTTCCGCGATTACTCCTCAACGACACAACCTAACCTCCTTCTCATGGCCGTTGGCGAATGATTATTGATATCGATGTTTTTAATAATTAAATTTCGCTCGAGGGATCAATCTATTTAATTTCGTAGCCTCAAAAAAAAAAAAATACTAAACTACATCGATTCTACATAAGAGAAACTAAAAATATACATGGTACGAATTTTGTTGTATAAATTTTGTGAATGTGTCTGAAAATTTCCAAAATACACATTGAAAATAATAATTTTTGGCTCCTTTTTGAAAGCTACGTAATGAGAAATTTTAATTGGATGTAAAGAGCTTAAGTAAGTCGAAAATCTTCTGTATTACGAGAAACGTAAATAAACTTAATGAATCAGAATATCTTTAAAATTTAATTTTAATCCTTTTATGTTTTTTTAACGTTTGTAATTAAACCGCAGTTGAAAAAAGACGCTTAAAATGTACTTTTAAAGAGAATCTTCTCCTTCCTAATAAATAAAAAAATTCAATAATTCATTTTCATTCCGCTAACGCTGAAAGTTTTAGTTAAATACAGAAAACTATGAAGAGCGAATTTATTATTGTAAATATACTTTTATTTTAATGCTATATGGATAATGAACGTTCACGTATAAATTATATCAACATCCTTTAGATGTTTGTAGAAGAAAAAATTTCCGAAACAAGAATCCTAAAATGAATAACTACACAAGATTTAGCTACTCGCAAACGGAATCCAATTATTTCTGGAGTGGTCACAAGGGATAATTATTATATATATATAAGAGTTTTATCTTGTATGTTCGAAACTGATTTCAGACATATATTGATTAATTTAAACTTTAATCGAAGAGCATAATTTTATTGTCCTTAGGTATCAAAAATAAGAACAGCTGTATGTATGTAAAATTAATTTTTAGATAATCTAAAATTATGTGATAGTTAAATAGATAATATATAAAATGGGGAGTTTTTTTAACCGCAGATATTATTATTAGATGATTTCAGTTGGGGTGAGNTTTTTTTTAATTTGTATTTTTATGGATCTACCTTGACCGAACCTCAACGGAAAAAAAATCTAATGATAATATTTAAATTTTTACGAAAAAGCTCTTCAAGCATTTCACAGTTTTATAAGTAGAATCTAAGAAAAGGAAAAATCTATTTTTATAAAAACATATCCTTCTTTTCTATACAGAAATCCTTCGTAGGGGAACTTACGGAAACAGAACAGCACATGGCATTAAGAAGTCTCCATGAGGAAAAGTGCGACTGTGTCCAAGATGCGGTTTCTCTTGACTTCCGCAGACCCGAGACCGGTTATTTCGGACCGAGTTCCACCTTTGCATCGTTACGTCAGGAGAGCGTGCCTCCCGCTCGGCCACTGACTGCATGTCATTAAGCCTTTAGATAATAATAAGTCATATGTGCATAGGAATGTGGAGAATGGAAGTTTGATGTGCTCCCAACAAATATACAGTGCTGTCCTACTGGGGGCACACTTGAGACACGCAACGCCGGACTTTCACTTAAACGTTACTGAGAGTGGAGAATGATCTCTTCTGTTATTGGCTGAGTGGCCTACAACTGAGAGGGGAAAAAGAGGCAAATATCATTCAGTACCTAATGTATGGTTTTGAATAAATTATCGAACATATGTTTTGATTAGCCTTATATATGGTTTACTTGGTAACCTATTTGGTAATCTTAATAATCACATTTGGTAATATTTCTTGCCGATATTCTCATTTTCACTCCATTTGGAATGACATGTGTAGGCAAAATACCGAAAGGCAGTGAGAACAATGATCGCAGAAGGAGATCAGAAACACTGAATGTTGGTCGCACATCAATTTGTAGACAATGTATACCCGTTCAACGAATTCCTTCAAAAAACTTTTGTAAATTTTTTTATCTCGATATTTTCTCCGATCCTTTCAACGAGACACTCTAAATTATAGTCATTAATATGATATATGTATATGGAGCATGGTGGCCAGGTGGTTAAGGTACTAAGTTCGTGAGCCAAAGGTCTCATGTTCAAACTCATAGTGCACAGTTAGTTTTTTTTTCTTTCTGTGCCTCTGTTAGTAATGACATAGAAGATTCCTGTCATGCTCCTAGTTAGGAACCATTCTTTATCGAATGGGAAAAAATTAGTCTGCCATAATGGTCTATTGTTGTATAAAATCGGACCAATAGGAGTGATGGAATACCTGCAAGGTTAAGAGAGCAAATAAATGTTTTTTCTCGATTTAGCGGGCTTAATATTGTTAAGAGGAGTGAAAAACAACACTAATTTGTTTATTGTTTAAAAAAATTTACAGGACTTAGTGAGGGTTCAGCTACTTTTAAAAATCTTTATTTTACACTTTACAAGGCGAATTTTTTTTTCTTAATGAAGTTTCTCATGCCACTTTTAAATATAATTTGAAATGCTAGGGTCGTGTGTGAACAAAATTAGACAAATAGGATTGGGGGACTCGCTGAAATGTCAAGTATCATAAAAAATTATTTAATGCCACGGTCCAATATTTAGTTTAGAGCAATGAAAATTGACACAGATTATCTTATTGATAAAAAATATAATCTGCAAGTTTGAGGGATTACTTGATATGGAAAGTTTTAATACGAATATCCATCATCTTCAAACAGAGGATATCACAAAGTTTATGCGATTCTTGCGCAATAGGGATTATCTTGTTCACTACACAGTGGATGCAAACGACATTGATATGTATTTTATTTCCGCACCGTTCGTGTTTAGGGCAGTGCGGGTGATTGGTGAAACAAAAGTGATTGTTCTACACGAAGTCATACAAAATTCAAGTTCTCATATCACTCGGTGACGTTTACTTATTACTGCTACTGTATTAGCGATGAAATACTAAATGGAGAAATATTCATTGCTGCAAGAAGATCATGTATGCTAAGTCCACGGTGAGTTTGGAGGCTTAGGACAATTAATCACAAGCACATGTGCATTTATCAGTCTGAATTGGACGTGGCATCCGGTACTTATTTATGCTACCTACTTCACTTATTCTTCTTGGTTGGAGAACGAAGACAAATCAATTACATAAAAGCAGAGAGCTCTTACATGTAGGGCAAGGTTTTTCCTTTCAGTCCCTTCACTTTGCAAACAATGACTGTGCCGTAGACGTAAGATCTGCTCAAGATACTTGGATTAGTAGATCTAGGGGTATCCATGACATTTACTCTTCATACAAAGGAATATATGCTTCAGCCGGAAGGGCCAGTTTGCAACAGCAACAACTTCTGCTACGGCTACTTGGTGTACTTGGGCAAGTGTACATGAGCTCTCGACGCACAAGAAGGTGAGGACACCCTTTCGATGTCGAGGCTGCGTGTATAGGCGATGAAAGCAGATCGCGGTCAGCCCTGAACTCTCTTTCTCCCGGCGTCAAGGCCGTCCTCTCACCCCAGAATCACAGCATTATGCAATAGACAACACTCTCTTTCGCTGGACATTTCGGCGAGCCGCCACACTTAGCGACGTAGTGGCATGAAGGCTCTGCAAAGACACAGCGAAAAATGGGTCTTAAGCAATATTAATAATACTAAAATTGGCATACAATTCTATATTATAGAACATTATAGAATTCTATCACTGTTAGATAAAAATTTTACTAAAATACAGAAAAATATAAATGATGTTGAACGGTTTTATAACGAAATAACATTGCCTGTGCAACCAACCAGAGTGGACGATAGTCTAGTCGTTATAGTACTCCTAAGCCAATGTTCCAAGGTTTATTTTTGTTTTTCTTATTTTCTGCGCATCTGTTCCTACTAAAATCAGGTGTTGGCAGACCACATATATTTTCTAGTAAACCGTGGGTTGCGAATATATTCATAAGATATTTAAAAGGAATTTTTTTTTTGTTTCGAATAAATAGCTATAAAATAATAACATTTCAGTATGTTTAGGTTATTCATTTGCATTATTCTCATCCACCTCCCACCATTATCAATTTAAACTATACTGAGAGAAAACTCAATATAAATTGATGTGGAGCCGGCTTCATTACTTGATTTTCCGTAAATAAAAAAAGCCCATTGGCATTGGTTAATTAAAAAAATAAAAGTTATAAATTTACTACAATCTTATACAAAAACTTGCAGAAATGCCCCTAACCATCTATTGTTTAATTTTGTCCAAAAATTAAACGGTTCTTTATTATCATGTTGTTTAAAATTTATTTTTAGCAAATAATGCTGCGCCCACAAAAATTACCTTTCACTCACTTATTATTGTGGCTTACTGACACTTTGGCAAAATTGGAGTCTTTAAAACTCAAAGATTTTTATAACCCTCGAAATTAAGTGTTACTATTATTTGAAGTTTTACATAATTTTTATTTTTACAAAGATGTAAAATAATGAGTTGTGTTATATTGAGATTTGCAATAAAAAAAAATTACGGAAAAAATAAATCATGGAGTAGTTTAATAAGTTGTTAATAACTAAACAGAAATCTGTTCTGAATTTACTATTAAGACTTATTATTTATCTCTCACGTAATTATTCAACTAGTTGTAAAACAAATTTCTCGAGTTTGAGACATAAAATAGATACATTATTTTGGAACTGGGAAATTACTATGAATATTAAACATTTACATATGAATTCTGATATTTCAATTTTTTTTTTCACCCATGAATTTGGTAATCAAATTAATAGATGTAAGAATGAGTTTTACGCTATTAATCTAAAAAATACGCTAAAAAAAAAATTCTAACTGGGGCAGTATGTCTTCACCGTGCGCCGAGGTTCATGGGTGATTTCTGCGATGTTCCACGGTGCTAGAAGGAATTGTTGACTTCTTGGAGAAGCGTGAGATCGGGATTTCACAACCATTCTGAATAAATCACGTTTGAGTACACATTGCCCAATCTTCCGCGCAAGAAAATTTTGTGTTAAGAAAGAATAGTTCTTGAAACGCAAGCAACAAATGGTGTAGAGACCAGACAGCAGTATGGTCTTCTTACATACTGTCTATGGGCCAATGATGATTTAATACAGAATATAATTAAGTCAACTTATTACAATAAATAATTATAACTACTAATAACAGATAACAATCAAATATACTGCCTTTACTGAGTACGGAAATAAATAAATAGAAAAGATAAATAACTTATAGTTAATTAAAAAATACACAAATAAGTGGAAAGTACTAATTTAGGAAGAGGCCTCAGAAAAACTTGCTAAATTGTCTACAAGAGACACTCAACACTGCACTGTCACTGGCACTGACTGCAAGGTCAGGATGCAAAGTCATGACCAGCCCGAGATTTTAAGCTTGTGAAATAAATATACAAAAAATAATCTTTTCTTTAATTGACTAGTAAGAAAAACAATCGACGGTCCTGTGGAGGTTATTTAAATATTTTATCATAAATATAAAATTTATAATTGAAGAAAAATCTAAATGGTGAAAAAAGATAACAAGTGTAGTTAACTAACAAAATCAGAAAAAATTGTCTAACAAGTTAGGAAAAATATTGTTATAAATTCGTACTTCGCAGAACTTGTTATTTTTTCACCATTTAGATTTTTCTTAAATTANTAGTATATTTATTCAGTTCACTTTTGGGACTTCCAACTAAGACATTGATGAGTATTCGATTTTGCTATAACTTCCCCACACCAAAAGACAAATCCATTTAGCAATTTAAAAACTCTAGCCCAAAAATATATCGAATTTAATTAATATACTTTATAAGTGGAAGTATCAATTAGCTCTCAAAGTTTCATTAATTAAATATAGCCATAATAGCTATTGTAACAAAATTACTACCATTTGCTTTGCAATATATCCAGAACTTATCCTTAATTACAACTCTTTCTTTCTCTCTCTCTCCCTCTACATATGTGTGTGTGAGTGTGTGCATATAATTTTATTTTATCCAAATGAGCTTCTTCTGAATAGGATCGCATTTTGAGATCTGTAAAAATTCATCAAAGTCTCTCATTATGGTGTTAAGGTGAACAGCTTTTTTTACATACAGTAAATCCGTTTCAAAACGGCGCTAATTGTTGTTCAGAAATCCACTTCCACAGAAGAAGGAATCGCATAAATTATTCGTCAGAGAAGTAACTTTCTCTCATCTGTTTGTCTCTTACTTCCCTAGGCTCAACTACCTCGCTCGTTAAGAAAAAGTTGTTCGGGAAAAAAATAGTTTTAACTTCGGAAAATCCACCCAAGTAGCGTTAAGTAACGGATTTTAAGTGTAACTTGTTACTCTTATATAACTGTAATTAACAAGAATCGCAGCTAATTATTCCACAATAGTTTATTTTTCAGCATATTTAAAAATCTATTTTAATGGGCACTTTATATAAGTTTCTTAAACTAATAATGATAGTAATAAAGTAAATTTATTTGGAAATACAATTTTTAGTTGTATTAATTAATATGCTATAATGATTCACACATTGTATGGCGTATGAGCCGTCTGCAATTCTTGAACTAACTTAAAGTTATACTTATTTCAATATTTTGGACCTAAAATGAACTCCTTTAGCCTTATAATGATACATTTATCTATTTAGATATACACAAGTACTTTACAATAAATAGTTTTATTACTTTTAATGGATAAAAAAATAAAAACGAGACATTTAAATTTGACTTACTCCCGTCTTCTCCACTATAAACCTTATGACGGGATAACTGATGGAGATACAAGAAAAACTAATAGAACACCCAGGCATAAAAATATATTATAAAATGTATTGTATAAGTTTAGCTCCTTGTAAAGTTGGATATAAATAACAGTAAATAAAGAAATCGTCGGAGAAGATTTACACGATTTACGGATTTACACGTCAGAGAGAACTATGACTACAAAAAGGATGACCAGTAAGCATTGCTCAAGACTAGGAAGGAAGAGTAGGGTGAACCCATCGCAGGTACACTCATACATTTGTTTTCCTCAAGAAGAGTTTTTTTTTCTTTGCAAAAATATTATACATCATCAATGTTGGAAACTATATTGACTAATATCACGTGTATAAACATTTTCTATACAAACATTTTTTTAATTCAAATACCAACGAAGATGTTACGATTCAAAATGTTGGTCATCGTCTAAGCCCCTCCCACCCTACTCTTGAATTTCTTCAAGAGAACCAAGAGCCAAATTCCAAAATTGGTTACTATATTTTTAAAATTAGAGAGCCAGTACAACATTCGAAATATTTTAAATATATTTCGTAAATTCGTTTTTGTAATATAAGAAAATGTATTATAAAATTATATTTTACACCTATTTTGTTCTATTTTTCTTCTTGTAAAGCTAATAATAAAGATGATATAATTTTAAATTTTGGTCTTTCTTTAAACCTCTCCTCTCCTTGATCGATGATGTAAACCATTACCAAACTAATCCAACAGTTTGTAAAAAGTAGCTTAAAAACCAAATTGTCATTATTTTAAATAATGCGCGATATATTATATATAATTTATTTACGGACCATATTTTTAGATTTTCTCCAGTGCTGGGTTGGAAATGATCTGTTAAATTTTTTTTTCAACAGGCATGTCATAACAATACCAACGGATAATGAGAATAGCCCTTCAGATTAGTGAAATTTAAAACTTTTGACTCTTAGCCCCTTTAGAGTTAATTGATTAAGCTCTTATGATTTTAGTCACTTTGACATAACGGAAAGAGCCAAAATCCCAGATTTAAACAAAATGGTCATAAGGGATAAGGTATTTTAATTTTAATTTTTGAAAATAATGAACTGGTCATTATTACAAAAACACATTCTATCTATGCTGATGAAGCATTATACTTGAAGTTGGGATACGCTTAGGATACTTTTAATTCTACAAAGAAAATCATTTAAGACCAAATGATTTTATAATTTTTTAATTATTTTTTTAAATATTTAATTAAGACCTAACATTTGGCAATGTTTTTTAGCCAATTTGAAATGTGAAATGGTGTTCAGAATTTAGCAATCCATATTCAATCTAATAATTCTGCCTAGAATGTTCTCTAAATCACGAAGCCTCAACAGGCATGGATATAGTTCTTAAATTGCTGTAGTTTTTATCGTTTGACATATTTTATTCCTAACAATTGTATTCATCAAAACTAACCAGTTAATAGTTTTGTTTATTACTACAATAAACCAAATAATGAAATTATTTATTTAGGTCTGATAATGTAATTACTTTTTGAAAAATTGTTATCTTACATAGTGAAACTATTATTTAATTAAAATTGTTTTAAAAGTAAGATATTCAAAAGCATTGCATTGTTTTCTTTTTAACATGAACATGTCATTGAAATAAATCTCAACAGGAATTTACGCAAGCAAGTAGACAATATATTTATTTCAGCAGTTTCAGAAAGAAAAAAATTCTTGTAGCCACTAATAACATGGGGACATCCAGGAATACCTTGTGTAATTTTTAAGCGACATGACAAAGCTTTTTAAATAAGAGTGATTTGACAGCCCACAAGAATTTTAAATTAATCGACATTTCCTTTGCAAAAAAAAAAAAAAAAAAAAAAAAGAAGAAATTTTAGTAAAAAGAAATTTAACCAGTGGAACACATAATTATTAAATGTACTACTAACCCTTTGAAGGATTCTTATGGATAAACTATCTATACATTAACATTTCCTCAGACCCTAAGGAACACACACTATAAAAACAATAGATACCATAATAATAATAAAAAGTTCTTTATAAGATAAACAAGGTGTGAAATGGCCTAGAAGCTGATACTGGTATGTTAATTTTCGTAATGGCCAAATACTCTCAGTATTTTGTTTTAATCTAGTGTTAACCTCCCTTTCAACCACTTAGGGTTATGGAGGGAGGGCCTATCTACAGGTTGCCACCCCTTTCTAAACATCTATGGCTCAGGGTAAACTTTTATTTTTCGATAAAAGCTTGCCCAGGATCGCAGCGCCAGAATTGCGAGACCCGAACGGATCACATGAGCTACCCTGACGCCCTTTAATCATTTTTTTTTTAAATGGCATAAAAGCCTCACTGAAGTTTTAGAGGAAAATTTATTAATAAAGTTGTTCCTAAAACAAGTTTTTCATACATTTTTTGATACTTCCTCCAATTCTGCCTGTAGACACTTAAATGATAGTCACTGAAATTTATATATATAGCTGGGTAAAAAAAATGTCTAATGTCATTATAAAAATATATAGATGAGAATAAATGTCATAAAACTTGCAAAAAATAATGAAAATTAAGATCACCTACGCTGGCTAAGAGCAGAAGCACTCATCTGTCTACTATATTTTTAAATACTATCCTTGGGGCGCCAGGCTAGCTCAGGGGATCCGTACGGGTCTCGCAATCCTGGTGCTGCGGGTTCAAATCCCGCCCAGGTCAATCTTTTATTTATAATATAGAGGCTTGTCCTGAACCATGGGTGTTTAGAATGGGGTGGCAACCTGTAGATAGCCCCTCCCTCCAATGACCCTTAGTGGTTGCAAGGGAGGCTAACCCAGAAAAAAAAAAAAAATACTATCCTTGTTATATTTCTTTCATATCAAACAAAAATGAAATATTATATCTATGTATCAAATATTATATCTATATTTCAGAATAGATCATATAAAATAATGTTTGACTAATTTATAACGTTTCTATAAAATCATCATAACTCTAATGGTCGCTCCCTCCTCCCCCCCCAAAGTATTTTCCCCGTTGGATCTCTATTTTCTGCAGTGTCTTTTACCAAATTACGAAGGAATGTGGCAATTTAGGTTGTCCTCCTGACAGAATTTTGAAATTTACCAATTTAAATAAGGTACTCTGGGCATATGAAAAAAAAAAAAAATTCCTGATGTTAGGCACTGAGAAACTTTTAGTCCATGGCTTTTCTGGCACCCATGTTTCTATTCCAGCTCCATAAATAAGCATAAAAGAAATTTAGTTCAAATCCAGAATATTTATGAGGAGACTTATCCTGATGGACACTAATATGAGGGAATAAATATGTAAAAGAAATAATTATGCAAAAGANTTATGAAATTGACCAATTTAAATAAGGTACTCTGGGCATATGAAAAAAAAAAAAAATTCCTGATGTTAGGCACTGAGAAATTTTTAGTCCATGGCTTTTCTGGCACCCATGTTTCTATTCCAGCTCCATAAATAGGCATAAAAGAAATTTAGTTAAAATCCAGAATATTTATGAGGAGACTTATCCTGATGGACACTAATATGAGGGAATAAATATGTAAAAGAAATAATTATACAAAAGAAAAGTTATAAATTGAGTGTAATGGAAGAAATAAAATAACTAATTTAAGAGAATTTAGTTTAAAAATTTCCATATTAAGCAGATTTTGAATTATTTTGCGGATCATTTTTCAAAAACTATGCTTTTCCTTTACATAATCCTTTTGTAATACTGGTGTATTTCATTTCAGTAGTTTTTGTACCGTTCGGAAATATCTGGAAAGCCTATCAATCAAAAGATACTTTATAGCTAACGTTATATAATCTAAAGCGAGCTGAAATGGCCCAAGGTCTCACAGTACACAGGTTATTTTTCCTTCTGTGCTTCTGTTTGTAATTCCTAACATGTGCTAGGTAAACTGCTGATAAAATCTGGTTATCCTATTGAGGATTTCAGATTTACAAGTGCTCTTTTTAAAGAAATAGATCCCAGTAAAAATCTTAACTGTTTCATGGAAACGTGATTGTTTTGATGACTGACGTCATTTTCAATCAGGTGTTTTATATTTTTAAAAAGAAGACACAAAATGTAGTTTATTAATTTATTAGGGACTGCTTATTTGCGGATTAGACAAATGTCACTGCTGTGTTATGGTCCCCTCTACAATACACCAACACTATTGCTTAAGTAAGAATCAATCGTCCCGCAAAGCACAGTCCTCACTCGCTTACCATTCCTTCGTCTGAGGGAGGATTCCGTCCGTCACGTCCTCTTGCGTCAGGCTGGAGGGCGAAGGGAATTGTGAAACTGGCGGGGATCAACCAACGGACCCCTGACGAATCCCAATGGCATCGCCAACCCCCCCCCATCGAATATACTTGCCGAGCTGAGTATTTTAAGACTGGTCATATCGGTCAAGAAATTCACTATTTATGTCGTCCACCTATAAAATGTTTTTGACTGTGTTTATTTCCTTGCAGTACAACAAGTAAGGCATATACTTTCTATTGTCCCGTTGAGCCTAGCTAGTTGAGGAATTGGCAATAACCAATAGTTTGTGGTAAATACCTACTACACACACGTGTATAGTGTATAGGTATTTACCTATATATATATATATA
>KZ807143.1:99785-110214 GCA_000696205.2 Oncopeltus fasciatus
TGTAAATAAAAATTTTGATTAAATCCAATTTTTTTTTTTTTTTTTACAGATTCTTATTTGTGAAAAAAAAATCAAAAGACTTATTTTATAATTTCAATAGGGTTTGCTTAGCATCTCAAATAAAGAGGTGTTATCAAAAAATTTTTAAAATAAATTTGTTTGAAAAAAAAACATCTCAGAAAAAAAATTTCAAATTAATCTGTTCTTCAATGAGTAAACTGTTACTAATAAAAAACTTTTCAATTTAATTTAATTTCCAATATGGATTTATTTTTAATAATTCTTTTATTGTCACCAATGAATGACTACCAATATATGAAAAGTGGTCTTTCAGTATCAGTGATATTAGAAGCTTATGAGAGAAAATTTACACCCAGCATTACCTCTTCAGTTAAGAGGATTGTTTAACAATCCTGATTCTGATGTGGATGTCATATATTATATTGCTCCAGGTTCAATTAAGTAGGTATCTTTTACGAGTATCTGGTATCAGTTTTGTTAGGGACAAACAAAACTGATACTAAGAAGCTTAGTTAAAGATAAATGTAAGTTAGGATCTCTTACTTAATCGAAGCCTCAACCTTTGAAATGGCGTGCAACCATTCAGATAATCAGACCACAAGAGGCCTATGCATGTGAAATCAGAATATTTATTCTCATTTAAAATTATTCAAGAAAGATTAGATTCTATTTGTTTAAGGTAATACAAATTTTATAGGAAATGATTTGAGTGGTAAATCATATAGGGTGCTATATACAATATAGCAGAACTAAAATTTTAGGGTCCTAAAATATTCATTTAATTTAGTAAGGAAATAGATAAAATAAAATTGTTAAATTTGTAATAAATATTTTTTCTTCCATAAATCAATGTTTTTACCCCCATCAATATTTTATTTTAGCAATATCATATTATAATTCAGTAGTAGCTTGAATGAGTTAACTTTTAGGATTCATATTTACATCAAAAACAAATCTTGCTACTTTATTTTACACTTTTTGACCTATGAAATTGGAATAAATAAATAAATAGTGCCCATGCTTAGCTTATTAGTGATTATTATTAGTTATAAGTTATGATTAATAACTATTATTAGTTATAACTAACTTATTAGTACATGTTAACTAGAAATAATACATTAAATAAACCTATAAATAGTACAAATTTTACAAGCAGCAAAAAGAGAGGCATTTTTTAAATTTCTTTTTTGGTTAAAAAAGAAAGAAACAATAGGTGCAAAATCCTTCAGTATCACTAGCTACAAATTCGCACAATTTAATATTCATTTTAATAGTTTATAACTGATTAAGTTATCATAAATATTGATTTAGCTCATGCTATATCAATTATAATAAAGTCAAAGAGTTTTTAAAATGCATTTTTAAAATTAAATATAATGGATCCAACTTTTGAATGAGCACCAAAAGCAATGATAATAATCAAATTTAGATATTTCGATTTTAAATTTTTAAAAGTAATACTAGGCTGATTATAAACTAAATTACAGAAATTAATATTATGCTGACTTCAAGGTTGAATTGTAAAATAGCTTTTAATTCTTGCAGTAAAGGGCACTCACTGAACAGTAATCTGAAAATAAAAAGCACTTCAATCAATAATCCTTCAAAACAAGTTACATTAAAGAACATTATTGAAATGGCCTATTTACAAGACAATATTGTATATTATTTCTAAATAAAAGATAGTTGATTATTATTTAAGTTAAGACAAATAACAATTACTTGATTAAAAGACTATCTTAAAATTAAAAAAAAAAAAATATGCAAAAAAATAAAATTAAGAAAATGATTAAATTATTTCCTAACATCTTATATATGATAAACACACACACACACACACACACACAAAAAAAAAAGATGTAGGAATATAAAATATTCACCACTGATGCAAAATGAAATTGCCGTTAATGGTTGTAGGAGTAAATATAACTCTGTTCATCTATCTAATATAGACAAATTGAGAGTTCTTGAGAGTTTTAAAAACCATTATTGCCTTAAATATAGTTAAAGGTAACTGATAATTTAGTGAGTCAGAAAGTGCATGTTGATTTGTGGGTGAATCTGGGACGAACAATTTGAAATAGTCCTGTCATTACAATTGTTCTTCCTAAAGGCTGTTTGTAGAAGCCATTTTTTCTATGTCAGTATGAGTGATACTAAACAATTAGTCACAATAATGTATTTATTGTGTCTGATACTCTGCCCTGGATGGTGATTTAAATTAACATCAGTATGAGGTGGTTTCATACCTAGCCTGTAATGAATGGCTTAAAGTAAATAATCTAAAGGGTTATTATGACTACCAATGAATATAGAACTATCCAAATGTGTTCACCGTCACTGTCTGTATTCAACTTGTTGAACTCAACAGCTGAATACAGACAGTGACAGTGAACACATTTATTTGTCTGAGGATGGACAAAGTCCGAAAGTGCTCGCCAACAGAAGATGGTTTGCAGAAATCAATGAAGACGGATAATAGAAGGTATGATAATGACTTAAAGCCCTGCCACCCCTTTTGGTCATTAAGACATGCTACTGTTAATTCATACAGATTGTATTAATGGTTACAACTGTAGAAGTTGCCTTATTTATCCTATAAAATAATGAATAAAAAGTCAACTACGAACCTAAACTGTACTTAGCTTGTCTAATAGCCTCAATTTAGCTGAATGTTCTCATTCTCTTTTAAGCTATCTAAACAAATTCAAAAACATACCAATGTTTGCACACTAATCCACTTACAGTAAAGTTACATAAAGAAAAGCTAGGGAAGCCACCAAACAAACACTGCAATAGCACTAAGGAAAAGTAGCAAGAACTAATAAAATTACAACTGAAGACCATAATCAATTTACTGAAATAATCTTTATAATTAAAGAGATTATCCATTTCATAAGGGCTCCACAGGGTTGCTGGCCATTTGGATGGCAGACACCACATAAGGGACCCATCCCACCATGGCACACACCTATGATCATAGATTTTTGGGAAAGATATTACAGATTGTTAAAAATAATTTTGCTCACTAATTCTCAATTTATGATTTACAAAGTAATATCTATATTTTAGTAATTTAATATTGTCCTTTTTAGAATAAAGATGAAGGATTTTTCTATACTTGCTTTACAGATGGCTTTAATTTTGATCAAAATAAAAAAAAAAATTTTTAAGCCATTTATAATTCTTGTATTCTCTAAATAAAAGTAAAACAATATCTTGAGTTAAGTATATAATGTTTCATTTATTTTTTTTACCATTTAATACTATTAAATATTAAGATAATTGGTGTTTCTAATTTTATCTTTATAACAGTAGAATGATCAGGCTAATCAAACTGGTACCACTAAACAAATTCTAAAAAAAAAAAAATTATCAATTCTTTACCAATTTAGTAAAGGAGATATTCCTCTGAATATTTATAGAAAAATTATTTGGCATAAGCATACAATTAGAGTATTTTAATTTTTGTCAATGGAGATAATTTTTTTTTTTTTTTTTTTTTTTTGGAAACCTTACTTCATATTCCTATTTCTCACATATTCATTAAGCAAAAGGAAACATGCAGTCAATCAAATATCATATTCCTAGATAAAAAATATTTTTGGGCACGTACACTACAAAAGCTAGTGGTACTAGCTGTCGGGTGACTATTCATTTGCTGGTTTTTAGTACATTTCTCATAGGGAAATCGAACAATTTATGCTTGTTTATTTATGCTCGATTCTAAACTTTTTTGGTTGAAACCAGAGGATGGAAAGAGGTTTAGAGGAAGACCAGAATTTATAATAGTAAAATATCTTTTTTATTTGAGTTACTAAAAAATTTATAGAATACAATAAGTACAAAATGTAATTTTCTAACATTTATATTCTAAAACTTTTTTTTTTTTTTTTTACGATAAAAAACCCATTGCAAGGAACTTTTGAGAGCAGCTACGAGGGATGAGTACTTCCCCTATCTTTCTGGCCAGTTTAGAGAAAACTTTAGAGGACATACCTTATATTCATAATTTTCTAAGGCTTTTAAATTAAATGTCACCATTTATTCTAATGCAATCTTTAATGAAATATAGAAAATTTTCTTAGATTATACAGCTCTACATGATGGACTTTTTCTCCACCAGGAAATCCAAAAATCACTAAATGTCTTTTAATGAAACTTTGGGTACCAATTATGCCTGAACTAAAGTTTTGAAGATAGGAAGAATGATTTCAATACACAGTACTTATGATAACTTATTATTTATCTTAAGAATATTAACCTGACAATACATCATATAATCGAATGTGTAATACTAACCTATTTACTCAATTATATAAATTCTAACTAACTTCTAGAATTGAAATTTGGAATGGGAATGGAAAAGAGATCATCTCATTTTTGTTCTGAAAAATTCTCTAACTTTCCTCATCTTCTAATTGGGAGTTGAGTCAATTTCGGGAACTTAGGAGGCATACAACTTTAGAATAAATAGTCCTGAGAAATGTGTGGTACCAAAATGTACTGTTTTAAAAAAACTACAACTTACCATCTATGACCAAACATAAACTCAAGATAAAATACGTTTTCTCATTGTGACATTTAAAGGTAGTAAAATTATAAAAAATAAATAAAGATCATAAAAATTAGAAAATCCAAAGATTTTGTAAGTTGAACAAAACCATCGACAATTCAGTTTTCTATTAGTTTAATAAGCTTTATAACAACAAATTTAGAGAAATCCCACAAAGATTTTTTTAAACCAGAGAAAACAGTTTTTTTTAATTAATAAGAACTTTATTATTATTATTTACTACATTCTGCACTTGTTGTGTAACTTGTTATTGAGCTGGTACAATAATAGTAAATAAATACAATTTTCATTACTTTAGGTACTTTGCTTGATGGAGAATCTGCCCAATGACTAAATAACTATTTACTATATTTACAGGTTTTTAAAAATTATTAATATTATGAAGTGTTGGAAATGGGGAGGTCACACGGCAATTTTCTATTCAGGGTTATTAGGATGGGTAATACTGGATAGAGTTTGGACTAAAGGATTGGGGGAATGGAAAGGGATTCCAAAGTCATTGTGGAGTAAGGAGTTTGCAATGTAATAGAGTGCATTAACTATAATTTGGAGGATTTTGGATTGGAAGGACTGGATTCTTAGGAGGTTGGATGGTTTAGCAATTCCCCACAGTTCAACTCCAGTCCAGATAGCTCTCAGTAATAGAAAACAATTAATGGATTTCCAATAAAACTCAATATAAAGCTAGATTACAAATACCACTTACCCCCTCCTCTCTGCAAAGCCCTTTATAAAAACTCATTCTACAGATACCCTTGTACAAAAGTTCACTCTGCAAAACCCTCTTACCTAAAAAACTTAATCAACATATCTAATTAACAAAAACCCCTATGGCAAACCCTCCCTCTCTAATGTGCTTCTAGACTGTAGATAATTAACTAACAAAAGCTCCTTGTCCTATAAATCTTTAGACTAACATAAATGCCTAAACTTAAAAAAAAAATTAAAAACCCAAAAAGCTGGTCACACTTAACTACATAGGAAAATTGTCATTACCATTCACTATAAATTTTCAACTAGTGTCTGATGAAAAAAAACCAAGATATAATCAACTTACATTAAATATACGCATGTAAGAGAAGTACCAAAAACTATCGATTTTAATTTCAACAATTTAAAATAAAGAAACTTGGTATTTTTGGAATTTAAATGTCATAAAATTACATTTCAAACAAATCATATGCATTATTTTCAACCAATCATGTTTTTAGCTTTTCTGAACGACATTGGTGAATATCGGTATAAAAACTTTCAAAAATCCCATCATGGAACGAATGTGAATAACTTTTTTGGGGGAAATCTGCTAAAATCATCATAATATATTTGAAACATGAATTTGATGTTAGTGTTTCATTAGACAAGAAATTAGAAGCAAAGGGGTGAAGGAGTTAAGAAGACCAAATTTAAAAATCATAGCATTTTAATTATAAAAAAAATATGAAACATATTAAAATATTATAAATTGCTTTAGAATATTTAAGTCCCATCCAAGTTTTACAAAAAATATATGTTAAGGAATACATTTGTGAATATAATTAGGGAAGTGGAGCCCCTCTCTGTTCCTAGTCACTCTAAAGAGAGCTTTCGTTTATTAACTAATTATTAACTTTAATAAATAAAATTCACATGAATATACTTTTCTTTTTAAGTATAAAACATTTATTTTGTTATTTGAGAAATTTTTAGAGTAGTTTATTTAATGAAAGTTTATTCATAAAAAAAATTAATTTAATATTCTGTGTTAAAAATATATGGTAGTTAAGGCAGCCTATCTAAATATAATATATTTTCCAAGTAGAAGAAATTTCTTTCTGAGAACACACAGTAACTAAGTGCTCTGAATTGGAAACATGTCATTATTTGAATAAAAGATAAGTTAATATTAAATACATTTATTATCCTTAGCTATAAGAAAGAAAAAACTTTTTTTTTTTGTTTCCTTGGAAGTACTAATGCCTTCAAAATTCAAATAATTTTTTTTTCTCAGATTATTATTTTGAGAATATTTTATTCTGTAAATTCTATTCTATTTTGTTGATAAAATGTGAAGTTTTATCTCGGCTTAACATGAAAATATCAATCAAAATGTCGACAACTCAATAATTAATATAATAAACTAAATATAGATGTGTATAATAAATAAATCATACGATTGTTTTACAAATATGCTTATTCGTAGGTTCCAGCGCTTAGAAATGCCTTAGTGTAAATACTATACTAAGAGAAAAAAAAATTGTCTCAAGATATTAAATCAAGTTCTGCAGCAAGTAATGCAAGACGAACTATGGATATGGATATAAACAATGAAGAAAGACAACTGGGAATTATGGGTTTTCCTAAGTTTGCAAAATTATAAATTTCTAACAAATTCTTTCATGTCTAAAACAATATTATTGAGATCCAAGGTCCATAGAATCCAGAAATGTTTCACATTGATAGGGAATAAAAAAAAGAAAAGCCGGCATCTTAAAAAAAAAAAAATTAAACCTTTCACTATAAGAAATATAATTCTTAAAAAAAACAAAGCTCTTCAATAAATTTTAATTCTCCCTCTCTAAAAAGCTACTATACATAATTAAAAAAAAAAAAAAATACAGCTCTTTTATTATAAAACAGATAGAAGAATGAAGAGAACATGAAATTTTTCTAAAATACTTACTTTTTTATTTAAACCTATAGAGCATTAAAAGTGACTGCTTAACAAAAAATTTTTTAATTTTAAGTTCAATTTAGTTTCCTTAATTTGATTTCACATGGAATCCATAGACAGACTCCTAAATCTGAAGAGACGCACAGCTAACTAATTTTAAAGGGCTACTTTTTAAATTTTTGTTGAAAATTTATTAATGATAGTGGTTGTCACTAAGTCCTCAATTGAAGAACTTGAAATTCATAAGAATTTTTAAGGGTTTTGAACTCATTAACCATTCTGGCAAATAATATACATTTTTTATGTTATGTAATGCAATTAATATTACCTAAATAAATGTTTTTATAGTAATTGCTTTGGCCTAATTTTTTTTCTATACACTAAATGAACTATTTATCAACAATATTAATGCAAAGGATGAACTTAATTAGAAACAAACTACTATAAAATTGAGGTTCCAGCTCCCATCTTCATTAAAGAAATCAGTATTCTTATCAAAAATTTGTATTCATTTTAGTTTAATTCAAGGATGATCAAATGGTATTTAAAATTATGTGTAATTAATAACACGGATTAAGATCACAATTTCAATTCAATCCTAAGACTACTTGAGTATTTAAAGCCTGATAAATTAGGAAACATAAAAAAAAAATATTGGGTTAGCTGGCAAATTACTAATGCTTACTAGCTACTCAAGAGTTTGAACCCTGTTTTAAGGCTATAGTTTACATATTATTTCCTTAAATAAATGTTAATACAATGGTAACCCACAGGTGAACAAGCTCACTCAAAAGACTGTTTTCCTTCCCTTTTTTTTTTTTATGAAGTATATCAATTATACATAAGTTAATAATTAATAACTAATCTTCAATTTAATAGATTGCCAGTTAGTTGTGTTGCACTGTACAGGCTGAATTGTTAAAATTTAAGAGCAATCACCATGTACATGCAAATCCTTGATTTTCCCAGCATCAAATAATGAAGAATAAACTTGCTATTAGTTATGGGATTTAAAAATTGGCCAAGATTAGTAAGTTGTTCATCCCTGTTCTTGAGTGACTTCAATTTTTTTAAATTCAATCTTAGGAAAAAAATTTCATTTAAATTCAATACATAGAGTTTAGATGAATAGAACAATTTATTAGGTATTAGAGTTTGAATGATAAGAACAATTTTATATACTGCTCCATTAAAATATCCAACAAATTGGATATCCATTTTCATCTTCTAAAACATATTTTCACCTTAAAATTAAGGATCCCTAGGCTATTGTCAAAAGTGTAAAAATCAGGCTATTATCATAAATTGATTAGTTAACAGTGACTAGCCCTGATGATAGAAAATTACTCTAAAGAAAATTTTTATTTCTATAATTGATAATAAATNTTAAAATTACAAGGAGTACAAATTTAAATTTGAAGGAAAAAATTTATACAGACACTTTTATTTACAAAGTAAATTACAAATGCATTGAATAAAAAGAAATTTTAGTTTGAGTTTACTTTCTTATATATGAATACTTAATATAAACAAACTTAATGGATTTCACACACAAATAGCTATACAGCACAAAATAAATTTTTAATGATTAACATATATTTACTCGATGGCTCTCCATTATGAGGCAAGGAAAAAATAATAGAGCCTAATAGTTTATTTTTAATTTTTTTAAATTTAATTTCAATTTATCTTAGATAAAATTTAATAAATTAATTGTCAACTTGACACCACATCAAATATCAAGACTCACTTTAAACACATTAACATTCATTACCTGGCTGGATATTTAATAAAACTTGACCAGTAGATGAATTGAAAGTCTCTTAAATCATATAAATGAAAACTTAAAAGAATGATTGTATTGAAGCAGAAAACTAGAAGTTTATAGACATCAGAGTTACAAAATATTAAAAAGAAGCTTGAATTTTATAAAATAAATTTTAATAACATATCATCCAGTTGGAGAAAATAGTAAAAATTTTAAAGTTTATAAACCCCAAAAAAAATATTTAGAAAATGAAAAATTAATTAGTCATAAAAAAAAAGGAAGTAGAGAAAAAAGCCTTATTTAAGCTTTCAATTAATATCAAATGAATGGCATTCTTTTTAGTACAAAATATATTTTTTTGATATACACTTAAACGGATTCTGGATTTTCTTTATCTTGATTGATGATTATTTAAAATGAACTGTTTTCACTTTTAAAAAAAGCCTAAATAAAGGAATTCAAGTTTTTTAGGCTGGACTAGGAACAGTATTTCAACTAAGTCAGAACCAAGGTTTCCCCTCATCATAGGAATACGCAATTATTTTAGCTTACAAAATTGAGAAGAAAAAAAATGTGTCAAAATTTACAAAAGGCTTCTAAGAACATATTAGAGTTTCACAGGTTAAGAATCTATTTTTCTTTTTTTAATATCTGATGAATTCAAGGAGACTAGTATAACTGATTGTGATAACATAGTTCATGGAATTTTATTCTTTTTTCATACATCATAAGATATCTGAACCTTTTTGTTTGAAATTTTTAATTAGAATTTATATATATGTGTGTGTGTAATTATTAACCTTGGAAAATTGTCACTCCTTTTGTGCTAAATAGTTTAAAAAAATGTAAATACAAAGGCTTAATCAAAAACCACAAAATTATTAGGTTGTTAAAAACCAAGTGTTGCTGAAAGCTTAATTAATGTCAGATACTATGTTTTATAGCAGAAAGCTTCAATTAATAAATTAAAGTTTAACTCAGCAAAGCAAAAAGGTGCTTCTAGCAGAGCTATTCAGAAACAAGTCCTTCTTAGCCCCAAAACTTTAAAGGAATTTATGGTCTTATCAAGAGCTTATCATCAATTTCATGAGAATATAGTTCAAAAGATCAAATAAACTTTACTCTGATAAACAAATTTATCAAAATCAGAATTTTCCAATTATAAGAATTTCCTCATTAAAAATAATACACGAAATAATAAATCTTAGGATATTGTTAAAACAAGTAACAATGTTAATAAACTAGAAATAATTTTCAAATTAAATAAATGGCTTAATATTTCATTCTCAAACAAATTAAACACAAAAGAACCAGGAAAAATCAATTTAAACCTGGCATAAATTCAGTGTCTTTTTTTTTTTTTTTTTTTTTTTTTTTTTTTTTTTTTTTTTTTTTTTTTTTTTTTTTTTTTTTT
>KZ807143.1:110560-128599 GCA_000696205.2 Oncopeltus fasciatus
CAATAGATTGATAAGATGCTTCCAAAATTAAATTTAATAATAAATAAATACTAGGAATATTAATTTTTAAGGAAAATAATCATTGTTTAGAAAGAAGAAAGCTTTTTTAAAGAAAGAAATTTTGAGTTTACAGAAATTCATTAAGAAAAATATTGGATTTCATGAGGAAGCTTTCATAGTTGAAATTTGCCATTACAAAATGTTAGCACATGAGTCAAATTTGAGGAGGTTTTCCAAATTATTATTGTTTTTTTAGAAATGCAGTCAACCAACGCTGTTTTTTTTAGTTTCATTTTTCAGTTTAGAAAGATCCGTTATTTTATTTATTGCTCAAAAATAGAAAGTCATGTATTGAGGCTTCTATCTAAAATATACAATATGAAGAACGCATACTTCTACATACATGAATGAATGTAATGTAAATCATAGCATAAATTATTTATACAATTATTGGTGAAATTAACATATTTACAAGGAAAAAATTCTACTAAGTGTAAAGAAACGAAACATCAAAAATACACAAAAATACTCATTAAAAAATTAAAAAGAGAAATTGTGGGAGAAAAATTATGGTAATTGCAACATATAATGAAATGATTGATAAATTTAATATCAGACAAATGTGAAATAAGGTTAAAAATATAAAAAAATTTCAAGACTTGAAAAATATCATAAATGGTTTTAATGTGATGAAGCAATTTAATACAATTGTTATGCTGAGCTCCTAAAAATATTTTTACTTTGAATGAATACTAATGCTTAAAATGGCAAAAAAAGTGTATTCATCTATTAAATACATTTTTATTTCTTCTTAGACATTATACAGCATTTTATCAGAAAAATTTAACAATAACAATTGAGAAAGCTTTGTTTCAAGTAATTTAAATAAATTGTGACTTACCGAATTTACCCTATGAACTGTAACATTTTTTTTTTTTTTTTTTTTTTGGGTCTACCTTGACCGAACCCCAACTANAAGAAAACATAATTTTCATTCAAGAGAAATTTTCCCCAAAAATAACAACACATTTATAAAAATAATATTTAAAAAAATATTACAAATATTAAATCTCAATCTACAAAACATAAGAACAAAGGACATGACACACTCCATCTAAATGTAATTATTCCACAGAAAATGTATGCCAAGCAAAGGAAGATTTTTGAATAAATCAAATTTTGAAGAGGTATTTTTTTATTTGTATATTTTTTCTTTTTTTAATTAGGCAGCTTAATATCTCGCTTCAGCCCATACATTGATTTCACATGAAAATATGTATGCCCCAAGGCTAGTAAAACACGGGAACCTTTGTATTACAAACTAAACAAAATTGAAACAGTCAAAAATACATTTAATTAGCATGGAATCAACACCTTTTCAAAAGAACTAATACATTTGAAAAGCAAGCATTTTATTAATTGAAAAATAAGATACTAACAATACTGTTTAAAGATATGTATAAGTCAGTTCATTCTAATAAATGCTTTCACAGTGAGCACATTTTGAAAGGCCTTTTCAATTTTATTGATTTTAATATTTGAATTCATTTATTTAGACAATGATGATGTAATACTGATTATGCATGGTTAATACAATAAGGTGAAATGTTCACAATGAAAGCATCCAAATAGGCTAATTTAAACACTTGACATTGTCAAGTAATTACCATAGTATGGCGATGCTCAGCACACAAGACAACCAATCCCCTAACAGAACCCTCACTGATTAGTCAGATGGTAAAACAACTCTCTTCCAATCTTCAAGGAACAAAAGCGTTGAGATCTTGAATTTATATAGTCAACTAATTGACTGTTAGGGGAAATTGAGTAGGTTTTCTTTAGCCTTGCTTTACATGTTATTGAGAGCAATTAACTTTAAAGAAATGTTTTATCAACAAGGTTAAACCCCAGTAGGCATATAAAAATATTTGTACATGTTAGATTACATATATTATGCATCAAATTGATTCTAAATTTACGAAATATAATAAATAAACATGTAGGCTTGAATTTAAAATTTATATTTTCTGCATTCATTTTAATAACCTACAAAATGATTGTAATAATAATATATATATGTGTTTATATATGAATATATTTATATATATGTGAGTGTGTGTGTATATGTATGTGTAAATAAAATGTAACATATAACCTTACAAAAATGCATCAAATAATTATATTACTTATAAAAAACCAACACTCCTTATAACTCAAATGATGACTAATCACTATTGTGCAATGACAAGTCACAAAATGAGTATCTATAAGTATATAAATATTTACAAAATTAGAGAAAAAAAAAATAGATGTTTTTTGAGAAGAAAAAATTATTTTATTTGTGACATTAAGTGAGCTGTTAAGTGATAAAACACTTAGGACTAAGTTTTGACACTTTAAATAATTCTTACACAATAAATTTTCGAGTAGTTAGCATCTGCCAGGTATGTAGCAGGCTGGGAGTTTGTGAGTAGTTTGTTAGCCAGGCAGGAGGTGATGGTTATTTGGTGCTACTTTGTAAGCTTGACTAGACTTTCATATGGGTCCTTTTATCATGAAAGGAAAGCCCTGAAGAATGCAGTAACTGGCTGCCTGCATATTGCGCATGTTGACATAGAGAGTGCACATTTGAGACAAGCTACCATGTGACCACAAGGAATAAAAACAGCTCCAATCTAAAGGGGAAAAAATAGTAACATGGAATTAGATGAGAAATCAGAATGAGAAAAACATGTTAAGTTTTTTGGAACAAATTTTTTAGCTACTTTTCACAGCTTTAAATTTGAAGCTTCTAATTTTTCTAAAAATATTAATTATAACATACTAATAGTAATAAAAGAAGGAAATGGCATTTTTTTAAAGAAAGATAAATTTGTTTAGTTAGGAGAGTAAAATAAATAGAAATGCCTATTAAATTATAAGATTTCATTATGCTGAAACATTATTATTTTAAATAACATCTTATCTAAAGCACTTGTAAAAAAAATCATTTTAATTACTTATATGTGGGTTGAATGATTGGTCATTCACATCATTTTTCCATTCTCGAAAATTTACGTTTTATTATTTCAGCAACTAAAGTATGTACTTACATCTTCTGAATAACAAATTTTACATAGAAGAGCATCTGTACTTCCTCGGGAACTACTTCTTGAGCAGGCACTACTCGAAGACGAACTACCTTCTTTATCTTCACTTTTCACTCCAATAATACTGTGAAAAAGAAAAAAAAATGTAATAAGAAATTAATATGGATATATAATATAAATGCTTATAAAACAATTTAAAAATATGAGACTAAAAACTGTAAAATATTTGACTTAAAAAACTTGTATTTTATTTGTGATTCAATGTTTATCTTCATTTTTTTTACTAATATCGCATAGTTTTTCAACCACTCAACATTGCTGATTTCAACTTCTAATAATATTTGTGATCTAATATGTTTATATGGACCTTCTCTTATTTTTTATTATACTAACACTATGTTATGCACATTAAAAGAAATTGGAACTATAATTATTAATATATTCTAACACTATTCAACTTACTTATTACTTTTAGTTGTTCCTTTTGATTCATCCAGTTCCCTTTTGATGGGACGAGAAATAGGGATTCTTTCCAAATTTCCAGTGCTACTGCTTAAGCTCAAATCATTTAACTGAGCACATTTAAGGCCCTAAAATAATATTTACATTATTTTACTAAAATCAGAAGCAATCTATCTACCATAAAAAAAAAAATATAATAAACACCTTCATTTTCTTAATGTGGTTCCTCTTATATTATTTCTTAATTTTTATTGTACATAACATTTTTATGTTTATTTTTAGTATTTTATTATCTCTTTTATTTATTTTNCCAGTTGGAGAAAATAGTAAAAATTTTAAAGTTTATAAACCCCAAAAAAAATATTTAGAAAATGAAAAATTAATTACTCATAAAAAAAAAAGGAAGTAGAGAAAAAAGCCTTATTTAAGCTTTCAATTAATATCAAATGAATGGCATTCTTTTTAGTACAAAATATATTTTTTTGATATACACTTAAACGGATTCTGGATTTTCTTTATCTTGATTGATGATTATTTAAAATGAACTGTTTTCACTTTT
This sequence comes from Oncopeltus fasciatus, assembly GCA_000696205.2. NCBI lineage: Eukaryota > Metazoa > Arthropoda > Insecta > Hemiptera > Lygaeidae > Oncopeltus > Oncopeltus fasciatus. The sequence continues at coordinate 114,671 of KZ807143.1, forward strand.
AAAAAAAGCCTAAATAAAGGAATTCAAGTTTTTTAGGCTGGACTAGGAACAGTATTTCAACTAAGTCAGAACCAAGGTTTCCCCTCATCATAGGAATACGCAATTATTTTAGCTTACAAAATTGAGAAGAAAAAAAATGTGTCAAAATTTACAAAAGGCTTCTAAGAACATATTAGAGTTTCACAGGTTAAGAATCTATTTTTCTTTTTTTAATATCTGATGAATTCAAGGAGAATAGTATAACTGATTGTGATAACATAGTTCATGGAATTTTATTCTTTTTTCATACATCATAAGATATCTGAACCTTTCTGTTTGAAATTTTTAATTAGAATTTATATATATGTGTGTGTGTGTAATTATTAACGTTGGAAAATTGTCACTCCTTTTGTGCTAAATAGTTTAAAAAAATGTAAATACAAAGGCTTAATCAAAAACCACAAAATTATTAGGTTGTTAAAAACCAAGTGTTGCTGAAAGCTTAATTAATGTCAGATACTATGTTTTATAGCAGAAAGCTTCAATTAATAAATTAAAGTTTAACTCAGCAAAGCCAAAAGGTGCTTCTAGCAGAGCTATTCAGAAACAAGTCCTTCTTAGCCCCAAAACTTTAAAGGAATTTATGGTCTTATCAAGAGCTTATCATAAATTTCATGAGAATATAGTTCAAAAGATCAAATAAACTTTACTCTGATAAACAAATTTATCAAAATCAGAATTTTCCAATTATAAGAATTTCCTCATTAAAAATAGTACACGAAATAATAAATCTTAGGATATTGCTAAAACAAGTAACAATGTTAATAAACTAGAAATAATTTTCAAATTAAATAAATGGCTTAATATTTCATTCTCAAACAAATTAAACACAAAAGAACCAGGAAAAATCAATTTAAACCTGGCATAAATTCAGTGTCTTTTTTTTTTTTTTTTTTTTTTTGGGTCTACCTTGACCGAACCCCAACTAAAATCATCTAATAATAATATCTATGGTCAAAAAAACTCTCCTTTTTAAACCTGTTAAACTCTCCTAGTTTAACTAGTCTCCTAGTTCCTTCGTCTAATATCTGCAATAATTCTTATCTTTCATACTGGTATTGCCCCCTCTGATGCAGGCCACTCTCCCTTTGCACCTACCACCTCATAACCCCACCCTTCCACCACTCACATTTTCTATTTTTTTTAAATTTCTCCCAATTCCCAAACCCTACCCCTATCACGTCATGAATATGGGATCTTGGTGACACAACATCTCCTCTCGCCTTCATGTTAGTTAGGTACAGTGAATTAATTTTTCTACATAGTTGTTAATTTTTTTCTTTTTGGATTGAATGTGGTTCACAATGTAAGCCGTAAGGTTGGCAGATAATTAAAAAATACACATTTTTTTGAAATAGTATTTTTTGAATCTATCTACCGAACCCCCACAAAAAAACATTTACTTCTTAAACTTCTCCTTCTGGTAATAATTTACTATACAAAACTGCATAATCTCAAGTGGTGATTAATTAATGTCTATGATCAATCTACAGTATGGTAAAATATTTCATTAACCGTAATGAACAATATGTATAACCAAAACGCTAAACAGAGCAATATAAAAACTTTTTAAGTAAGCAATAAATACTAGCCTCTTCTGCCTTCTTTCCACAGACTTCATCAACAAAATCCTTTCCTTTAAGAGATATCACGAAAGGACATTTTGAAAACCACCTTGCATGCTCGACCCAAGGTTCATCATTTTCCTCCCAGTCCTTTAAGCCTCCGCCACAGTGATAGCATATTGTCTGATCTCCCTTACCTGTGAACAAAAGGAACATTGGTAATTTTTTTAAAAGTGTTTTTAATAGGCTTAAATAATAATAATAAAAAAAACTAAATTTTTTTCTTTTAGTACTTATAAAATATTTAGTACTTAAAAACAAGCTTAAAACTAAAATAAAAACTTTCATAACCAACTGTATCTGACAAGTGAACCATAAATGACCATGACATGCACACAAACATAAAAAAGAGACCATGCACAGTAGTTAATTTATATAACACAAATCCGCATACCTGTATAAAAAAACCCAGCTTCAGATAGTACATTAGGCTTCAGTTTGAGTGAAATAGGCCAGGTTTCATAAGACCTGAGGCGAGCTTCAATGCAAGCAAAGTCTGGGAAGGAAGGAGGCCTTGTCTTGAGATAATTTGGAGACTGCGTTAAGGGATCCTCAGTCAAGCTGGACTGTTGAGAAGACCTTTGAAGCTTGATACCTCTTGGCAACTCATATGGTCCACACGTGTCATAACCTGCAAAATATTGTCTGTTAATAGCAAAGAAAGGTAAAAAATACTTTTAAAATTGAAGGATGAAGGTGAATAGTAACATTTATGGAGAAACTATTAATCCACTTTAACTCTTTGGGTGAATAAAGATATTACGTGATATACTTAATTATTTTTAATGAAAATTAGAATTCTTCCAATATTTAAAAATCTGCGGTAAATTTTTTTTACTGATTTCTCTTAAAAAAATCTGGCAATGCTACATATTTGACATCAAGTTTCTCAGAGCATGAAAAAAGTAACTTATCACATTCATACACTTCACCCTTTAATTACAATGGGTATTTATTTATTCACAATATGCCTACTACAATTTTTAATTGAACAAGGATTTCTTGTTAACTAGTTAATATTACTTTTTTTTAAACACTACATAAATAACAATAATAAAAACAAAACATAATAAATTTAAGAAATGAATAAACAGAAGTTGTAATTTAAATAAAAGAATACATTGGATAAAAAATCCATCCACTTAATTTTAGAAACATAGTACACTTAAAAAGTGTACTATGTAACCTCAAAATGAAAATTTTCTAAATTTCTATATTAATAATTTCATTAAATTGCAATTTAAATATTAAATGATAAACAAAAATATTTTACTTCCAGGCAAAACTTTTACAGAATAAGCCTCATTCATAATTATCTTATTGATACATCTCTTATATTTTAAATAAGAAAAAAAAACTATAATAATATCCTACAAACGAAAAACTAAAAGGAAATCCCTGCTAAAATGAAGAGTTAAAATATAATTATTTCACTAGCTAATATTTATGTTAATGATTAACCAAATGTATAACAAATCAAGAACTTAGCAAAAATTTGACATAAAGACATCAGCCTACCCTCTTGATTTATCCCAAATAAATTTCTAATAAATAAGAGAATCATTATATTGTTAGTAAGATAAATAGTGATGAGGATTTAAAAAACAGAAAGAACCATATAGGGACACAGAATAACACTACAAGTGACAATTAAAATGGCATGTAGGTGGATTTAATCAATTGCTGACGCCCACTTCCAGTTGACCATCATGAAGAAGAAAACCTTCACTTAATTAAGAATAAAGTACGTAAAATAAAGTTGCAATAAAAAAATAAATTGTCTAAAAAATAAAAGAAATCTCGAGAGAATATTTTAATCTTTTTTTTAATGATTTAGAGATAATAAAAGAAAATGAGGAAAAAAATGAATGAGGCTAATAACACTTTTTAAAAAAAANTGTACTCGAACTATCCATGTCATGTAACCAACACTCCAAGTTCTTCAATCTTCTAATAACACAAATAAACAAATAAGTCAGACAGCTAGTATCTGTTTAAGCTGTAAGTAAGTTGATTTACCATCTACTACTACAATAGACATAAGAACCTAAAAGAACAATAAAGAAAAAGCTAATGACCCTGAGAATGGCATTAGACCAATCTAGAAGGAGGTGAGTGGGGGGCAGTGCTTAGCCTTCCGAGTATATTAATAAATACTACCCTTTCTGTACATTTTTGTAATAATGTAACTACAGATAAATGATAGATAATAAGTTTTTCAAAATTATTTAGTTTATAGAAGAAAATTTTTTTTTCTCCAGAAATTAAAATAATAGTTGAAAATTAATGCAATATTAATGAAGTTGTAACAAAAATTAAAAAAAAAGAAGCTTTTCTTGAATACACAATATTTAGAATCACAGAATATTCATATAGATTAAATTGATATGTATATAATGATTAAAAAGGCAAGTTAAATAAAGGTGTAATAATATTTTAATAAAATTTGGGAGGCTGTGATAGGTACTGCTGTATGAGATTAATTAAGTGCATGCCTTTGCTTGAAGTGTAAACAGTGACAGTAAGACAGTGACTTATTCAGTTTAATGAAAATAATAATTTAACTGGAATTAAAATAGGAGGTGAGTTAAAAGCATTAATAAAAAACATAATATACCAACAACCACAAACATTGAATTAGCATTTAAATAAATAGGATTAGAAATAATTATCTTTTAGGTATAGGAATATATATTAATACTTTTGATGAATTTTTGAATATAGAACAAAGGATTTTCAAAGTTAAAAAAGTTAGTTACTCTAAAACACCATAAACCTACAAAAATCTAAATGATTTACACTTAATATAAAATTAAATAATACCTTTAATTTACTTATAAATTTNACCTAGGATTGCAGCGAGGTGCGCCAGAACTCGAAGCGGAAGCTAACATCCTGTCCTCCATGGACCTGTGTCCGGCCACTGGAGCGTCACTAACTGAGCTAACCCCACCAAATCGAACTCTGAGTAAGTAGTTATACTAGGCTAGATAATTATAATCAACAATTATCGGTGGACAAAGTGGCTGGGAAGTATTAGAAGAACGCACAAGAGCCATAAAGGCAGAGGAGAAAGAAACAATGACTGGTTGAGTTAATTCAGTATCTAATAACTTGATTTCCCCACTCCTAATCTTAGCACAAGTGATGAAATCATACTCTCTGTAGATGGGTAGCAGGAAAACAAATAAATTGTTTTCAAAACAACTTAAAGCTATCAATGAAAATAATAAAAACCACTGAAATTTAAAATACTTTCTCATGAGGTATCATATAAGCCACTAAATGTTTATTAACTAAACTAAATTTTTAAATATTTATTCCATTTTTCCATCCACTCAAAAATAGAAAATATACGTTAAGTGTGAAAGCATGGGATTTGGGCTTATACTAATTCATTTGAAGTTTAAGTGCCTTCTGAATCTAAATAATCTAGTTCAAGAAAATGAACTTAAAAGCAGCAAAATTCAGCACTGATAAATTTCAAGTTCAATCGTAGGCGCACAAAAATAGAAAACCCAGAACAAGATAACTTGTAGCTGGTGTCCTTAAAAATAATGCAATCTATGAATTAGCTTATAGTTGGCAGCCAATTCAAAAATTTATACTAGCATACAGCATATTTTAACAGTGATATATGTATATTCTTATATATATATATATACATAGTTGTTACTAGCTAAAGTTAGGAGGAGGCTCTTGGAACACGTCTCCCCCAAGGTATTCCGAGACATTATGGCTCTGCCCTTCCGGTNTATATATAAGATTATACATATATCACTGTTAAAAATATGTTGTATGCTAGTATAAATTTTTGAATTGGACTGGTCTCATAAGCATATTTTTAACAGTGATATATTTATATTATTTTTTAATTGAATTCCAATAGAAAGATTTGATGTATTATTACTTAACAATTTAATGAAAAATATACAAATTTATTTGGTTATAAGGATGGGGAAGTATCCTACCTGAGTCATTTCCCTGAGAATTGGTGGGACTATCTTCAGCAATATTCCTTTCAGTTTGCTTTTTGACAAATGGGCAGGTCCCTGACCAACGAGCATGATCACCCATGGGGTCATCACCAGGTCGCCAGTCTCCAATCTCCACCCCACAGAAAGCACATCGTACTTTGTCCCCCCGTTTAAGATAATAAAATCCAGCTGAGGCTAATTTAGTAGACTCAAGGAATTTTACTGGCCAACTCTCAAAAGTTTTGAGCCTCTCAGATTCATTTCTAAGGTTTGCTGTGCCTTCATCAGAACCGTTCCAATGAGATGAGCCAGCTGGAAGGTTTGGGAGGATTGTAATATGGTTTAGAACATTATTAATTGCGACTTCAGTAGTTGTACAACCTCCTTTACGAGGGACTGCTTTTTGTTCGGTAGACATATTTTGAAATCAGTTAGAATCGGTAGAACGTGGAAAGCGTCCCGTTTCTGGTCAGGCTGGCTGGTCTTATTTCCTGGAAAAAAAAATACGAATTAAGACAATAGAATAAGATTATATAAATAAATAAGAAATTAAACAGTAAGGAAACAAGTTCTTTTTTTTTTTTTTCAGTATAAAACAGTAGAATGTGTCAGTGTTGAGTTATATAATAATATGGTGTTAGAAAGTCACATATATATCTCACAATCTACTTTAATAATACATGAATAAACTCTTAAAAAAACCTCTCGAGGTAATGTATAAAATAATGTATAAATAAGGGTTACATTTATAAAGATTGATTTAAAAACACCTTGGGTTCTTTTCTTCCAAAAAACTCTTATTTTAGTTAATAATAGTTTTCTGGAAAACAAATTATTCTAATCAATCTGAAACATTCAAAATTTGATGTTTTTCAAGATGCGTAGAATCCAAATTAAAATAATAAGTTTGTCTGCCATAAGTTATACACACAAATTCTTGAAAGTGGCAGAATATATTTTTGTGCATTTAGGCTTTATCTATTCCGACAATATGCCGAATTTTATATGATTGTGATCCATCAACCCTAATGGGTTAAATTTATTAAATTGCTTTAACAGTGAAATGATTACCCCTATCAACTTGGGGCAATAAAACATAAATCTGCTATAAAAAAAAAAATATCTTGAATTCCGCAGCATTGTAGTTAATATTTGTACTCGAACTATCCATGTCATGTAACCAACACTCCAAGTTCTTCAATCTTCTAATAACACAAATAAACAAATAAGTCAGACAGCTAGTATCTGTTTAAGCTGTAAGTAAGTTGATTTACCATCTACTACTACAATAGACATAAGAACCTAAAAGAACAATAAAGAAAAAGCTAATGACCCTGAGAATGGCATTAGACCAATCTAGAAGGAGGTGAGTGGGGGGCAGTGCTTAGCCTTCCGAGTATATTAATAAATACTACCCTTTCTGTACATTTTTGTAACTACAGATAAATGAAAGAAAATCAAATTTTACATCTATTCTGCTCTATTTTTTTTTTTTCATCTGCAATTTTAGATTTCCCATGGGGGGATAGATCCATAGATTTATTCAGATTAGTACTATATCCTACACAGGAGAAGATAAAAATAAGGTCAGTTAAAATTTAAAATCTCAATATCTTTGACATTAGTGCAAAGAAAAAAAAAATTGGAGTAAAACTGGATTTTTTTTCTAGTTATAAAAAAAACTTATTAGGAAAGGTTTTTAAGTATGTCATTTTGAGTGTGTCAGTACCACATATCTTTAAAATATGGACACTGAAATATAATCGGAATTCAGGCTTTTAATTAAAAGGTGAAGGTGGGTTTAAAGAGAGGCAAACATTTATTGTAATATACATGTTGTTAAAAAAAATTTAATAGAATAGAAAAAGTGTATAATGTAATTTTCTAACATTTATATTTTATAACATTTTTATGAAAAAACAAATTAAGGAAGAAATTTATAAAAGTAACTATGATGGGTGAGCGCTTCCCCACTTCCTGACCAGTCTAGAAAAAACTATATTAAAATTAATTAATGGGCATGCCTTTTACACTAATTATTCTTCAAAATTTTTCATTGTATCATTAACTCTTATTTACATATATCTATGAAATATAATAAATCTGATCAGATATACAGCTCCTACAAGACAGTTTTTTTTTTTGTTTTTTTTATATATACATACTTAAGGATGGATTAATCCTCGATAGTCTTCCAGTTTTTTTTTTGTTTTTTTTTTTTTATAGGAATAGTAATATACATTGAGGATTTATTCATTTTATAACATATTGGCTATTTATTTTTAAAAAGACTGTAATAACCATATTATTTTTTCAAGGTTAGATAGATTTGCACTAACTAGAGAGAGAGGGTGTGTGTTCGTGTGTATGCTAGTAAGAGGATTCGTGACTTTAATTTTCTATTAGTGTTTTTCATTTAGATCACATAAACCGTTAATTGAAATATCTCTTCAATAATTTCTAGGAGGTCTATTGTTCTCTAAAGTTCAAAACCAGACAATGAAATTTTTTTAGTACAAAACAATAATAATATCAAAACACAGAANAAGGCTTCCCATATATATATATATATATATAATTTTTATAGAGATAAACATAAATTAGTCTAAATAACTATCTTAGGCAAAATAACAGTGATGGGAAAACAAGGAACTGAGGCTAGAACTATGCCGAGTTGGGAGGGGAAAAGAAGAGGAAATGCCCAATCCTCCTATTTAAGTTTAAAATATTTTTTGTTTTTCTCCAATTTAATAATAGTAAAATTTAGGACATAACACTTGAAATTCAAACTTTATACTTCTTACATTTATCATATTTTACCATAACCCTATTAATAATATATTGATGACCATTAAACATGGTCTCCCTCTGAACTCTGCCTACTCTTTATCCAATTTGAATCCTAAATGAATGAAGTTACATTCTCAAATACTTGATCTACCTAAAAATTTTTTTGTAGAATATAAATGGTAGAATGCTAGTATTTTGTATTTATTGTATCTATTCTTGTTTCATAATGATAATAATACAAAGATATTACAATTTTAAAATTCCCAGTTAATGCTTTTCCCAGCATAATAAAATTAGGTTAGTTCAATTTAGTTTATACATATGTGTACATTTCATATATTAATTAAATAAAATGCAGGGTATAATGTTAATATACCCAGCAGATATAGTAGGTGATAATAAAAAATTATATATCTCCCCATACATTATAGTATATGCAACTTTTCTGATAAAACTACTCTTTTAACTTCCCCTAGCAATAAAGTGAACCTCTATATCTATTAAAATAAGTAAATAAATAAATTTTTAAATCATCTGCAGGATCCTAATTAAGTCTAAGTGGTATCACATAGGGAAGGTTAAATGCATCATCTTTCCTCCTAATTCTCTTCAGTGAATAACAAGTGTATAGCTACTTATTATTAAACAGAATGCTAACAATTTAAAATGATTAATAAATGTGTTTAGTTAGAACTATATAAATTTAATTCTTAGAATAATAAATCGTTTCCAATTTCTTTCAATGTATTAGTAGTTCATTAAGTGTGTTATCAATAGATGGATTATCAATATCTATTGAGATGGATTATCAGGTAGATAAGATAAGCACTTTTTTTTAAAATATAGATATGAAATAACAATGACGGCATATCAAGATAGAATTATTGGACAAATAAAAATAAGGAGATAGCAGAAAATATATCTGCATTAACTTGTTTCTTGAATGAAAGTTTTATTAAGTTTAATAAGCAGTAAGATATTAAATTAAACAATAAGAAAATTTTGCAATGTTAATAAAGCTAAATTGTACATTAAATAAATTAACATATAAAATAATGAACTCAAATATTAAATACAGAATCTTAGTAAAAATTTTCCTTACACTGAATATTTAAACTTTCGGAATAAAATATCTGTGAATATTTTTTCAATAAAAACCTGTAAATAAAGTATTCATATTAGAATACTTATATTAAGTATATTTACTTTGAGAACTCGGTAATTTAGAAAACACTCAACTATTATTTATTTATTGAATATCTGGAATATAACTATAATATTGATATAACTTACTTATAACTTAAAAGTAGAATACTCCACAGAAGTGAAAATCATTAACAACAGCAAAAGAAGATATTTTCATAAATTAAATAAAAAAATGACAAGAGGTTAACATCAAGAGGAGAAAGTCACACATATTATAAAGAATATTTAAAATAAATTAATGACCTTCGGGGGGAAAAAAACTTTAGGCGGAAATTAAATAATATTAGAGGTTGGGGTGTCATATAATAGTTAACATGCAATCAACATATGTATATTTAATTTATAACAAAATTTTGATATGTGCTTTTTCTGATTTCTGAAGGGAATTTAGTAGGATAAGAAGTGAATTGTACATATGGGATAATTTTTAAATAGGTTATGTTTTTAGAAAGTATACAGCCAGTAGGTTGTTCAAAATATTAATGGCTACTTACATTTTATTATAGTTTCTGGCTTTGATAATCCTTTGTCAGCAGCTTAAAACACGGACCTAAACCTAAACCCCAAATAACAAACGAAGATGATAAAAATTCCTTGAGAGAAACTGAGACCCAAGAGAATGGATGACCTAGCCTAAAGCCAGAGCTGCCAACACCACAACACCAGAGATAAATAATGATAATTTAACACTCAGTAAATAGTTGATATAGTATTTAAACAATGTAAACTTTACAAACAAATAAACTAGTTTACAGAAGAAATAGAATACTCCCTACACCGAACTAATACTTGTTAACTCACTGGGGTGAAGAAAGGTTCTGGAGGCCAGAGCCCTCTAGTGGATGAAATTCACACCACCATTTTTTTTTCGGTCTTCCACTGTTGCCGAATCTCGCCTCTCAAAGCGTGGGAACCCACTGACTCTCACCTTGGAGGTAAATTCTGAATTTATTTCACTCGGCCTTAAAGGTAACTTGTACAAAATTTTAAATTATCTCTGAAAAATGGACCTTTTAAAGGCAGTTTAACTGGCTTGGGAAGACTGAGCCTGCAGCGCTGCACACATTCCAGGCCCATTCTGAGAATACCCCCACTCCTAACAGGGACTCCCATTAATGCCAGGACGCCGACGGCCTTATAACAAAAAATCTCCCACCCCCTCAAGTTTATGTACATTTTCCATTGAGAATAAAAAAATAAAAAATTTAATTTCATATGTAAGAAACAATCTTATGTTTCATGATTCGCTTTTAAGCATAAACATTATGCGTATGTGTGTATAATTATTTATTAATTAAATAATTTACCATAATGCGTATATACAAGCAAATAATTTATATTATTGTGGTTGTATCTGGGCATGGGGTATAATAAAATCTAAATCTAAAGCTCCCATACTATCAATGTTTAAATTCAAATATTAAATGAAATTGAAATGTGTTATAGAGATGACTGGGAAATAAGTAGTTATATCTTCAGATATAGTTTGTGACAGGGATGTAATGTTCACTGGAAATGAAAAATCGGAGATAAAAAACTGTCAAAAGCCTGGACTAAGCCATTTTAACAAAAGGGATAACATATTTGGCTTCAGATGCACAAGCTTTAAGTGTTAAACCATTATATTATCATGTATGATGTGTAAAAAAAATAATATAAATGATGAACGACAGCAATGTTCCCAGAATCTAGTTAGCTATATATATATATATATATCCAAAGTTAACAAGCTTTTATATTTTTATTTAATCTTTTTTTTNCACTACTACCACCACTACTCACTACTACCACCACTACTCAATCCTACCATCACTACTCACTACTACCACTTTTTAACATATTTTCTTAATTTTGTAACTTTAGCCATGCAGTTCAATTCATTATTGAATAATTTCATGAGTTGTTTCTATAGTGACAAAGGCAGCAGAGAATTGAGAGTATCAGATGAAGCAGAGAACCTAGGATTGCAGTGAGGTGCGCCAGAACTCGAAGCGGAAGCTAACATCCTGTCCTCCATGGACCTGTGTCCGGCACTGGAGCGTCACTAACTGAGCTAACCCCACCAAATTGAACTCTGAGTAAGTAGTTATACTTAGTTAAATATAATAAAACTTATACTAGATAAATATAATCAACAATTATCGGTGAGTAGTAGGTAGTAGTAGTGCTAGTGGATAGTAGTAGTCATGTAGTAGTAGTGAGTAGTGGTGGTAGTGGGTAGTAGTAGTCAGTAGTAGTGTTAGTAGTGAGTAGTGTGGTAGTAGTGAGTAGTGTGGTAGTAGTGAGTAGTGGTGGTAGTAGTGAGTAGGGTGGTAATAGTGAGTATTGGTGAGTAACCGAGTAGTCTGGTAGTAGTAGGGAGTAGGGGTAATGGTAGTAGTAAGGTGAGACTTGGTAGTGGGTAGTAGTAAGGTGAGACTTGGTAATGGGTAGTAGTAGGGAGTAAGGGTGATGGTAGTGGAAAGGTGGAACTTGGTAGTGGGTAGTAACAGTATTGAATAGTAGTGGTGTTGAGCAGTAGGTACTGGCTGTGGGTAGTGATAGAGGGTTGTGGTTATGTATGTGATTATAGATGTATTTGGTAGGTGTTTAGTGATAGGCAGATCTCACTGTCTACTTACAACTGGTGACAGCTGCAGGCAGTTGTGAGTAGTGGTGGTAGTAGTGAGTAGTGGTGGTAATAGTGAGTAGTGGTGGTAGTATTGAGTAGTGGTGGTAGTAGTGAGTAGTGGGGTAGTAGTGAGTAGAGATGATAGTAGTGAGTTGTGGTGGTGGTAGTGAGTAGTGGTGGTAATAGTGAGTATTGTTTAGTAGCCGGGTAGTCTGGTAGTAGTGGGGAGTAGAGGTAATGGTAGTGGTAATGTGGGACTTGGTAGTGAGTAGTAGTCATGTAGTAGTAGAGAGTAGGGGTAATGGTAGTAGTAAGGTGAGACTTGGTAGTGAGTAGTAGTCAGGTAGTAGTAGGGAGTAGGGGAAATGGTAGTGGTAAGGTGGTAGTTGTATTGAATAGTAGTGGTGTTGAGCAGTGGGTAGTGGTAGATTGTTGTGGTAATGTTTGTGTATATACATGTATGTGTATAGTGATAGGCGGATAGTTGTAGTGGTAGTAATAGTCAGTAGGGGTGGTGGGTGGGGGTAATGTTAGTGGTAAAGAGTAGTGGGAGGTGGGACGTGGTAGTAGGTAGTGTTAGTGAGTAGAGCTAGTGATAGAATTGGTGGTAATGGTAGTGTTAGTGGTAGTGAGCTATGGGTTGTCCTATGTGGTAGTATAGGGTGTTGGTAGATGGTTTTTGTAATGGGTATTAAATAAGGGAAATGCTTAGTGGCAGTGGTAAAGGTATTGTTACTCGTAATGTTGGCGGGTAGTGGGTAGTGGTAATGGGTCTGATAGTGGGTAGTATATTAATCTACTAATGGGGACATTGGTTGTTAGCTAGGCTATTGGTCATTTAATTTTGGTATTACTTATAAAAATAATACGGCGATATAAATTGAAATAATATTAAGTAAGGTTAATGCTGTTACAAGCTTCATTTTCATTTTTTGGGAAATAGCTATACGTAAAATAAAATTATTTCCCAAAAAATGAAACGTTCCAGAAAGTTGGTTAACAAAGTTAGTTACCTCGTTATAATAGGAGTAGAATAAAGTTATTTATCCGTGCTAAATTACCTAAAATAATCTGAAACCAAAAATTTTTTGAATTCTGCGATAATATCCACCGGTCTACTTACCTTTGAAGGCGATGTATTTAGATGAACCAAGGAATTATGTTCGATTATTTTTGTAATCTGCTTAAATCTTGTATTCAAACGTGTGTAATGGGAAGAAAAACTATAGTTATAACCTTCTATAACTTTTATATTTAAACAGGGCGTAAAACAAGTTAGTCCTACAATAGGTCCAGAGGAACATTGCTGATCCAGCCATATTGATCCGTGACACGATTCGAAAGGAAGCATTTGCTACGGATGAGTTTATACAGAGAACTTGTGTTGTCAGCACACCGTTCTGGCCGCCTGATTTTTGTCCCCCATTCAATAAAGAAAGGCACTCTTTTAGTTCTCGGTTTTCTATGGACAATACAGAAATCATCTGGATTCTCACAATTAGAGAATCAGAAAAAAACGAACCTGAAAACTTAAGCTTATCTTTCAGATAATGTGAGGGTTATTTATGGTACTGATGTCATCCCAATTAGAAACTGTCAACATCCTATGGCAGTTTACTGTCACCAACAAAAACAAAATGAATTTGGAAAAAAAAATAGCTACATATCACCCCCCCCCCCC
>KZ807143.1:136195-155759 GCA_000696205.2 Oncopeltus fasciatus
AGGGGGGGGGGGGGTGGCCCGGGGCGTGGGCGTGGAATTTCTCCTTGTGTCGGCGAGGGAGGCTGTACAATGGTCCTGCATTAGCCACAACAGGGCCTAACGGTCGGGCCTCTGCCGCATTCCAGGGATCCACCAGTTCCTCTAACAGCCTCCAAAATCGCCGTAGACCCTCCGGTTGGGCGAAATAAGGGTTTGGTATAGATATCCCGAAGAGCATTGTCGGAAGATGGGCGATTTGCCGGAGTGCTAGAATCAAAAGGAGGAACCATTATGTTACCTCCTGCTATCAACTATCCTTTTTCATCCTTTAAATTTATAAACAAAATGTATGCGCCGAAATTGTATTTTTACTTTTTAATATATTGGACCAGAGATCTAACTTAGAACCAAAGATTTAAATGCCTGACAAGTATTAGACAGCTAGTGTCGGGTAGACATGTAGAATGAGAGCTATTCTTGAAAATGTGATAACTTTTTAAATTCATAAAGCTAACGCCTAATTTGTGATGATTATATGTTAATTGGAGGATTTTTAAATGTTCTATTGCTGGGTTTCGAATTAACTAGTCAATCGAAAGCTTTTTACAGGCAACTTTCAGAAATTAGTCTGGTAGTAGTAGGGAGTAGGGGTAATGGTAGTAGTAAGGTGAGACTTGGTAGTGGGTAGTAGTAAGGTGAGACTTGGTAATGGGTAGTAGTAGGGAGTAAGGGTGATGGTAGTGGAAAGGTGGAACTTGGTAGTGGGTAGTAACAGTATTGAATAGTAGTGGTGTTGAGCAGTAGGTACTGGCTGTGGGTAGTGATAGAGGGTTGTGGTTATGTATGNGCTATTCTTGAAAATGTGATAACTTTTTAAATTCATAAAGCTAACGCCTAATTTGTGATGATTATATGTTAATTGGAGGATTTTTAAAGGTTCTATTGCTGGGTTTCGAATTAACTAGATGTATATGAGTCAATCGAAAGCTTTTTACAGGCAACTTTCAGAAATTATTTTAATATAATTATTAAACATATTTAAGATTTTAAATTCCCTTCTCCCTCTCTTAGCTTTTCCCACATTACCACTACCATTACCCCAACTCCCTACTACTACCAGAGTACCCGGCTACTCACTATTACCACCACTACTCACTACTACCACCACTACTCACTACTACCACCACTACTCACTACTACCACCACTACTCAATCCTACCATCACTACTCACTACTACCACTACTACTGACTACAATTACCACTACACACGACTGTCTACAACTATCACCACTACTACTACCACTATTCACGACTGTCTAGAACTATCACCACTACTACTACCACTACTCAGAACTTCCTGCAACTGTCACCACTACTACTACCACTACTCACGACTGCCTACTACTATCTGCCTATCACTACACACCTACCACTTACACAAAAATAATCAAATTACAATAAGCATTAGATATTTTCTTTGTGTGTTCACAACACTGTTTCTCGCTCCTGTTCTTATTTATTACGTTCAGCGCAGCTTTCGTTTCATATAACCCGTCTTGCTTACTTCCCTTTACTTTGTAAATTTTTCATTTTAATCCTCTTCTCCAAACCAAATAAACCACCAGACGATTCTTCATCTTATCGTACTTTAAGCATGCTCCCTATCATATAGACGGCCTTCTTGGCAAACTGAATCGTAGTCTCCCCAATAAACGTTATCTTATCATTCTCTCTCATTAATATAACAAATTTTTCCGGGTTACACACCCGCAGTACACCAACTACTGCCCTTTGGAAGCGGGAGTTCCTCAGGGCAGTGTACTGGGACCAATTCTCTACATATTCTCTACTATATACTTCTGACTTTCCATCGACATTAGGTACACTCCTTGTTTTCTTTGCCGATGATAAGGCCAATATTGCATCCAAACCCGATCCCACAATTGCAATAAATTACTTTCAAGAACACCTAATGCCACTTGGTGTAAGAAATGGCGAACAAAAATAAATAAAAATAAGTGTGTTCACGTCACATTCACTCTCCGCACCCAGAATCTGCCTAATAAATCTTTCTATGATATTTCTATACCCAATTCAATTCCTCGGTTTTGTACTTGGACACAAGCCTTACCTTGAAAGAACACAAAGGCAAAATAGACAAGACCAAATCAGGCGCTACGGACTATTCCAATCCTTCCAGGCCAAAGTCCTCAGAACTTTGCTTATACGTGAATGCTTCCTTCTATGTATCCAACTGTACCCTTCACATTGACCTCCAGATCTACCTCGTCAAAGACATAATTTTCTCTCGTTTCTCCATATTCCTCATGCAACATCCTAATCCCCCAGGCTATGAGCTATCTTCCCGAACCCATCCAGATAATTCTTAATGGCGACTCAAATGGATATTGCCCCATAATCATCTACAAGTGATGAACTAGGTTAATTATTGTATAAGTATAATTTTTGTATCTGTTATCATCAGAGTTTGATGTTCACGTAGGCTTCGACGGTCGACAGAAGTATTTACCGTTTCTTCTTCCTGTGTAAAACATTCTCTTTTCAGCCCTGAAGAAGCCATCACATGATGTGCGAAAGCTCGGCAAATAACACCAATTTGACACGGTCCAACCCGGAAGAAGAAACGGTAAATACTTCTGACGACCGTCGAAGNTTTCTGCTTAGATTCAATATTAGTCTAGACAGACATAAGAATAGAACAGAAGCTGATTATGATGATGATTATGTAGATTACTCGAATGGAGATCGAACTTATGAGTACACAACGAAAATTGTTCTTCAAAACTATACTTAAATGCTGCATTGAATTCTTGGCTAGTGTCAAGCTCTCTAATATCCATTGTATCTGATCCTTTCAATCTAAAGTCCTCAGAACCATTGTAAATTCTTTCTATTTACCCAATTAAACCCATGAGAATGATCTTCAAATTGACCTCTTCAAAAACCTAATCCATTTTAAAATGAAGAGTTTTTGATTGCAGAGACTATTAGTAAAGAATTTTTTGTTAGGGTTCGGTCAAGGTTGATCCAAATTGATCCAGGTCAATGTTTGATCCAGACAGCAACACGTCCCCTCTCCCTTACATGATTGCCCTGAAGATGGCTTACAATGTAGGCTGAAACATCGGCAGATAATAAAAAATATGCATTTTTTAAAAATTGTTTTTTTTTGGATCAACCTTGACCGATCTCCAACAAATTCTCCACGTATTATTTTCTATATTCTATAAAATTTTGATGAAAAACAATATTAATATTAGAACAATATTTCAGAATGTAAAATTGGGAGTTGGGAGGTACAACTTATTTTTCGGTAATTATGTAAACATAATAGACAGGATTAAGACGATTATTTAAATTTTAAAACGTTTATTTAAATTTTAAAACGTTTATGTTTGATAATAATTTCATATAAAAAGCTTATTAAAGATAATATTTAAGAATTTAATGATGAAGGGCTTTCCCCACATTTCCCGCCAGACCAATCCAAGTACAGCCTTAGCAAACTCGTCTTCAGCAAGGAATGTGATCTTACCGTAAACATTAAACCTTATCTTCATTACGTCAATCTTGTAAGACCAGATTAGTCATTCATTCTTATATACGTATGAACAACTTTAATGAAATCTCTTTGACTTGTGCCATTCTACTGTGGCGGGATTTGTATTATTGGACATCCACTTTTGCCTTCAAGGAATCGGAATGGAAATCGACTCGAGTGTTGCTTGTTGAAGCTTAACACAAGAGTGTTTACCAAGTTGGTTAATTAAACCTGTTTTCAACTGACGCCATTCATTGAACAACTCTCATTTAACTGACCTCCAGATTTTGCAGGAGTACTACGATAATGTAAGCGGGACGAATCTTTTTAAGAGTTCAAAAAAAGCAAGTCAATACCTATTTCGTAATTAACACTCAATACTCCTTTAGTAGAGAATTTGTTGGGGTTCGGTCGAGATTCATAAAATAAAAAATTATACTATTTAAAATAAAAAATTGTATTTTCTTAAGTTTTTGCCATAATCAGGGTCAAAAATCGCCCATTTGATCTATACCGATTTGTTTGAAGGAAATAGCAGTGACGTAAACATAGCAATGTTATTGGTCATGTGTCAATAAAATTAGGCTCTTATTTCATAAAATCGATTAATCGGGAAAATACATATTTAAGAATCTATCTAGGGCGATTAACGAGCTAAACTGAACACCTTGTAGCCTTATAGCCAGCATTAGCGAGCTTGTCCTTATATGATGATAATCGCTTCTGTCAGTAACATGAAATTAGTCAATTTTTCTTAGTTTCAGTTCGTTTTTTTTATGTTACTCCGACGTGGGAACTTTAAAAATCATCAGGAGCAGTGAAAATTCAGCAGATTTCCCATATTTCATTAAAAATGGCCTTATGATTGACATTTGATTTGCCAAATTGAATTTATTCAATGGTTTCAAAGACTGAAGCAAGTAAGAGGCCGTCTCAACCCTCGAAATTCTACTTTTTGTAACAACAACAAAGATATATCTCAACAGAACTCAAATGATGGATCACATGGTTAATCCAAAATGTTAATTGAAATGTATTTTTTAATAAATAAATAAACACTGGTTATTCCAGAATGCCTTCCTTCTATAAATCTAGTCAAACACCAGCGGCCTTAGAGAACAATCTTAGGTTTGTTGCAAATATTATAATTGTGTATTAGTACTGTTTTAAGATAAGTGTAATTAAGTAGTATGTAATGTACATGAAAGTAAGTAATAAAATATCCCATGTATGATGTGTAATGTTGAGTACATCTCATGTATCATGTGTAATATGTTGTTCTTTGAGATGAAAGCAAGAAGGAAATCTGATTACTTTGTTTATATGATGATGAGGGTGAACATATAGCGATTTCTGAAGGAATATAGCTACTAAGATGGGGTTCGGTCAAGATAGATCCAAAAAAACAAATTTAAAAAAAGTGTATTTTTTTGGATCTACCTTTACCGAACCCCAACTAAAATCATCTAATACTAATATCTACGGTAAATTAAAAAAAAACTCCCCTTTTTTATAGCTAGATTTTTTGAAATTTTTTCAATGTTTTCTTCGATCCTGCGTAGAAGACACCAAAAACGATCGTCACTAAAATGTCTGAATGTATGTATATACACAAACACAAACATACAAATAAACAATACACATACACACACATACGCAAACTTTCTACTCATTTTTTATTACCGTTTCTTTGTGTTATAAGAAGTGGTAATAAAAAATGAGTAGAAAGTTCTTATGCAAATATTCATTAACCACCGCTTGTTTATCTAATTCGGACGATCTAAATTCGGGTTTATATAAAAACAATTTTTTCGCTGTTACGGGTTAATATTTATATTTTAGCAATAAAACTTTTAAAAAAAAATTAATTTATTGATAAAAGAAAAGGAGTGAAGGGTTTCTGAAATTTCACCAACAATGTATTCAAGTGTCTGTGCAAGAAAGTTTTTTTTTCGAATTAGCGAGCGTAATATTAAGTTTACAGCGTTGAGACACAGCACAAATATGTTTATTTGCCAAAGAAATATAGTATGAATCACACAGAACAATTAGGAGTGGGAAATTATCTGAAATGTCAAGTGTGTGTCTAAAAAATGTATGTAGCGGGTGTAATATTTAGTTTAATTAGAGTCATGAAACATATATATTTATTGATGAAAGATATATGAGTGGGAGTGATTACATTTTATGGAAAGCTTAAATATTTCCTAAACCGTAAAGTTAATGATTTACTGATCAGCTTTACATCCACTTCCGTTCGTTCAATTTCTATATGTGATTTCTAATATGCATCTTCTCAATAAACAAATATTGCTTTAGTTTTATTACTCTAAACTAAATATTACGCCCGCTACATCGTAAAAAAAAACATTTCTTACTCTCACTTGAGACATTGTTGATAATCCACCGCCAATATTGGACCAATTATGCTCAATCGGTCAACTTGGCCTTTGGTTTAGTATTTAGCAGCTGTATAACGAATTTCATTTAGAAAAACTTAAAACGTTGCCTCTGGAGTGTTGAATGAAAAATGAAGACAACTTCAATAGCTATATTCTATTAGAATTTGCTAAAAAGTTTAAAGGGGATTTAATTGAGAAAAAAAAAATAAAATTAAAGAAATATAACTAAAATACGGCATTATATATATATATATCTGTACCTCGGAGGGATAGAACACTATGTCCATTTTACTGGAGAGCAATATTAAACTTTTTGTCACCTAAAATCTATGTTTTATTTACTATTTATTGAGATTTTGTAATGATATTTTATCAGAACACTCTATTAATAACCGGTCCAGGACATAGTGTTCTATACCTCTAAGAAAAATAAGAAAAGCTGATTTTAACTGTGTAATAATGTCATTTTTGACAAAAATGGACATAGTGTTGTATCCCTCCGAGGTACAGATATATATATATATATCACTAAAAGAAAGTATCGCTTGACTTCCACTTAGGAAGAACACGGATAAAAATCACTGTCATGCCCTGGACGTCCACTAAAGTGGAGGGAGAGCCACGGGTTAGCTGACTGAGTGAGGCTCTCTATGAGTACTCGTTAATAATCAATCTGGCTGACATTAGCCACGCTGTCCGAGCTGAGCGTGCCTGCAACAGGTGTCTACCGCGAGCCTCAGAGGGCAGCTCGACCAGAAGCGGGCNTATATATATATTAAGTGTAACTATTCCAAGCAGATTTTTTTTTTACTATAATGTTTAAGGGTTACTGGGTTAGAGTGATAAGCACTCTAGATATGATTAATAAGTGCTTCAATATCACTCCTTGAAGAAATCCTTCGAAGCAATGAGTATAAGCTACATCCAACGATGGATGAGGTAATCTCCTATTCCCGGTGGGTGGATCGGTCCAGAGTGCGATAAGTCAGTGAAAGACAGTTTTTGTCCGTCCTGAGTCATGTGTCGCTTATCAGAGGACAAGGACCAGCTTTGTGTATGTAAACACAAGTGGCATATCTGCAGTTCGTGCAAGATAACTGGGAATTAGGTGCGGGGTCATCGGGGAAGGTTCAAATACGATCTGTTCGGCAAGTCATTCTTCAATTTCAACTCTCTGCGTTAAAAACATTCCAATAACCCCCAATGTATTTTTTAATTATCGTCTTTTTTTTTTGTTTATTTTCTCCAAAATTTTAAATGCTGAAGAATTTCTTATTTGTGAAAGAAACCCTTCGAGACAGTACTAGAGATTAGGATAATTGTACAATCCAAATTTCAAAATGATGCTTTAATACTTTCTAAAATGCGTAAAATATATTATAAAAACGCCGCAAAAAATATTTCAAATACCATAATAGTTAAATTTTTTAAATTAAAAAAAGAGAAATTTACGTATTTAAGCTTGAGAAATTAGTCAGAGTTTCGGCCAGGAATTAGAAAAATAAAATACTCCAAAATTATGGGGAACATTTTAAAGATTTATTGCCAATTTTTCTACTTAACTTGTAAGTTATCATCAGGTCAATAATCATGTATGGAGAGATCACTGAGGGGTATACATTCTGAGAAGTGACCAATAACATATTTACAATTATTTATTTACAGGAATACGTATAGAAATAAAAATGAAGTTGCATACATATTTTTAAATAATTTTAAATAATAAATAAACTAGAAATAATTTTAATCGTCACTCTCACTCTTCACAATCCTCCCAGGAGTGTGGACAATGGGCCCTTTCTCCCTGCACTTTGACGATCACTTATTTATTTTATTGTTATTTTTAATTTTTTTTTGTATATATTTCTTATTGTACATATCTCTTATAAAATTATAAGATGTTACTAACAGACTGGAATAAATAAAGTTTAATAATTAAATAAAGAAATCGTCACACTTAGAGGCTGGCTGGCATCATATAGGAATTCAAATATCCTTATCAAATAGCTGAGATAAGCGCTATCCCTCCTCCTTGATCTCTTCTAACCGGGGTCATAATATTCCAAAATATTTATGGCTCACATCTTCATTTTTTTAAAATTGTAATTTGTAAGATTTTTGCCCCTGATAGTATGTACGATTTCTATCATTAAAAAAAAAAAAAATTTCTTACTCTATTCCACTGTTTTGTCAAAGTCTTTTGTGAGATTTTGCCTCGTTTCATGGCCAGTAAGTACAGTATTACGAACAAACATTGTCCTGAGTTATTGAAATCTATTTCTAAGGTGCTGGATGGTTCTGTCATAATATACCTTATTTTACCCCCTCCCCCTTGTTCACTACCTCTTTACTGTCTTCTTTCTCTATAGGCTGTTTCAAATTGGCGTATTGCCTTATTACATTTTTCTTCTAATCCTTGTATTACGTATGTTATGAAAAAAAAAGAAGAAAAAATAAGTTCTACTGCATAAAATCTCAAACCAAAATTGTAAGCACCCCGAATATACGGGTTAATTAAAATTCATAAGAATGGTGTATCATTGAGCTCCTTAGTTTCGTATTTAAATTCTCTAACTTTTGAAATAACTTAAATATGTCAGGAACATTTTAAATATTTAAAATTTGAAAACTTTTTTTCGCTTAAAGATTCATTTGAATTTCGTATCACATTGAAAATGAATATGTCCCTAATATAATAAAACACATTGGAAACATTAATAATATTTTATCACCAGCACATAGATACAAAACATGTAGAAAGTAATTAATAATAAAGTTTAAAAAATGTATATATATANTTTTTTTTATCTGACAATTTTTTCCAAAAAACATAGACATATTTTTATAAAATTAAACTAATACATATGACAAATATTTTATCATATTATTCTAAATCTAACAAGAATCCCTGTATATTTCTTACTTTAAAGAGTGCATACTGCACTGAACCTGCCTATGTACCTACAATATAGCAAGCTATCTTATGCTCCATTGCTAACTGTTCCAGACCTGAAAATGGACGTTATGCACGAAACGTTGAAAAAATTTTAAAAAATAATGTGTTGAACCGAGGAGTTGGATTTATTTTTAAAAAGCATACTTTCTTTATAATTAAAGGCAATTTTAAACCCCTAATATACATGTTTATATAATACAAAATTTAAAATAAAGGGGAAGTGTTCTTCTCTCTTTGCTTTGGGTGAAATAAAATTCAATATCAATCCCAATTCTTGTTTTTCAATTAGTAGAAGAATTTTAATCTTCAATTTAAAAAAATTTTACGGGACAATGAAATAGTTTTGTTACTCCTTGTGGATGCATAGATATAGTCTTAGTCAACATCTATATGACGAATCAGAGAAATACAAATGTTTATATTCTGTCAGTGTTTCCAGAATATTATCATTCATTCCCTCACTTGTGCTTGATAAACAATCCACATCTGTTCGTCAGCTAGAGCTGAGGTGTGTGTGCACAAAGTGCCTCCCGGAGAGCTCGTCATCAAGATGGAATCCGGAGGTCTGTGACGTCACTGGCCCTTCACTCAGCATTCCTACGGTCGCTTGCACTTAGAAGTAGTATAAGGGCCCCACCTGCCTCTCGGCCAACTGAAAAGATTTTCAGGTAGCGGAAATTCGGAAGAATACATTTTATTCATTGAATATCGAAACTGTAAAATCCCTGATTTTGGTTCTTAGATTTCTAAGGGTAAATTTTGTTCGGAGAAAAATTTTAAATTGTGTAAATAGAGTTGCCAAGAGAGGAATTCGCAAATAACCTGAGATAATATACCTAGGTGTCATGGGTCTTACTCTTAAATCCAACTTTCGACAATTAATACATTTACTGTTGTTTTTTTTAAATTTTTTTGGTGGGGGAAGGTTTTTAATTGTTTTATTGGTGCCTGCAAAACATGTATGACTATTAGTCAACTGATTTCATATTATGACAGTAAAGTAGAATTCAAAAGAATTGATTTATGTGGCTCTGAGAAGAAGAAAAAAACAATTTGATAAGACACATAAGAAAGAATTTTATCATATCAAATCAATGACTCCAAAGAGTAATATAAACTATCTTTAGCCATGACCACAATGTTTTTATTACATTTATATAAATACTTTCTATAATACTTAAATTATCATGTGATCCATCGTTAATTCTTAAGAAGATCCAGAAAAGGCTTTTACTGTGAAATAAAAAGCATCAGTGTTATGTCAGCTTTACAACCAACCTAAATTATCATTTAACTAATAAATAAATAAATCAACTATTCAAAAATTTAACCTTAGCGTTAAGCCGCCTCTTAGCTAAATTTAAGTTAAGCCTCTGACCGATTCTCCTCCTCCTGATTATCAACGTTCAACCAACATCCCATAGAAGTTTAACCAAATTGTTTAAAAGACTTTCAAGAATGAAAAAAAATATGCAATTACTATTATGGCAGTCAATCAACGAAGATGACAACTGATCAATGAGGTTTTAATCAAGCAGGTGTAGATAAGTCTTAATACATGAAAAATACAATTTTATCTGCAAAAAATAGCGTCTACATTTTTGTAAGTGAATCAAAAACAGAGTCCTTGAAGTTCACCACCTAAAATTGTACTCTAAACTGTCATCGATACAGCTAAAATCAGATATTTGTACAGCAGTAGAAATACCTCTAAGTGTAAGAGATGGAATCACGCGAAACTTGATTACAGGATGAAATTTTAAAAATCATCCAAAATTAAAGCACGGAGAAGGAATTAAAATTGATTTATTAATTTGTTTGAGTTTAATACGAAAATAATTGCCATAAATTCGTCTTTTTTTTTTAAATTAATAAATCTTTATTTACTACAGTCTGTTATTTAATATATTGTTTTTTGATGATATAGAGATATATACAAAATAAATAAGTATGAAAAAAATGAAAAAGCACAATAAAATTAATAAATGAACATCACTGTGCAGGGAGAAGGGGCCCATCGACCCCAAACTAATGGTTTACGCATTAAAGCCCAGGAGGTCGCGAAGCCATCTTCGTTATTTTTGCCCCGGAGGATTTTAAGGATTGGAGACCGATGTCAGGGATTGGGCATGTGGATTGGGATGAAATTGGAGTTTACTATGGAAGAGCTTGAAGCGGGTAGAGATGAGATCTTGGACGAAAGTAATATTAAAGTCGTCATGAAGGGTAGAGTTGGACACAAAATATGGATCGTTAGCAATTATTCTGAGCATCGTAAATGCACCTAAAGCATGTATTTCTGTTATTTAACCGTTTATGGGTTTATCAATAATAACACAAAAATTCCATATTTTAAAGCAAAATAATAAACTAATAATTTCATCACTACCATTAAATAAACTGAAACAGACACTCAAGCTATAATCAAAACAATTAGTTTCAGCAAAGTTATAAATTGCAATTTCTTTAACATGTCTCGACTCATACTTTTCAGGCATTCCAGAGGTTCCCTTTTTAAAGGAATGTAGGGTTGTTCGGCCAGACATTTCTTAATGAGGGTCTCGAACCTTTCGGGTCTACAATACCTAGCGTCCAAGATGGCCTCCCATTTTGCCAGAACCTCTTGGCCTGCTATACTCACTTTTTCCCCAGTAGATATTCAGTTATTGACAGTACTTAGGATTACACAGACAGATTTTTGCTATTAACCCCGAAAAATGTTTTAAGGGCTCGATGACTTCTATTTCTGTTGAAGGGCGCTAAATGTGGGAGACCATGAGTAAGCCGGGAGTACAGTGAAAAGAAAAAATATAAATAAAATTATTAAATATAAAATTTCTAAATTTAAATGAAAGATTTAAACATGATTAATTGGATNATATACAAAATAAATAAGTATGAAAAAAATGAAAAAGCACAATAAAATTAATAAATGAACATCACTGTGCAGGGAGAAGGGGCCCATCGACCCCACTCCTAATAAGTTTATGCATTAAAGCCCAGGAGGTCGCGAAGCCATCTCCGTTTTAGTCGTCCCGGAGGATTGTAAAGATTGGAGTCCGATGTCAGGGATTGGGCATGTGGATTAGTATGAAATTGGAGTTTACTATAATAGCTTAAAGCGGGTAGAGATGAAATCTTGGATGAAAGGAATATTAAAGTCGTCATGAAGGGTAAAGTTGGACACATAATATGGAGCGTTAGCAATTATTCTGAGCAACGTAAATGCATCTAAAACATGTATTTCTGTTATTTAACTGTTTATGGGTTTATCAATAATAACACGAAAATTAAAAATTTTAAAGCAAAATATAAACTAATAATTTCATCACTACCATTAAATAAACTGAAACAAACACTCAAGCTATAATCAAAACAATTAGTTTCAGCAAAGTTGTAAATTGCAATTTCTTACAAAGTCTCTTGTCACAGGCCTAACATGTCTTGACACATACTGTTCATGTGTTCCAGAGGTTCCCTTTTTAAAGGAATGTAGGGTTGTTCGGCTAGACATTTCTTAATGAGGGTCTCGAACCTTCCGGGTCTACAATACCTAGCGTCCAAGATGGCCTCCCTTTTGCCAGAATCTCTTGCCTGCTATACTCACTTTCTTTAACTGTATCGATTTTTTACTTTTTCCTCAGTAGACATTCAGTTATTGGCAATACAGAAAGATTTTTGCTATTAAACCCGAAAAATATCTAATGTTCAATGAAATATTTAAACACGAATAAATGATTAATTGGATCTTAATCATTAAAAAGGACAATGGAAAGAAAAGTTGTCACTGAGAATGGACGGTAGACGGGAAAGATGATTACAAAGTGCTCAATCCTTGAACTGCAGTCTTTAATAACTTTTTCATTGTTGGCCTTATTTAATATGTTAAAGAACATTAATAGTACATCTACAACTTTTTTATACCGCGAATAATAACGAATACATAAAGGATTATTCGTCAATAACCCTCTTGATCTGATTTCAGCCATCGATTTAGTTAATAATTTAATAATAAAATTAGGCCTAAATACCAAGGAGTTTCTTAATTTTTAATAAGAAACCACTGAAAACTTGGAGTAATATTTTTTCTTAATAACATTACTTTAAGTGTTACTCATGAGACTGAAACGAACGGAAACGAACTACTTCAGAGAGAAAAATTGATGGGCGCCAGGGTAGCTCATGGGATCCGTTTGGGTCTCGCAACCATGGAGCCATTGATGTTTTGGAATGGAATGGCGACCTGTAGGTAGCCCATCCCTCCATGGCCCTAAGTAGTTGAAAGGGAGGCTAACACCCCAAAAAAAGTTTAAAGAAAAAGTAAAACATAGCCCTTCTTCCTGAAACCTATTTGACAAACAGTTACCACTTCCACGTTTCAGGATACAAGAAGTATTGGGCAGATCACCAATTCTCATTCAATCCTTAATCTCCTTCGTTAACCCAAGTGCCTTGGGTACTTCATTGTCCGCTGTGTTCCTCAGTCCTTCCAAATTCCTCGTACTAAAGACCCTATGTATTTGCGTCTGTAAACTGCCCTCCAAACAAGCCCTTTTGTTCTGATATCTTCTTGTTATTCTTTTCTGCTAAGGACAACGATTGATCACAGGAGGAGATTACAATGCTCAACAATAAATTTTTAGCTACCGACTCATCTGGAAGTGTGTTTAGATCTCTACTCGAATCTCATCTTTTCGAAGTTCTTTCCCCTTCCAAGCCAACACACTAGCTCATCTCTCATTCCTAAATGTGTTTTGTTTACTTCATTACAGCTGGAATGAACCATATTCTTAATATAACCAACCTTCTTGCTCTCTTTTTTGACCATAGATCTGTAGTAATTTATTTCCTACCTGATATCCCATATTTTTCTTGGCCCAGCGATTTGACAATCCTTTCAAGTTCACCTTGAAGAATCCACTGAATGTACCACTCAAAATACCAGAAGGAATATACAATGGAGTCAACAAACCAACAGACACACAAAGAGCTATCTATACGTCGAAAACACAATTAAATGAGAAAAAACACCAGAAAACCACTCCCTCCGACGGAGGGAATCTGGCAGCATTCTCGATACCCATCTCATAAAACAAGACTAAGCCAACTGACTAGACAATTTAAAAATGTAATAAAACTATGCAATAACAATCAATTTAAAGAATACACTAATATACTATCCACTAATGACAGATCACTATACATAGCTTTTAAAGACATTTAAATAATTTTACTTCCCTCCAATGTCTTCGTCGTAAATATGGATCATGGGTAAATACAGAGGTAAAATCGTGACCTCCTTTTCCAAATACCTTTCTTCTGTCTTCCAACCCCATGAAGGTTTTCAAGAAATTCCTCTCTTCATGTCCCTTCCACCCCCTTCCTTTCATCCCGAACACATATCCCTTGAGATGAACAAGCTTCGTTCTTTTGAGGCTCCTGGTGCTGACCTAATAACATTTGAGATATTCAAACCCCTAGCAAAGAAAGTAATCGTTTTTCTTACATCCTCTATAATTCGGTTTTCCGAGGTGCCCAATTCCTCAATCTAAGGATTTTTTTTTTTTAAATGATCCATAAAAAAGGTAAACCTCTTCACTATCCTTCATCATATTGTCTTATTTCCCTCCTTCCTACAATAGAAAATCCTTGAAAACTTGCTCATTACCCGCATCTATCCCTTCTTAGAATCCTCTCCTGTGGCTTTCGATCCTCACACAACCTCCACTGCTCCATCATTAAATTGTAGACACCTTTGAGAGGAAAAAGAGTACTTCTCTGGTGCCTATGACCGAGAGATTTTTTTTCCAAATCCAATCCTTGCTTCCTAGTCCATGCAATTGATATACGCCTCACCTGGGGTCCCCATAATACGCGGTCTTTACCAGTCTCTTTCTTTAGACAGGTGACAAACAGACACCACGAGATGTCTGTCAAGATATACTGATTGACATTCGAAATTATCCCTCTCAAACAAACAACTGTATACTGGAACCTAAGACATAGGTATCTGAGGCACTGAAAAACCCGCCCATACCCAAAGAATGGAATGTCTGCAATGCATGATTCTCCCCTGGCCATCATCAACATCGACTTAGTTGTATGTAGTCAAAGGATCTTTCTAAAACTTAGATTATATTAAATTTTATTAAAACAGATATTAAGGAAGATATTTATGTAACTTGAGATTTTGACCGACCCCCTTACTTTAAAAATGTAAAAATCCAATTCAGTATATAGCATTTCTTATGCAAATCATTGAACAAATAAATTTATGGTTGAAATAAGATAAATAGGTGGTAAGAAAATATAGATAAACCTAGTTGAATATTATTAAATAAATTTTGGTACTATTAATGATATGATAAATTTTTTTAGTCACTGTATATAGAAAATTGATTTATCAAACGTGTAAAATTTCTTATTATGTAAATTGTTTTAAAAAATACACTCATATAATTATGGACGCACATTGAAAAATAGATAAATATTGTTTTTGTTGTGGTATTTAATCCCACGTAAATTTAAAACAATAAATGCAAAGGAATAGAATAAGAAATCTATCTGTCTCAGCCATGGCTCCAACCTGGATCTCCTGCTATCCGTGCCAGCGTGCTAACCATTTGCACCACCTGTACTAGCCAGATAACTTATTAAATTCCCCGGACTCTTACCGGGGGGTCTAAACCACTGAGAAAGAAGAACACATCGTCTCATGCTTGAAGGAGCTGACATTGTCAAGCTATTTATAAGACTCTCGTTATTTACCTTTTTTTTTTTATTATAAATTTTGTAATACCACAACAAAAACAAATGGTTAGCACGCTTGTCCGGATAGCAGAAGATCCAGGTTCGAGTCCTGGCTGAGACAGATTTCTTATTCTATTCCCTCGTATTTATTGATTGAAAAATATATTTAAGACTGAAATTTGAGTGCTAAGCGATTTCCTTACTGTTCTCCCCTGAGCCACCTTTAAACACTTTAACCTCCTTGGCTTTAACTAGTTGTTAGGTGAAATACGTCATTTACACTTATCTATGACCAACTTCAATAAGGCATTGGTAGTCTACATAGTTTATGCTGTACTATAGGCTCTTTTTTTATTTTTTAATAANATATATATACTCATATAATTATGGACGCACATTGAAAAATACATAAATATTGTTTTTGTTATGGTATTTAATCCCACGTTAATTAAAAACAATAAATGCAAAGGAATAGAATAAGAAATCTATCTGTCTCAGCCAGGGCTCGAACCTGGATCTCCTGCAATCCGGGCCAGCTAGATAACTTATTAAATTATCCGCACTCTTACCGAGAGTCTTTGAGAAAGAAGAACACATCGTCTTATGCTCGAAGGAGCTGACATTGTCAAGCCTATTTATCAGACTCTCGTTATTTACTTTTTATTTCTTTTTATAAATATTGTAATACCAAAAGAAAAGCAAATGGTTAGCACGCTTGCCCGGATAGCAGAAGATCCAGGTTCGAGTCCTGGCTGAGACAGATTTTTTATTTTATTCCCTCGTATTTATTGATTGAAAAATATATTTAAGACTGCAATTATGAGTGCTAAGCGGTTTCCTTACTGTTCTTTCCTGAGCCACCTTTAAACACTTTAACCTCCTTGGCTTTAACTAGTTGTTAGGTGAAATACGTCATTTACACTTATCTATGACCAACTTCAATAAGGCATTGATAGTCTACATAGTTTATGCTGTACTATAGGCTCTTTTTTTATTATTTATAAATAAGTGCTAGTATCTCTGTTAAGAACTTAGGGCCATGGGGGGAGGGGCTACCTACAGGTTGCCATTCCATTCATGAGATCTATGGTTAAGGGCAAGCTTTTACTAAAAGATTGTCCTAGGCGGGATTCGAACCCGCAGCGCCAGGATTGTCAGACCCCTAGGCTTTTCTAGAATTACATTAAATAAATGTGATCGTCAGTGTGATTTATAGGGAATGAAAAGGAGAGGCTGAGAACATTCCTGGCGTATTGCAATGATCCTGCTTTTTATGTTTATGCAGAGGAGCTGTTTTGTTCATATTCAATATTGACATCAGCACCCCACATAAAGAATGATTGACGCCTGGATGACGCACTCTGTCACGATGCTCTAGCTCATAATAAAGATAGATATCCAGGAAATGGAAAACCGAAACGTTGACTCATCTTATCTTAATGCATAACTGCAACAGACCTTGATGAATATAAATTCTAAAAGAAAATTAAATAATACTATTAAGGTTTTATTATCTGAAGAATAAAATAAACGGGTTTTAAGAGGATAGGGTGGATTAAATTATTTTTTTAAATGCGTATTCGATATTTATACATTATATTGCAAATTATTTTATGAATTTATTTCGGGCAGAAGAGCAGATAACGGATGAATAGAGGAGGTAGGTATAGAAATGAAGACCAAATTTAATATTGGTAAATAGCTTTGCTATTACTAGTTTTTAAAGTATAGAAAATTTAATAGATTAATGATATATGGAAAATTTATTTTATAAATAGGGAAATGACAAATCCAGCCGATGCACTTGAGAATATTTTTTTTTTTTCTCTAAAGGTAGAGAGCTTTCGGCACTTATTATCAAAGCAAGCGGCTAACGCCAAGGTCTCCCCCAGACCGCGAACAATCTCTTATCCATTGTTTGATGTTCTGATAATGGAAGTGTGGAAAAACGGCCCTGCCTTCAGAGCAAATGCTTTTTTTTTNTTAAAATATAAAAAAAATTTTGACGTATCATTAATGTAGCGAAGAAATTTACGAACATTCAATTCGGATTTCTGTATATGGTATAACCCTAATATATCTTTTTAAAATATTATGTTGGTGAAATTAGTCAGGGTCACGGCCAGGATGAGAAAAATAAAATACTACTACAATTTTGGGTGATTATTTTATTATTCTCAGTGTTTCGACTTAACTTGTAAGTCATCATTAAGGCGAAAGTGATGTCTGAAGAGATTTCCGAGGGAGGTTTCTGGTCACATATCAGAGTGCAGAACTAAACTGCCGTTTAGTTACAGTTTAGTTCTGCACTCTGAGATGTGACCATAAACCTCCCTCGGAGATCTCTTCAGACATCACTATCGCCCTGATGATGACTTACAAGTTAAGTCGAAACGTTAGCAATAACAAAATAAAATAATTACCCAATAATTTTTTGAGTGTTTTATTTTTCAAATTTTTGGCCGAAACGCCGACTAATTTCTACAGTGTAATACATACTTGAGTGGAAATATTGGAGTCATTACTTCTCTAGTTAAATTTGTCTTTGTGCTTATACATTTAGACATAGTTTTACATTTTATAACATATTAACGTAAAGTTTCTTTATTCCACGATAGTCAAAAGCCAGCCTTTGCTATTTTACTTTTAATCCTCATAGCCTTCTCCAGTTTCTAAGATAAAGTTTCGTAATTTACTCTTCTTTATGTCTCTCTTTAAAGGGACAAGAAATCATATTTACTTTCTGGGGTTAAATTAGTTGACCGTCAAGTTTCATGAAGAGAGGATTTTATCAGAAATTTTTGGTCTTTGGATATTTGATGATAGGTATTTTCCACCTGCGCGAAGGATACATTATAGATAGTAAAGAATTTTTGTTGGGGTTCGGTCAAGGTTGATAAAAAAAAAAAAAGAAGAAGAAAAATACAATAAAAAAAAACCAACTTATTTTCATTTTCTGTCGAGGTTTCGACTAATAATCTCTACTGTCAATAACTCTCCATTTGATATATTATTAATTTTGTTTAACTGAATCCCTGTGGATACCGCTCGCTCAGAGCTGAAGAAGCCATTAAATATAGACAAAAATAAAGTAAACTACTTACAGATCCCACTTCAAATTATTCTCGAGATTGAGACGGAGTTGGGAGTCGCATCGTAAATAAGATCAAGGCTTCATCTCTTACGAAGAGTCATCTCTTGACGCCACAATAACAAAACTTTCCTCCGATTATAGCTCGAGTGGGCCGTTGTTTGTTTGTATTTCCCCCACTGATTGGCTGCGTTATATAAGGCTCATGTTATGTTATGAAATATTCCACACCATTGGAATTCGATGTCAATAGATGATAGAGTCAAACATAGGTTCATCACACTGGAAGAGCAGTGTAATCAAACCAAATTTCCCATAAGGTCAAGGCAGAGGTGGTGGTGGTTTGACTGCAAAGAGGCCAAGTTGCGGGCTTGGATTCTGGTTGGAGGTCTATGTGAATTACCAAAATAATATCTGCTAATAATCTCAAAAACTCTCTATTTAAATTTTCCATATTCCATTAAAGATGGACATAAAAAAGACAAAATGTCTTATTTGATATTACATGTCTGTAAGAATGAAAGTAAAAAAAAGGTATGGTTACCAGAGCTGGCCCTTGACTATTCAGAGAGGAAGATCCCTCAATATCCTCATATACATTGGTAATTATCTACATTAATTAAACTATATTCGTAAAAATGTTATAGAATTTAAAACACTTAAGACCTTTTGTGCTCTATCTTTTTCCTCATCGCTCGTTCAATTTTAGCCAATAAAGTACTCATCCATCATCTTATAAAAAGAAGCATAAATAATACCAAATTTGTTTTTTACTTCAAAATAGTAAACACTTTGTGTCGTATATATATATATATATGAGTGC
>KZ807143.1:196646-210019 GCA_000696205.2 Oncopeltus fasciatus
AATAAATAAATAAAAAGAAAAAAAATGACATATATTGCTATATGCCTCATATTTAATTTTCTTATTATTATATTTTTGAATACATATTTTAATTTAGTTTTAAATTGTATAGTTTGACAATACAAATATATATGGAGCTATGTTAGCTAAACGAAATCTTCAACTATCGCAATTGAAATATATATGCATTTGAACTTTCCTCATCATATAGTTAATAGAACATATATTTTATTAATCAACTAGTCTGGATACAGTTTTTTTGTTTTAAAGTAAATTCTACCTCCGCTATATAAAAAAACTTATTGTTTTCCCACTTGACATTTCAGGTTATCTTCCATGGCTATTTGTCGAATTTCTATTAGGAACTTATACTGAGAAAGATAACTACTTTAGTAAAAGTGAAACCCTGCTTGCTCAATTTACCTGTATATCTTCTGAAATCTAACATTTATAGGTGAACAAGTCTGTTTTGAGTTTCTTTACTATAAAATAAACATTGCACAAGCTTCATCAAAAAAACATTATTTACTCGCATTTGACATTGCAAGTAATTCCTCGCTCCATAATTGCAACATTTCTTGACAATTCGCTAAAAAAATAAAATAAAAATCTAATAAGTCTTTTGGAAGCATTATATCTATATTAAAAAGACAGCGAACACCATGAACGACAATAATTGTCGTTATCCTTCTCATTATTAATGAGAGGGAATAGAATAAAAAAAATCTATCTGTCCCAGCCAGGACACGAACCTGGATCGCTAAAACTCGAACCAGATTGCTATAACTTTTCCATGTTTTTATTATTTTTCTTAAATGTATTGTTAGTTGCTTCAGAAAACATCTAATCAGGAATTACTATTTCTTTCTTATTTTTTGTACATTTCAATACATTTTTTGTTATTTAGGGAAAGTTTAAAAAAATAATAGAGTGAATAGTATAAATAATATAATATAAACCTGGGTCAATACTGAACGGGAAGGAAGTATGAATACCCATCCATCGTAAAATTATTTTCTAAAAACTGTTTTTCGTTATTGAATGTTATTGAGAATAAATATTATTCAATTATGAAGCCAGATGTGGCTTCAGAGGAAGACATAGTTAATTTTACTTTTAAATTAGATACCAAATTCGGTATTTAGCTTTTGTCAGATGTGACTTCAATTAAATATGAATTTGTTTGACAGTTAAAAGCTAAATACCGAATTTGGTATCTAATTTTAAAAGTAAAATTAGAGATAGAAAATAAATGTTAAGAAATTGCATTAAACACTTATTTTATTGTACATATTTTTTTTTTCAAATAACATTAATAATAGCAGTGGCATTATGATTTTAAATTATGGTCTCCTTCTAAAATCATATCTTCCTTGACTGGAAGATTAAGGAACTCATTCAACAGTAATTTAATATTAGAACATATATTTTATACTGAACGGATTGTGTTTTAACTTCTTTAGTGAAGGAGAGGTAAAGATTAATTATGGTACCAACTGAATAGCCTAATTTATTTACAAAACATTTTCTAAAATAATGCCTTAAATTCGTTAAATACTTGGGAAATTATAGGTATCTTCAATATGGCTGTCCGTAGAGACTACCATAGTCTTCCTACATTACTCTCATCCCGAGTAGTAGAACATATATATGAGCAATAAATACACCTCACACGATATGATTCTCCCACAGCGCAGTTCATACACACCTGTGGGGGGATTTCGACCTCGCTGGTGTCCCAGTTGCGCGGTGGCCCTGCCTCCGACTAACGACCTCCCACCGAGGCGTAGTCCGATCCACGGAATCCAACTGCGCCTTCCTGGAGCATCTCAGTCCTCCTTCGCCCCAATATGACATCACCATTTCAGATGATTGGTGATGTCATATTGGGATTCACCCGCACAGGAATACCATGAAGAATCATTGAGCGGCTGTGCACCAAGGCGAGGGGAAACCATTGCAAGGCACGAGCCAATGCCAAGGAGAAATCATTTCTTTAGTTGATATAGTGTTTAAAGGCTTGGAAAAAAAAAATTGTGTTACCGGGATTAATGTTTTCAACATATAGTCAGTCCTCCGCTTAAGAGAACAATATGTTGTAATTATTATCCTTCATCTACAGTCTTATGACAGTTACCTAACTCATACTGAGTCCTGCACTTGACGGAATAGCTAGCTATACGAGAGCTCAATACTCAACTACTAATCCACTTATTCCTCATTAATATGAACGAATTAGAAAAACTTTTTTCATCACTGTATCTAACTGCAATTTAGATATCCTGAAAATGGAGGATTTATAAATGAGCCCTTTATCACTAGTTAAAATAAAAATTAAGTATACTTCTTCAATACATTGTCAATTCAGTAAAAAATAAGCTGAGAAGTAGTACTTCACTGCATTGACTCGTTTCATCCACGATCTCTTAAGCTTCTTGTGATATTTCAAGTCGCAGTCCTTACAGAAGTGCAGTCCTCCAATCTGCTCCTTTTTGGAGACTTTTTACTTTTATATAGGCTCTTTGCATTTGGCATAAACCTCCCTCGGTTTTCATCATGAATAACCATTAATATATTCTTTTCCGATCCCTTTCTCCTTTATAGCCTCTTTCTCTGTCTTAAAGCTACTTAGAAGATTAGGCAGGAGCGCTCGAGGGCCCATAT
Source organism: Oncopeltus fasciatus (assembly GCA_000696205.2). Taxonomy (NCBI): domain Eukaryota; kingdom Metazoa; phylum Arthropoda; class Insecta; order Hemiptera; family Lygaeidae; genus Oncopeltus; species Oncopeltus fasciatus. The sequence continues at coordinate 199,311 of KZ807143.1, forward strand.
GAACACGTAGCTTGGAGTAACTGAACTTTGGAATTCGGATATGATTTTTTTACTCGGAGGATTTTATAGGAGCTAAATTTCAAAATACTGCAAAATGTGCATTATTTTAAGACCTTTAAAATGATTTACAAAACAAACAATTAGCAGAAGGAAGTTTTTTTTTTTTTATACTTTTATAATTTAATTGTCTTTGAATATTTTTTCTTTGAAGTTTATGATGTAAACTATTGCATAATAATTCGCAGAGTTTTAAATCAATTTTCATTGATAGAATTAATCTTATCTTAAAGATGTAACTGTTGTACGTCAGCTGGTGATAGAATTTCACAATTCATGCACTTTTAAGATATTCCAGTAAATACTGGTGCAAGTACACAAGTTGAGTCAAAAACCTTCATCCCCGTACCCCCACCATTGGCCGGTTCCAAGGGCACAAATGGTCAACTGGGGAGACAATCTCGTGTCACGGCACAGGCAGCAGGGCTGAAACCGACTTTTATTCCCGCCCCACCCGTTTCGTCACGAAGATGAGGCAACCTGACTCCACTGACTGGAACTGAAACAGGGTTCCCATGGCCCACTTCCTTCCCAATGGCGCCCATTCAACGCGAATCTTTTGTCTAAGAGCAAGAGTTCTAGAACATATGTACTTAGTTATCGATAATAACATATATATGATATATGCTGCACACATTGTCAATACATAAAGGAACCAGGGTATTCACCTATTGACCATCCCCTCCACCCACCATCCTCCTCAACCTATAAGCTTTTAAGGAACTTATCCAAAGGTTTGTAAATGCTAATGAGTCAAATTGGGTTTCTATTATTATAAAAATCGAGCAAAAGTACAGAAATGTATATTTGTATGTGTGAACAGTTAAAGTTGGCATATTAAAAAAAAAAAACAAAAAAAAAACAGCAATGCCGCAACTTTTGTCCACTTCGTGCCATCAGTGTGTATCAGTATAGATCCAGCCTTTAACTGCTTAGCCTTTAGAAAAATTCTAAACGTAAAAAATGTTACTTCGTTATGTAAAAAAAAAAAAAAAAAAGATGAGAAACCATAGAGCTTTAAAATGATTTTTTTTTTTTTTCAGCTCATGGAAATGTGGACTTAAGGACAGGACGTCCTCTTTCGTCTTCATGATAGGCAGCCCTGAAGATGGCTTACAACGTAAGCTGAAACGTTGGAAGATAATCTTTCAAAAAATACACTCTTTTAAATTAGTATTTTTTTTTTATCTACCTTGACCGAACCCCAACGAAAATCATCTAATAACAAACAGAGCTTTAAATTGTATTTAAATCGGTGAGGTTTTTCTAAAAAGGACAGACTTTTAATTTAATTTAATTTTATTTTAATTGTTTATGTCTGTTTGTCTTAAACGAAAATTGTTATATTTATGTAATAATTATAGATACACATTTATAAGGATTATAATTCTATTTACAGTTTAGTAGTTAATGGGGGAAAAATAAGTATACTATTTCACTTATCAAAACAAAGTTTTGTGATTCATTTACAATTCAATTCCATAATACGAAATAAAGTATATCTTTACAAATTCAACAAAACAGATTATCAACTTTTATGGTTCTTAAATTAATTCATGATTTTTAAGAAATTATTTTCTTTGTTGAGCATATTTATATAATTAAAATATAATGCCATTGATTTTCTAAAATTTAACATACTTAAAGATATTTTTTTTTAGAATTCAATTCGTCAGAGAGAACCAAATTTCAAAAAATCTAACTAAGACTCATTCAGAAATTATTTTAAATTATCACCGAAAATCCAAGAAGAAAAGATCAATAGCAAACTAAGCGAATTGCTGAGCATTTCGGCTTTTAGCCCAAAAATTACAATTTTCAGGTAAACCAATTCTCCTAATAGTTCAATTTCGCTGTTTAACTACTAAAGTATTTTATATTTTATAAATATTTATCAATAATCTAATCATTGTTAAGTTTCATTACTGCAAATAGGAAAAGTCCAGCGTAATCTAATCTAAGTAATATCCAATCTTTCATTATAATAGATATAAATAACTATTAGTAATATGTTTACATAAAATGCTTGTAAATGAAAAAATATTTATTTCTAACCAGTCTAGAGCTAACTTTGGCGGTCATTTCAGGCTCATTGTTCTATCCGGCTTGTAAATTAAATTTTCTTATTCACTCTAATTTATGCAAATCTTAATTGAATCAAATCTTCTTAGATAATGCAGATCCTACATGTTGGACATTTTTTCCTATTGCTGAGACCACCTAACAGCGTCGAAGGATAGTTGAAAAGCCATTTCTGAATTTCTTGATACGCGGGCCTTCCTTAATCTGCTAATGAGCTGAATGACACGTGGCCTAGGGTACTTCCAGTACCCAGCGATTCGAATCATGTAGCCATCCTCCAGGTACATTATACACATGGCAGATCAATCAAAACGATATAACAGCTGCTCATTCTCAATGCAGCCCTGAAGAACCCATCACAGGATGTGCGAAAATTGGGAGAAAGACAACGGTCACACTCGGAGGAATAACTTATAATATTTTTAGATTCCGAGGAAGCCTACGGGAATAACAGTTCCTTTAAGTCAGTCATTTTATGTTTTGACTCGTTACTGTTTCAATTTATCACCTTATGTTAGTAGAGTGATAATGTTATTATTCGCCATTGTTTAGAGATACAATAGCAGAAGAGCTGTTTGTCAATAGTGATTTGATCTTCGAGATAAGTCGAGTTGCAATTTGTTTAATTATGTCAATAAGGAACTCTGTTATTGGAGTTGAGGTTTCATAAGGTGGAAGTAGTGTTGTGGTCTCTAGAAAGGAGGCCTTCACGAAGAGCCGGACAGCTGGGGATGTCGAGGTGGGAATGGCGGATTGCAGAAATCCTACTAGTCTCTCCTCGGGGTGGCTAGGTCATACTTATCCCAACTCATTTTTTTTTTGTTTCCTTCAGGAGCCCAGGACGAAGGCCTCTCAGTCCCTTCCGTTCGCTTTGTGTACGAGTCCACACTTGAGCTTCGAGTCCCCGCGATCTCGGTTGGACGATTCCCCCCGGAATTCATTATGCACTCAAGAGTTGACAGTTTCTGCGGTAGTGCACAATGGGATTTGTTTTTCGGTTCTGTTGTGATTTTTTGCTATTACTGAAATGCATTCTCACTTTGTTTTCGAATGGTAAAACATTGATGACCACAAAGTTTTTCTATAACTCTTCCTTTCTATGGAACTGAATAAAGAATGCCTCTATTTGAGTGTAAAAACTAATAGGTTTTTTTTTTTTTCACCTCTGAATAATATATAGCTTTGCAATGATCTGACCTTATTTTTAATAAATCAAATTTATTACTAAACTCATTAATAAATGAAAAATTTCAAATATTTTGTTAGTTCTTGAACATTTAAAATTTGTAAAAAAAAAATTAAATAAATGGATTTATCAATATTTTATTTATTGATCAGTTCTTTCATTGACATTTTCTGCTTTGCTAGCCTAGCATTGAGTAGAGATAAAATATAAGCGATACGCCATACAAATAGTGTGTGTATAGCAATTTCTCTTACAACCCCACATGAAAGGCTGATTTAATTACTAAATTAAATTAACTAATTATAATATCAATTAAATAAATTTTGAAAATGGGACTTCGTCAATATTTGAAAAACCAATTAGTATTTGAATTTATATTAAAGAAGAGTATCACATTTTTGTCATTTCGCATTTAATTTATTCTTAATTATTTGAGGCTCTATAATATTGTAATGATATATTTCTTCACCCTGAGGAATATTTTAACCTAATTATAAGATCAAAAAGTCTGATAATGCCTAGCTTAACAAACAACCTGCTAATGCAAAACTTTAGAAGCGGTTTGCTAATGCCAAACTTTAGAAGGGATCTGCTAATGCCAAACTACAGAAGGGATCTGCTAATGCAAAACTATAGAAGCGGTCTAGTAATGCCAGACTTTTGAAGGGATCTGCTAATGGTAGACTAAACAATGAACCTGCTAATGCCAGACTTGGCAAACAACTTAGTAATTCCAAACTTATCATATAAATCAACTTATGCCAGAATTAGCATAAAGTCTGATAATGCCTAGCTTAACAAACAACCTGCTAATGCCAAACTTTAGATGCGTTCTGCTAATGCCAAACTACAGAAGGGATCTGCTAATGGTAGACTTAACAATGAATCTGGTAATGCTAGAGTAGGCACGCAAATTAGTAATTCCAAACTTATCATACAATCAACTTATGTCAGAATTAACATAAAGTCTGATAATGCCTAACACTGCTAAAGTAAGACTTAACAAAAAGCCTCATAATTCAAGACTCACTGATATCTGCTAATTCTAAATTTAATACAACTTGAAAAACTTGATACAAACTAAACGAACAACTTAATTTTCATTTTAAACATGAAAAAATGTTGTTACTTATTATCTTTATTCACTTGACTCTTTAAAGATTTAAATTGTTTATTTCTTATAATTGAGGGTTAGCCTGCAAATATACCATTTTAAAGAATTCTTGTAACCATCTAACAATAATTGTCTACCTCTTGTGTATCTTGTTTGATCAAATAATTTATCGAATATATAAATATAATATTGATAGATGGAATGCAGGACATTGTGGAGGAGAAAGGGAAGAAAGGAAGGCACACCACTCTGAAAGTATGCGAGAAATATGGAGGAAAAAGAAGAAGGGAAAAAGAAGAACAGGATACAGTAAACAAGGGTTGCCTAAACAGGGATGAATTTAGAAGACGGATAAATGGAATGGTAGTCTTTGTGACAGACAAGAGGAAGAAAGGACGAAAAAAGTGGACAGAGGAAAGGAGGACACACTACTCAGAAAGGAAGAGAGAAATTTGGAGGAAAAAGAAGTAGAGTGGAAGAGGAAGAATGGAAAAAGACCAGAATATCTGCGTGGTCCTTAGAAATCCTAGACGCGCCAAATAAATAAAAAAAAAAATCCATAATTTGAGATTTTCCTAAAACTTGAGCTGGGCCAACCATTTCTAGAGGGCTCATCAGTTCGTGGGTCATAGACTTGCCGGCCTCAGTGGCAGGAGGTGGGCACGTGAGCGGACAGGTGACTGCAGGATGCGAGCTCCAGCTGCTGCGGACACCAGCTGCTGTCCTCACATCTGCCGGCTGGCTACAACAGGTCTGCTCTTTAAACCATTATATGGGACGGAGGAAACACACAACAAAAACATCGATAAGGTGAAGCTTTCTGGTTTTTTCCTCCTCCTCCTTGGAATGGAAAGAAGAAGGGGAAAAAATTAAGGTAAAACCCATGACTCACTCTCGTTGCGTATACAACAGACGAGCCGTATCCTTGAGCTCTCTGGCTATCTCATTTCAAATAAATAATTACTTATCAAATGTATATCAATAAAAAAAATAAGCCTTTAACGAAGGTGCTTAGTAAACTAAGCAGGTTTCCTCTTTCATTAATGCTAGATATATGCAAGAGTAAATTTATAAGTTCATTAGACAATGAAAGTAGAAATATTTTGAAAAATTTAAATAAACTGAGTAGGGTTGAAGAATTATATTAAAAGCTAGATATACTGCTTACTTATCTATAAGCTGAATATCCAGCATTTCTGTTAAGATGCATTCGAAAGTGAGGCACATTCGTTATCCCTAAACATCTAGGAATACATTTTCCTCTTCCTGTTCCAACATAGAGTCCCAGAGAGCAAGGAAGGTGATAAGAAGTTTCAGACCAGTAGAGGGAATATACTCAGGCACTGGCACGGTGAGCTGGTGCGTGGAGATGACTTTGGTCGCAGCTATTTCATGAAGTCTATGAATTCAGGCTCCACAACTTATGTAGTGGTAAACATGGTTAGAAGAACAGACTGACATAAACTGTTATTTTATTTTGCACATTTATATGCATATTGGTGCTCTTAGGCACCATCAGCAGATGTTATATAAAATAAATTAAGTGATTGGTGGTAGGCGTTAAGGGAATAGTGATGCCTCCCTTTGCATTGTGGATCTTCTAGTGGTCCCTTGATATGCTTCTCCTCAGCCTTCTGGTCTGAGAAGTGGTAGGTGAGGAGCGGACATTTATTTAGGAGGGTGTTCTTTGGCCGGTGGAGTCCAAGCTAAGTGGCACACTGAGCAGTACCAGCCAAGAATCATAAGCTTCATGAACTACCAGTGACCGAAGTCAAGAATGGACACCTGGTACTTCCTCTAAGAAAAGGAACCAGCTCACCGCGCCAGATCCCTCACAGAGTATTTGTTCACAACTGGACAAGAACTTCTTAAGCACCATCCTTACAATTCAAACCTTTTTCCCTGAAACTTTACACTGTTCCTGTATGTGGAAATGGTACTGAAAGAAAAACGTTTTTCTTGAAACTTTAACGTTGGCAGGGACGGTTTGAGGATTGGTTTCAACGAATTGAGATTATTAAATACTGTGGAAGTTACTTTGAGAAAATGAAATAAATATAGAAATTTATTGCAAAATGCTGTTTTAGTACCCTTAGTACTTTTTTCTTTACCACCCATGCAACCATTTAGGGTCAAGGAAGAAGCTAACTACAGGCTACTCTAAGCACCCATGACACTGACTGGTTATTTAATTCCCAACAATAATCCCAATAAATGCTTCTTCAAAATCTCCGTTTGGTGGAGGTCCCATTATATGTTAGGATAGAGATCTAAGAATGTGGATAAAGATATGATGAAGAAAACAATGTACATTGTACGTATAATTTAGCCTTGACTCATAAGAATTTATAGAACAAAAATTTGGTAAATAAACAATTATAGGCCAACCCTCTTCAATATTTAGATGTAAAATTAAAAAAAAAAAAGTTATATATCATTAAAAAGAAGCAGATAATAGTGTTATAATTAATTAAAAAGTATATGACCGTCAAATTAAATAAATAAATAATTGAATGAATAGATAAACAATTAAATAGATTGGAAGCGCTGACATCGAACATCAATGTTTCAAACAAGTATTTCATCCGGAATTTAAATAATTGAAAACAATCTGCCTTGGAGAAAATTTTTTCCGGTTATAAATATTTTCAGAGCCGACAGGCTGAAAAATTCCACTTCACGTAGTATACTTTAACAAAACGAAATTTGTTTGCTTTTAAAGACCATTAGGTTTATTTCTATTCATATTTGTAGTTGTTAATGAGTAAGAAGTTATTTAATTTTTTTTAGTAGATTATAAATAGAAATCATTGTTGACTGTTGGGCAGGAGTCTCTCTCTCGCTATCACCCTATTTTGGTATGTTACTCTCAAAATATTAAGTATAATTTGTTTCTTCTCTTAAACATAGTCAATATCTAGTTTTCATGCATTTCATATTGTCGATTACACTAAGTTTATATTTTCATTTCATTAATTTATTCATGCGATAGATTATGACATATATGCATGTTTCTATATTATTTTTGTATATATTTTTCATATTCAACCCTAATGAAAACCTGATTTTTAGGCCAATACGTTGGCTAAAATAAAAACTTTTTTTGTTTACCAATTAGTTTTTAATTCTTCAGCTACCAAGGCCTGACAATTCTCTCCTCATAGAAATCATTAATATTCTCACCAATTTAACAAATTTTATATAAAATTCATAATTAAGTCAATTAATGACATTTACTAACACAATTCGAATAGCAATTTTATTACTACCCTACAGAGATTTCTGCAGAGGTATAACCAGTATTAGTGGAAATTAGCTCACTTCACGTTGTTTCCTTTCCCAAAAATCTCCTCATGAGAATTCAGTGGAACAAACTAATGAGAACACATTCAGAGCATAATTTTTTTTTAATTGTAAAAATCATTAACACATTTTAAACATAAATAAATAAACATAGTTGGAAGTCGGTTGGTCATTGAGTATTATGCTGGAGAAATTAGTCAGGGTTTCGGCCAGGATGGGAAAAATAAAATACTCCAAAACTGTTGGGTAATTATTTATTATTGCCAACGTTTCGATTTAACATGTAAGTCATCATCATGGCCAAGGTTTAGTTCTGCACTCTGAAATGGGACCATAAACCTCCCTCGGACATCTCTCCAGGCGTCATTATCGGCCCGAAACGTTGGCAACAATAAAATAATTACCCTTTCATTAACACTTTCGGAGCATTTTATTTTTCTGCCTGAAACCCTGACTTATTTCTCCAGCATAAATTAATAAAACAACAAGATGACATACATAAGTTGTCTGTCTTTCCATAGCGATAGATCATGTATCTTGAAAGAATAGTGTGTCAGGGGAGATATCTCCTTGGAGTCGGGGTTACGCCCGGCTGACTGGTCCTTCTAAGAACTCGCTTTCCAGGGTTCCTTCCTGTGCTCGAAAGTACCAGTGCATTTTCTGAGGATGGGTTGTCACTGTTATTTTTAGCCTGTCACCGGTACACCCTTAACAGGACAGATTCGCATCATGTAGTCTTTCTGCTCTTTTCCAAACCACATGCATGATACGAGAGAATATTGCAAACACATGCTTTTCATCGCAAGCCTTATTTGACGGTTTTGGGTGAGGGCGGAAGATTGACGAACATATTTTAAGTGGAGAACATTAATTACTGGCTGATCTCAGAAACCTCAATTTGTCCTGCTAACACCTACCCCTTCCTTAGGGCAGACGAAGTAAATAAAAGTCAATCATACAAGAGATGCGTGAACTAAGCAGGCATAACATAACGTAGGCTTCGACGGTCGTCAGATGTATTTACCTTTTCTTCTTCCGGGTTGGACCGTGTCATGTTGTTGATATGTGCGAAAGCTCGGCAACTATCAACAACTTGACACGGTTCAACCCGGAAGAAGAAACTAACGCGTCCTGGTGGTGTAATGGTTAAGCACGCCGGCCCGGATAGCAGGAGATCCAGGTTCGATTCCTGGCTGGGACAGATAGTTTTTTATATTCTATTCCCTCTCATTAATTGTTTAAAATTTGCGTGGGATAAAATACCACAACCAAATAAAATATTTGTAAAGGCGTAACATGTTTTATTTATAGACGGACAAAGATAAGTGTAAACAAACAATTTAAAACTAAAAAAAAAAGTGCAATGAAGAGGAAAAAAAAAGTTTTTTTTAATCTGGGTCGACCGAAGGTGAGGAACACACTCAACCAAACTTGCTTCGTTATTAAATATTACATTTATTTTGTTCCTTTTGAAAAAGAGTTATAGCGTAAGATAATGAAATTAAACCAAACGAAAATGTACTCATTATATGTTCAAATGGAGAGTTTTTTATCGTACATAGAAAAAAAAAAAAATATACAAATTTAAAAAATGTGTATTTTTTTAAAGATTATCTGCCAACGTTTCGGCTTACATTGTAAGCGATCTTCAGGGCTGCCTATTGTGAAGACGAGAAAGGACGTCCTATCCCTAAGTTCACATTTCTATGACTAGCGAAACGTTGGCAGATAATCTTTAAAAAAATACGTTTTTTTAAATTTGTATTTTTTTTTGGATCTACCTTATACTTAGTTGGATTACCAACTAAAATCATCTAATAATTGTACTCATTACATTTATGGCTGAATACTCTTGGAACAGACGGTCTATGAAAAGAAAATGACAGAAAAGGGAATTTCCGCCTGAGGAGGATATGTATTTACTTGCGTTATGGGAAAACCCGCCGGGTGTTCTAGGAAATCCTTGCTCAAGGTAGGCGCCAGCTAAGCGGAGGAGATCCGCCTCCCAAGCGAGGCGCCATGGGTTCCAGTCCCACCATGAAAAGGTTACTATCCAGAGATGGAAGCCCAGCCTGGCCCCCGGCTCTTTAGAATAGGGTGGTTACCTTTAGAAGTACCCTCTCCTCTATGACCTTATGAGGTTGCATGGAAGGTTTAGAAAGGCAAGAGCTGTGTAATCTGAACTGATTTGCCATGTTTTATTAATTATGGCTATACATTAGAGTATACAGAAAACAATTTAATTTACAAGCCAGAGGGAAAAAGTAAAAGATACGATCACTAGTTTGCTCTAGACTGCTCAGGAAGGTAGAGTGGGGGAAGCGCTTATCCATGAAGTTACAATCGTACATTTTTGTCATGTTAAACATAAACGCTAAAAAATTACTAATTTGAATCGTACATGGAGCCAGTAAAAAAATCCCACTACCTTTGCCGGGTAGTGAGATTTTTTATCTGGCTCCCTGTACGAGTCAAATTAAAAATGAAATGTGGGATTACTTTACAACAATTATCATCATGATTTGAGTTTAAAAAATTACATTTTACACCTATATCACCTATTAAATTTTCTTAAATCAAATAAAAAAGAAAATGTTTCGATTAAAAATTCGGGTTTCCCTCTGAAATTCCTTCTTCCCTCATCCAATTTAAAAGAAAATTTAATTCTTTCAATGGTTTGTAATTATAACCCAAAAGCTAAATTTATTTTTATCTCTTAAATATTATGTTTATTTCTTAATATTATGGAATGAAAGTACTACAAAATTACATTTTACATTGAATATCATTATCTTTCGTAATAAGCGTTTTCCATTAAAAAAAAAAAAACTTTTGATGCACATTATGTTTTATACATTTAATTGCAACTATAAAAATAACTTTTAGTGCAAGGGAACAGAATAAAAAATCTAACTGTCCCAGCCAGGACTCGAACCTGGATCCCCTGCTATCCGGGCCGGTGCATTT
>KZ807143.1:213749-231812 GCA_000696205.2 Oncopeltus fasciatus
AGCGATATATTCGTCGGCCTCGGAGGTTGGACTCTCGACACTAGTGCGGGGAATTTAATAACTTATCAGACTTGTCCCGGTAGCATAAGTGGTAAATGCACCGGCCCGGATAGCAGGGGATCCAGGTTCGAGTCCTGGCTGGGACAGTTAGATTTTTTATTCTGTTCCCTTGCACTAAAAATTATCTAAATTTACGTGGGATTAAGGACCACAAAATAAATAATATTTATAAAATATAAAAATAACATAGATATTTTTAATTTGCTCTCTCCCCCTCTCTCTACACACACACACACACACACACACACACACACAAAAAAACGGCGAAATCTGCTTCCAAAGATCCTTTCTTGACTGTGTTACAAACTTATTTCAAAACAACATCTAAAATATATACTACACAAAGAAGCATTAACACAATGGCAAACAAGATGGGTCAAAACACATAAGTCAAGAGACTTATATACATTTATACCAGACATACAGACCTATTACAACAAACGGAACACGTGTACAGACTTCTACCTGACACAAGCCATGGTACAGTCAACAGTTACTTCAACAGATTCAAAATTAAAGAATCTCCATACTGCTCCTTTGACATTACCATATATGTGAAAATGTGACTTCACCAGTATGTGAAATACTCTTAATGTATATATATATATATATATATATACATACATATATATACACACACACACACACACACACATATATATATATATATAAATTAAAGCAATATATAAAATACTCACATTAGAGTTACACGTTTACTGATTATAATTCAATAATCAAATATTACGTATATTAATGTATATATGTGAATTTTATTTTATATTTCTTCATTTTTTATGTGATTATTCATTTTTAAATATTTTCGATTATTTACCGCTTCTTCTTCCGGGTTGGACCGTGTCAAGTTTTTGATAGTTACCGAGCTTTCGCACATCATGTGATGGCTTCTTCTGGGCTGAGTAGAGAATGAGAGCTGTAAAAGAGAGATTTAAAAATCCAGGTGGTATATAAATACCATGTTTTATACACCAGATGGTGTATTATCCCGGCGTGGTCTGGTCCTTGGGCGAATGCAGGCTTCCCATTGGTTGATACTGTGTTCTGGCGGCTGGTCTCTGAGATAAATAAGTTCGAATGAAGTGAACTTGAAAGAAGATTTATTTTAAAAGAGAGTACAAATACATATGTAGTTACACTTACAGACTAGGGACTACACTGAATGCGGGATGCATGGATCCCAGGGTATATGTAGTGTTTACAAACAAAGAAAGTGCTGGTGAAGGGCCGGTGCCGCCAAAGGGATAAAGGTAGACTGCAGCCGACAAAGAGTGCATGTCGTAAATCTAGGGGTTGAGTGTCTTTAACTGGTGAAGGGTCGGTGCCGCCAAAGGGATGGCAAGTAGAGTTCATGCCGACAGAGGGATTAGTATAAGTTCTGGAGTAGTCAGGTAGCTGGTCACTGATTGGTTGGACCCTCTTGTCGATTAGCGCTGGTTTCCAGTTCTTGCTGAGTCTGTATCCGTCTTCCCTGTTGATATTTTTCGGATTTTTGGATATTTCGATGACTTTTCTGATGGTCCGTCGATATTAGTTGCTTTCCCGGGCCAGTATTGAAGCGTCTTCGAATTTGATGTGGTGGCTGGTGTTGGTGAAGTGTTCTGCTAGAGCTGGACTCTCCGTGCGTCCGTGTTTTATGTCTGCGATGTGTTCTTTGAGGCGTGTGTCTATCGTCCTTCAGGTTTCACCGATGTAAGAAGTTCCGCAGGAGCAGGAAATCATGTAAATTCCTGGAGTCCGAAGTCCAAGTTTATCCTTAGGTTTCGGAATAATGTCTGATATTTTTCTGTCCGTGCTGAACGTTGTTCTTATCTTGTGATTTTTGAGTATTCGGGCGATCTTCTCTGTTGTCCCTTTGACGTAGGGGATTAAAAACCTGAGATCACCTCGAAAAATCAAACAATGGTATGGAGAATTGAGAATAAAATCAATGAAGAAAAATGCGTTCAAGTTAATGTCGAAAAAATACTTCCCCTGAAATTGTGAAACTTAACAATATTCCTTTACCACATTCAAATTCCGTTCGTTACATTGGGTTCCATCTTGACTCATGACTTACATGGGGAGAACATACTAAAATTAAAAGACAAGAACACAATGAGCGATATGGACTTCTATACAGACTCATGAATAAGAACTCCAATTTTACGATAGAAAACAAACTAACGCTCTACAAAACCTTATCACGACTAATCTGGACTTACGGAGTAGAAATCTGGGGTGCCGCCAAGCCTTTCAACATCCAAGGAATCCAGTCCTTTCAATCCAAAACCCTGAGAATAATTGCAAATGCTCCCTATTAGGAATCCAATTCATCCCTTCACCACGATCTTAATATCCCTTTTGTTCAAGACCTCATTTCTTCCCGCTTCACCCGTTTCCACAGTAAACTGCCGTAACATCCTAATCCACTAGCACAGACCATGTCTTCCAACTACAACCCTTCCCGTCGACTCAAACGAAGATGGGTCATCAAAATTGCTTGGAAATGGATATGAAGGATTTTTGTTACTACCAGAATTAATAGAATAGAATAATAATATAGCATTCTTAGTAGAGAGGGAGAGATAGAGATAGATAGAGAGGAAGGGAGAAAAAACGGAAGAGGGGGGGGGGGGGGAGAGTTCTACTAGTTAGGCAACTGGCTAAGAATTTTATCAGATTTTATTACAAGATTAATGTGTCAAGTTCATTCAAGTTATCAGAGCCTATTAACAAATGATCTATCAGCAAATTGTGGATTGAATAGCAGTTTATTTCAAATAGGAGGCCAGCTTCAATGCAGTATGGAGGTCACCATCTAATTCATTATCTAATACATTATAGAATATTATTTAGATATTGATGAGATCCATTTCCAACAAAATGAGACCAAGACACTTTTTACAACAAAAAAAAATTCCTTAACACAATATTATTAATGAAGATTGCATTTATATTTGATTAAAAAAAAATACTAAACTTTGATTAATTGATGTTTTATTCCTGACTAAATGTCAGGTTATGGTGTTCTGTTGCAAATGTCTATTAATTATTTAACTGTCTGAAGTACTATTTAACTTATTAGTACAGATTATTTTTAAATTTCTCATCAATTTTATAGTACAATGAATATTAAATATCTCTGTCATAGTTTTTACTTCATATTTAGGAACAGATTATGAAAGGAAAATCTTGTCATGCTATGTTCAAACTAAGGAAGAAACAACCTGGCAGAATTGACTTTAATGATATTCCTATCCCTACTTCTGACTGCGTCAGATATCTGGGCTTTCATCTTGATTCTCGACTAACATGGAACATACTCACAAAAATCAAAAGACAGGAACTAAATAGGAGATTTGGACAACTTTACAAGCTGTTAAACCGCAAGTCAACTTTAACTGTGACTAACAAACTAATCTTTCATAAGACGCTGCTGAGACCTATTTGGACTTTTGGAGTCGAACTGTGGGAAACTGCTAAACTATCCAACATCCCAAGAATACAGTCCTTCCAATCCAAAAACCTAAGAATCATAGCTGACGCACCATGTTATCACAACCACGCCACCTGGATAGGAAATGGCCGCATGACCTCCTAATTGCCAACACTTCCTAATAACAATTAAAGAAAACGAACAAAAAAAAAAATTGTAAATATAGTAAATAGAGATTTAGGAGTACTGCCATTGGGCAGCTTCTCCAAGCGAAATACACACTAATTTAAATTTTTTTTTTAAATTATTAAATTTATTATTTAAATTGTTGTATATTTTTTTCTTNTGTTCCCTTGCACTAAAAATTATCTAAATTTACGTGGGATTAAGGACCACAAAATAAATAATATTTATAAAATATAAAAATAACATAGATATTTTTAATTTGCTCTCTCCCCCTCTCTCTACACACACACACACACACACACACACACACACAAAAAAACGGCGAAATCTGCTTCCAAAGATCCTTTCTTGACTGTGTTACAAACTTATTTCAAAACAACATCTAAAATATATACTACACAAAGAAGCATTAACACAATGGCAAACAAGATGGGTCAAAACACATAAGTCAAGAGACTTATATACATTTATACCAGACATACAGACCTATTACAACAAACGGAACACGTGTACAGACTTCTACCTGACACAAGCCATGGTACAGTCAACAGTTACTTCAACAGATTCAAAATTAAAGAATCTCCATACTGCTCCTTTGACATTACCATATATGTGAAAATGTGACTTCACCAGTATGTGAAATACTCTTAATGTATATATATATATATATATATATATATATATTGATGTGTGTATTGATAGTTATAATATGAGAAGACTAGAAGATATATGATTTCAAGATTCCTTACATTTCAAAGGTTTATCTAAATAGTGTCTAACTAGATAATGCCTTCTAAAAGGACATGAATTCGTAAAAGTATTGCTTCCAGCATTTTAAAGAATTTCCAAGTTTAAATTTTAATGAATTTCATATTAAAAATAAATTATAACGTTTATATACCTGACTGAGCATAACAAAGGCTCTTAATACTTATTAAAAAACACTATTAGCTCTTTTGCCAAGGAAATGAAATATTTTTTCTTTAATAAATACTTTTATTTTTGGTAAAAACCAAATTTATAATGTGCCAGCTCTCCTAAAAAAAATTAAGAAGACGTAAATAAATTACAATTGTTGCCTCTTGACCAACTGATAGTAGAGGCCATGTCTTTCAATCAAATCATGATGAGTTCCAATTTCAGCAACTCTTCCTTTCCTTAGAACAACAATCCTATCAGCATTCTGTATTGTTGAGAGTCTGTGCGCCACAACAATGCATGTCCTTCCTTGACGAGCCCTGTCTAGAGCCTCTTGGACAATCTAAACATAAAGGATTTAATTAATTTACAGTCATGTTATAATAGAATCTTTTGCATGAACTAAGTTTTAGTGAATTCCAAAGGATGTTTTTAGTTAGCGAAGCTATTGAAGTTGTTTTTATGACAGATTTAAAAAAAAAAAAAAAAAAAAAAAATATTAGTCTCCAATCCTGCTTACTAAATGCACTAAATTGACTAATAAATATCTAATTTCATGTTCCTAGAGCCCTAATTAGTTGTTTTCCTCAACAGAAATTGAAGTATAATATTCATGAAATATCTCTTCCAGTTCTTATTTTATGATTACTTGGCACCAAAAATTATTAGAGCATAATATTAAAATAGCTATTTATAGATCTATTTTGTTGTTCAGAATTATAAAATAGAAAATTAATTTATTTTAGTATTAGCAGTACATTTATTTAAAATTATAATACTACAATTAATTATCATATAAATTGTAAAAATTGCCAAAATATAAATATATTNTTATGTCAGTAAATATTACGTAATAAAAGGAATTTATATTCTATTATACACACGTATTTTTTTCCCCTTTTGTCAGTAACCCTGCCATAAGGGCATTTGTTTACTGTACATGGCATACATAATAATTGTATACAATGTACATGCTACTTAAAAAAAATTTAAAACATTAAATAATTATAAATGTTAATATTTATTAAAATATAAAAATATTATATATATAGTTAAAACTGAATATTAAGTTCAACATACTAATTATAAATATGTAAAGGATTTGAGTCCAGTATCAGTTTTTTGAGTTGTTACCAATATCAGACTATTTAGTGAAAACCTAAATCGTAAAGAACAGAATATACTTAAATGTTATTTAAACAAATAAAATTCAACATGTAGCAATGAAATAATATAATAAAAACAATGAAATTTAAAGCAATGAATATTTAATTAATTTATGTACAGAGATTTATATTAAACACCAATATTAAGAAGGAAAATTATAAAGTTCAATTGCTTGTATTTTGAATTCAAACAAAACGAAAAATTACATTGCAAATAATATTCCAAAATATAATTCATCAACGAAATCGAATCACTAAAAATAGGGACTTAAACAGAAGCTCGACATTTTCAGAAGCAAAATTTCTTAATTTTAATTAAAACAAAATATAAATCATTATTTAAAATGATTCTGAAGCCCATAATTTAACAAGATCAATTTAACAGCCACATTTTTATTGAAATTAAACAATTCTTGGTTAACAAACTTCAATAAAATATATAAATAATATTATTGAAATAAAATGTTATATATAACCTTTTCAAAGATTTATATTCAACTGAAAACTGAAACATTAGGTGTGGGGTTTAAGTAGTTCCTGTATCAAAGATATACACCGTTACCTTTTCATTTTCATTATCAAGAGCTGAAGTAGCTTCATCTAGAAGAAGGATTCTTGGATTTCGGATCAGTGCTCTAGCAATGGCTATTCTCTGTTTCTGACCTCCTGATAACTGAGTACCTCTTTCCCCACAAGGAGTTTTATATCCCTACAATAAAAATTTATTGTTTGTTAATCAAGTCAGTAAAATTTTGAAAAACATTTTGGAAGCAATTTCAAGTATATGACTAAAAAAATATTTCAGAGAGAGAAGGCAGAAATTGAAAAAAATGGAGGGTTGTCAAGGTTCCCATTATTTTAGAGTAATTATCCTTAGTTGCAATAATATACATTACTATTATAATGTAGTATTGGAATTGTACATAAAAAAATTAATTTGATAGAGAACTATGGAAATATAAAATTTAGAGATTCCTAATATAACAATGGAATATAAATTTTTGGTGAATCTATTACTAGAAGTAAAGATTCTAAAAAAATCCATTACAATAATAAATTCTTTATGATGACTAATTAGCTAAAGTAATAAATAGATACATTCAAAATAATTAAAATTCAATTTTATTAAATATTGACATAATAGTATTGTGTTGTTTGAAAAACTGGAATATCAGGAAGAGTAAGTAAAAATTAAATATTTATGTAACTATCATACCTTCTATTATCCGTCTTCATTGTGATGAAGTTGTGATGAATGAAGATGGATAATAGAAGGTATGATAGTTCTATATTCATTGGTAGTGAAAACAACCTTTTATATATTTATGTATTTTATTATTTGAAATGTTTAATTTTTTAATCCTAAATTGTTTATGAATTTTAAATAAAAAATTAGATTTTACATATATTAGATTTTAGTATTTTACCTGAGGTAAACTAGTAATAAATTTATGAATGTTAGCAGCTTTTGCTGCATCAATTACTTCTTGGTCACTTGGAACTACTCCTAACGCAACAGTGCCATAAATAATATTTTCTTTTATTGTGGTATTAAATAGCACAGGCTCCTGTGTGACAAGTCCAATCTGACTTCGGAGGCAGCTCACATCAAATGTCTCTATATTCATGTCATCAATTTGCTGAAAAATATGAAAAAGCACATAAATGGATTACAAAAAATAGTTGTCAAATTGACTCCTTGATCTCTTCAAGATAAACTGCCTGAAATAGACTCAAAAGTGAGACCTTTTTCCGATAATTTTTATAAAATAATTACTCCTCACCTAAGGACCAAATATAATCTTTTCATTTTCATAAGAATCGATTACTAATGCTCTTAATGAATTTTTAATATAATAAAATACAAAAGGAAACTAATTATGAAAATTTTGCTATTTAATTTTATTGAAATTAAAATGGGATTGAAATATAGCAAATTTTGAGATAAATATAAAATTGTCTAATTATTGAGCAAAAAAACATGTTTTTTGTTGTAGTCAATACTTATTTTTCCATAGGATGCAGCTTTTTAACATAAACAATGTTGATATTCATTCAAATTAATATTTGATTTGATTAATATTTAATTATTTTTGTAAATTATAAAAAAAAAGAGGAACCAGTAGAATATTTACCAGGTTTATCACCATGTATTAGCAGGTTATTACCAGGTATATTACTAGATTACCAGGTTGTTACCAGGTTTTATTTCCAGGTTTTTTTTATTACCAGCTTTATTACTAGGTATATATAATTGAATAATAAAAACTAACCAAAAACATAAATTTTTAAGCCGTCACATAAAATAAATATGGATAAAGAAACATAAAACTCAAAATCCAAAACTAATGTAATATGCATGTAGTCATATGGTAAAGTACGTGTTATTACTTTTTTTTTCAAGAATAATAATTCATTACATAGACTAAGCCTTCTTTGTGGTACTTGAAAGGTAGAATTATTCTATAGTCAAACATAAATGGTCAGCCTTGATTTTATTTTATATTTAGGTAATTTCTTATCAATATTTTAGAATAAATTAATTTTTTACTATAATATCCTCTCTATTGGTCTTCTATCAACTGGTCTAATTTAAGAATTGTATTAATATCATAGTGAACTAATTGCTAAAGAACTTGGAATAAAGTTTTATGGTTATCGATTTTTATCTTTCTTGTGCACAGAGAGAAAAATAATGCTGTATTCTTAGTTGTAGAAATATTTTCTTTCATCCAGGACTCCTTAATATACTTCATGAGTTTAAAAAAATATATTTACAATGACTCCTCTATCAGGTTTGTAAAATCTTTCCAGAAGTGAAATGACAGTTGACTTTCCACAGCCTGATTCTCCAACAAGAGCAACTGTTTGTCCTGGCTCAACTTCCAAATCAAAACCATTCAAGATTTTAACATTCTTCCTTGAAGAGTAGGAGAAGCAGATATTCTTAAATGTTATCTTACCCTTCACTGGCTGAAAAAACAAAAAAACAAAATAAGACTGTAAAATATTTATAATAAAATATTAAACCTATTTACTATTGGAGAGTGACTTTCTGTTTATTTTAAGTGAAAACATACCGAGAGAAAAAATTTGGCAACTTTATAGAAGGGATTCCTTTGCACTGATGGGATCAGAATGGGATTATAGAAGGCTTAGTCATCAAAGAAAAAAGTAGGAGTCAGAAAGGAGTCAATAGTGTTTAATACATAGAAGATAGGGCTAAGCACTCTACTGGGTAAAACACGAGAGAACATGGTAGTTACTGGAGAAATGAATTCAATAAAGTAGATTTAAAAGTAAATTTATTTATTAATTTTTTCATGGCATAACAAAAATTATAGTGTGATCTCCATTCTACTTAATGAAATAGTCTCTGTTCATATTTATGAAATAGTTATTTGCTATTAAACTTAAATTTTTGTAAACTCTCGATTGTTTTTAAATAATATACCCAGTGAGTCAAATTACATTTAATAAATCACATTATATTTTTTAATCTGGTGAAATTAATAGGATAAAAAAAATTTATAATTTAGAGATAGTTAAACATCAAACTTTGATGGAGAATTGGTCAGGGGTTAGGTCTTGGGATTAAAAAAAAAATAAAAAATAAGTTTTAAGCAAAGTTTTTATTTAAAAAAGTTTTTATTGTTACTGTTTAGGCTTAAATTTTAGACCTTCTTCAGGGCAATGGGGAGGATGAAGCGAGAGAGTTTCCTATTCCTAAATTTGATTCGATAAATATGTCCTGAGTACTAAATCATTCATGATTAAAGTAATGAAATAATTGAAGCAATCTTCACATATGCTGGTATTCCAACTTAGGCTTATAAAAGCTTATAAGTGTGAAGACTTCAATTATTTCACTACCCAATTGATGACCCTCACACTCAGCAAAATATAGAAGATGAGTCATGATATAGTCACTCTAAGCAGGAAACTCTCCCTTTAACACCCCCATTGCCCTGAATAAGGCCCTACATTTTGGTTGAATTATTGGCAATAATAAAAAGTTTACAAATTAGTTTTTATTGTAAAAATTAATTACGAAACCCTGACCAATTCTCCCTCAGAGTTCGATAGACAACTATGTAGCCCTCCAAACAAAAAAATTTTTTTTATTTTATTTCTCCTTATTAATTCAACCAGATTAAAAAATAATGTAGAAGTTGTTAAATCTCACATGACTTCTTAAAAAAAAAGCCTTAGTTTAGTTATTTGTTTCAAAGAAGAAACATAACAGTAGCCTATGCAATTCTTTTTATTTAAAGGTATTACTGAAAAAAAAAAAAAAAAAAAAAAACTCAAGAAGAAGAAACACATGAAATTATTAAACATGAAAAGGAAGGAATCCTTGACATGAGCACTGCTTGGTATTGGTTTGAAAAATTTAGCAGTGGAGATACAACGTAGAAAAAGAAGAAGGGCTCCGGGAGACCATTAATGAATATTGATGAGATTCTGCAGAAGCTACTGAGTCAAATCCATCCAAAAGTGCTTAGGAACTTGCTAGAGAGTGTGATGCGTTGAAAGATACTGTTAGTCGCTATAAGTGGAAATTAATAAGAGCAACGGACTGGTCCCTCTCTAATTAATAGCGAAATCCAAATACCCGTAAGCAATGGCTAGATTGCGGTCAAACTGCTTTTACAGTTGCTGCTGAAAAAAAAAATATGTGTTTGGAATTTTGAAGGTGTTTTTCATCACAAATTTGTTCCTGATGTTCCAAGAAAAAATTCTAATTAATAGAATGTAACAACATTCACTATAGGTAAGCCATATTTATTGTTAGATTTGTTTAATTTTGAACAAGTGAAAATTATTATTTTTGTTCATAAAAATAAATGACATACTAGATTTAACCCATCATAATCTAAGGGATCCAATTCAGATTTCTTATCCATTAGATAAAACATTATTCTTGCTGAAGTTTTGCCTTTTGCATAGTCTTGAAGATAAGCACATCCGCCACCTACAGCAATTGCTGAGAAAGCCACAGCAAAGA
This sequence comes from Oncopeltus fasciatus, assembly GCA_000696205.2. Taxonomy (NCBI): domain Eukaryota; kingdom Metazoa; phylum Arthropoda; class Insecta; order Hemiptera; family Lygaeidae; genus Oncopeltus; species Oncopeltus fasciatus. The sequence goes on from KZ807143.1 coordinate 224,521, forward strand.
ACACTCTACAAAAAATAAGAATAATAAATATTAGTAAGAGACATAGACTTCATTTTAATAATATTAATGAGGATATTTAAAATAAGCTATATAAATATTAACTCTCAGAATTGTAAAAAAAAAAAGAAAAAAGTCTTTGATTATGCACAGTAGTAAAAAGATATTCAATAAAATTTTATCTTTCATCTTAGTTTTTTCTACAGGATATTGATTTTTTAAATAGAATTTAATTTTTACATACTTCACAAATCCTTAAAGAGGTGATATATCACTTTAATTGGCAGCTAATAGGAGAAATTCTAAGTGTAGGAAACAGTCATATTCAACAAAAAAATTTAATATAGTCTAATAATTCCAACATTAAAAAAAAAAAAAAAAAAATTATAATGGAACAGAAAAAAGTACAATTTCACTTTTAAAATTTTTGTGCCTTTTGAGGCTTCATTAAAATGTACAACAAAAGCAATCATCACTCTTAATGAAAATTATCCCTCACATTTCTAACTATGTTCAAATATACATACATAATAGGACCCACAAGTTCAACCTTGAACACACCAAAACCATTATGGTATATCTTCTAGTCTCTCAAAGAATGTAATATTCAATAAAATTTGTTGAAAGGCACAGCTTAATGCAATATGGAGTTCTTGTAAAAAAACAAATGGGCCCTCTAAAATGACTCTATAGTTTGTAGACCCCATCATAAGGCAATCATTTTATAGGATACCTATCCAATGGACTGACTTCCGATATGCTCAACACATTAAGAATATCTCTCTATGCCTGGTACAGGTGGGACCTGAACCCCCAGTAATGGTACCTAAAGATTACTTTAGTCTAAAATGATATCAAAAAATATTTTCTTTAATATGCATTTTCATTATAAACGTTACTGAATAAAATGTTAAAAATCATATCTTACTCTTTCTTATGCTCTGTAATTTTTTCTTTATTTAACAATGACAATTTTAACACTGGATTCCTTCAACTAAATTCAGTGATTAAGGTAGGTTCAGGCCAATGTAACATGTTTCCATGTTGAAATAAAAATTGTTTTGCCTCATATATTGAACAAACAAAGAACCATCTTAATAAAATATTTAAGAAAACATGAATACAGCAATAATATTTGTGAAAATAATNTATAGGCCCATGGAAGAAATGCATGTTAAAGATATATTTATTCTCGACTCCTGGCACACTAGAGAATGTGCTGCCTTCTCTAGTCAGCACACCATTCTGGCAGTCTGATTTTTCCTATTCAATGAAGAATAGTTCCCAATTAGAGCAAGGGGTTCCCTAGGAGCACTCCTGAATCCTCTGGGTCATTACAAACAGAAATAAAGAAAGAAAAACACCAACAGTGCACAGTGATCCTTGAACCTGGGACCTTTAGCTCCGAAGTCAAGTACCTTAACCACTGGACCACACACACACACACACACACACGTATATAAATATATATATTTATTTTGTATTTTTAATCAAATGTACATGAATGATAATCATACTTATGAGGTGTTTTTAAATATTCTGTATACATATCAGTAAACTTTGCTTCTCTTCCAATTGATTGTACAGTCTTTAAGTTTTGTATACATTCTGAAGCAACCTATAAAAAATTTTAAACAAACTCTGATTAAAATTTTAATTCAGCCACATAAACTTGTCAAAATATCACCCCTATTACCACCCAATTGTATGAGGTGTCATCCAATTAACACCTCACATACCTTTCCGGCATTATCAAAACTCCTCATATCACGGTAAGCAAATTTTCTTATTTGATGAACTTGTTCATAGCCAGCGATTATAATGATAGGAATGGCAATTAAAAGAAGGAGGGCTAATTTCCATCCATATATGAATGCTATAAGCAAAGCAAAGATCAATGTACAAGTTGATGAAATCACTTGAGCAATCCTCATTCCAGCAATCTGTAAATGATAAACACATCATGTTACCAAACAAGTAAATAAATCAGCATACCTATAGGAATCTGTCATCAATGGCTGTGTTCTACATCCTAATGGTGAGCGCTTTTGGCAGGATTCTTTCATCCTCAAAAGTATTATACTACAGTAAGGTATCCAGAGAGGAACTAAAATGTTATTAATTAAATATATTTTTTAGATAACCCTCACTATTATCCAACCGTTTATTCCCACTGACCCAATATCATTCACTAACAAAAGAATTTGAAGTCTTCATTTAAATGCTTTATGTGTATTTCCATTATAAAAAAATTCTGACATCTGTAGCATTTTTTAAAATTAAAGGGTTCTTGATGAAGCTCAATAATTAAGGATCTTTGAAAAAGTTGCTTTTACAGTGAAGCAAAATTGTTCCAAGTTTTATTTCATTCAATAAACATTAAGCCCAATGTAAAACACAATTTTTAATGAGATCTAACATTTAGGTAAAATCTCCTTGTTTAATTACAAAATTATGGTTATTTATATGCTTAAATAATATGTCCAATCTCTTTATAAGAAACCAAGAATATGACTGATGGAGCAGATACAAATGCACGCGTGCACACACACATACATGTATCAAAACAAAAAATGTATATTGCATCACAATTTAAAAATATTTCAATTTTTTATCATCTTATTAAGGAATATAGTTTGTCATGATCTTAGTTTTACAGACCAAGTAACTAAATTTTTGGCTTCTGCTAACTAGCAGGATAAATGATAATTTTTTTATTTTTATTTTTCAAATTTCATTTCATAGTACTAATGAGATTTGTCTATAACTTGTGCTCCTTCAGAAAAATCAGGTGAAATATTTGATTTCATAATTTGAAATAAGCAGTAAAAGTCCTATGATTTGCTGCATGAATAATTGATTCTATCTTTAAGACTTAACTGATGTCCATATTTTTTCATGAGTATATGAGCCCCTCCTCCTATATTTATAAATATATATCATATATATATATGATAATTATTTAAAATTTACAATAATTGATGTTATAGCACAGTTACTTGTTTATGACATGGGGTTTACCTCTTAATTGTCAACTAATCCCAAGTTGATTTGTTAATAACATTTAATGACTTGGCATTCAAAATTATTCCTTGAATTAAAAAATGTTCTCTACATATAATTAAAATAAATCTAATGAGCCATGAAGTGTAAATTTTAATATTAATTTTTTTATTTTATGCTTGTTCAGATTACTGTCATTATGTTTACATCTCTTAATTATTCCAGAATGTTGATTTTCATGTTCACATATTCAATCCAGCAAGAAGGGCCCATTATTATAATACATATGACAAACTTTAATTGACTATTTTCTTATGAAACTAAAAACTTATAGGTAAAATCTTATTTTTTCTACTTTCAAGTCATTGAAGAAATTCAATTTTGCCATCCAATTAATGACTATAATTGTTCATGTCAAATCAACTAATACTTACTGATTTAATTATTGGTGCATCTCTTGTTAACATGGTGATCACTTTTCCAATTGAGAATTGTTTCTTATCAAACCAAGCTATCTCTTGTCTTATAATGTTTTCCATAGCTTTCAATCTGAGGCGATCAACTAGGTATTCTGATGCTGATGACATATTTACAATCTGAAATAAAAATTAATAAAATTTGGTTTATGAGGGGTAAAAAACTAGAAAAGTACCATATTTTGAATTTCAAAATAATAAAGCCATATTATTGTCTGTATGTCTGTTTATGCAACTGGATGTTCTCGCCCCCTGCCTTCCCAAAGCAACAATGTTCACCATGTGTCTGGGACACCAACAATTCTAGTAGTCCAACTAAGTGCTCCCACCCAGCCACCCAATCGAAAATATCCCCTCCACCCTCCCCGGCTACTCAGGAGCAACACCAGTCATCTGAGAGTGAAAAATAAACCACCTTTTATTGCTAATATTTGTCTTTTAGATGATACAATTAACTTTGCATACACGTGTTGTATATAAAACCAGTCCCACAACAGGCCATATAGGCCCATGGAAGAAATGCATGTTAAAGATATATTTATTCTCGACTCCTGGCACACTAGAGAATGTGCTGCCTTCTCTAGTCAGCACACCATTCTGGCAGTCTGATTTTTCCTATTCAATGAAGAATAGTTCCCAATTAGAGCAAGGGGTTCCCTAGGAGCACTCCTGAATCCTCTGGGTCATTACAAACAGAAATAAAGAAAGAAAAACACCAACAGTGCACAGTGATCCTTGAACCTGGGACCTTTAGCTCCGAAGTCAAGTACCTTAACCACTGGACCACACACACACACACACACACACGTATATAAATATATATGATGTTCTTTTAAAGAGTATCCTGATTGTACTGAAACAGAAAATGTTAAGCAAAAAAGAGAGATGATTTTGCTTTTCTTGACGTGTGGGAGGCTGGACCTATAGGACAAANTTATTTATTAATTATCATGGATACTATTAAAATAAATTTTAATACTACTCAATTATATTAGTTAAAGAAACTTACATATGCCCAATATGCTCCCCCAGAAACAACACCAAGAAGAACAAACATCCATGTCCAGAGCGTCCTTTGTTCCTCTAGAGCATCACCAGATAATGAAAATATCTGGAAATTTGGTGGATATATTTAGTTGTAATTGTATCACATTGAACAGATTTTTAACGAAAAAAAATCAAATATTATTATTAAGAAAAAAATCATTAATTTAATACCTTTAGAACAATAAGATTAACAATAGCAGAATATTCTGAATACTTTGGCTTGATAAATATTTGCAGGTTGGTTTGCATGTATTTTTATTTGTTGACTGATAATTTAAAAGACTATAAACACAACTCACTTCCTTTGATTCAGAACAGCCTTTCACAAAACAAACATGAAAGGGAACAGCAATAAAACTCATGTTTAACCCTATGGGGTAAAGGAGTCAAAACAATCAAAATGTGACATTTAATCTCATCATTCTCTCTCAATGTTACTTTCATAGTACATTATTAAATGTGCTATATCATCCATAATTTTTTTTTTAGTATTAGATGTCCCAAAGGTTTTGTAAATACTTAACATATATATAATTATTTGCTACTTGGTGGTGTCAGGAATAATCTCTTTGTACATAGTATATTGATAGGTGAACCTTTATGGTTATCTGAGATAGGTTGTTAGCGCCTGGCACAGCCCTCGGTGTTCATGTCGTTTGTTCTGGTAATATTATGTTAATAGATGTATTAAATCAATTGAACTCTTTTTATTTATTAAATAACCCTGACAGGTGGTTATCAAAATGTTTAAATTGTTTCTGTTATGGATTATAGTATTGATTAATCATTATGGGCAATGATTATTGATATGGTATTGTACTCTCATTATCATCCTCAATGATGGTGATTTGGTGAAAAATAAAAAATATTTTTTAAATATGCAGCTTTCTCAGATACTTGGCTTAAAGAAATTAACTTTACTTTAGGGGTGCTGTGAGCTACAACACTTGCTTTTTTTGTTTACAAACTACTGTATTACAAAATATCTTTAAAATAATTTTATCACTTTTATAAATCATAACTTAATCTACAATTATTATCTATGGGAAACTCAATTGACTTACTGTCTGAAATATTGAATTTATTTAGAACATTATTTAATAATCGCTTAATTATATCTGATAATATCATTCACCCACATAGTGATAGTGAATTTTTAATATCAACACTAAAACATCTACACCAGGAGACAGCATCTAAAATACACAGATATTTAAACACTATTAACATCTAATTGATAAAATAAAAATATGTAACTATAACTGCCAGCAATTCCCACAAGGATTCTAGTTTAGATACAAGAGAATATTTTGTTCACGTTGATGAACATGATCCATATTTTAAATAATGTATAAAAGCCTTATGAAGGGATAATTCAGAGATAGAAACTCGGTCCGCCATGACTAACACTGCAATAACTCACATACACAGAAAACCATACAGGAGGTTATGTTGCCTCCTAGATGTTTTATAATACAAAAAATTTTATATTAAAATAATGTATAATATACATAAAATATTATGTACTTCAACACCTTCCTTCATAGTATAATCATAAAACTTTCACTGTCTTTCTAATACACACACAGTCCTAGTTCTTCATTGATCTTCTTTAGTCGAGTACTGTGAAGGGGCTGAGTAAAACTATCGGCTGTTTGCTCTTGAGTCGCAACTCTTCTTATCTTGAGTATACCATCTTGTACTTTCTCTCTCACAAAAAAAGTTCGTATGGATATATGTTTTGTGCATTTGGCCATAACGGATTTTCAGCTAATTTTATGGCAGCATTATTGTCTACATAAAAAAATGCTTTCATTATAGTTAGTGATTTCCTCTAAAAGTCTTTTCAGCCAAACCACTTCTCTGGCGCCCTCGCTTGCAGCAATCACCTCAGCATGAGTAGTAGATATGGCTACGGAAGCCTGCCTCCTGCTGAACCATAAGACTGTTAAACAAAGAATATTTGACTGATAAACACACTGAATTATTATTTACAGATTTATGTTCATAAAAAAAACATACTATGAACTAAAACTAATTTCAGGTTATAATGAACCCATAATCTCATGAATTCTCAGTTTTCCACTTCAACCTGCTTTTAATTTTTTGGATCTATTTTTTTCTTAATTCTTTAGATACATATTTATAAGCAATATACCCAAACATTCTTTTTCCCAGATTTGGTTTCTTTCCTTCTTAAAGTTCACAAAGGATTTCATTACATGACTTGATAATGCTTATATTTGTCAATTAGCTTAATAAAGAATCGCTTACTTTAACATTACTTTTTGAAGTTCTGATGTAGTTAATAAAGCTTGTGCCTGATCTAATGGTGTTCTATCATGTTTGGTTTTAGGATTATCGGAAACTGTATGCTTAACTTGGATTCCCTTGCTAAAGCAGGAATTTTAGATTTTTACTTGCACGTTAGCCTCTGTTGTCTGCTCTTATTTAAAACAATTTACTGAATAAATTCTTTGTAAAATAGATAATTTATAAATAAACGAGTTAGTTACTTTTAGATTATATATTTTTTCAACTAAATCTTTCTTTACTAAAACGTTCACATTTTAGTAACTGAAGAAACTTAATCTATGGTACCATAACTAATTCATCATTAACAATATATTTTTTTTAAGGGTTCCCTTAAAGAATATTTCTTTGAAAATCTAATTTTAACAAAAAAATATGACCCCATTTCTCTCTACTCTCTACTATTTTATATTAGTAAGAATATAATTATTAAAATAATTTTTAAACTATTAATAT
>KZ807143.1:238124-258564 GCA_000696205.2 Oncopeltus fasciatus
CTCTCTTTCTTCCCTCTGTTATTATATGGTATATATATATATATATAATTTCAATTAAAATCTACTTTAATAACAACTACCTTCATAACATATATTAAATCCGCATTTCTTATGGTGGAGAGACGATGAGCAATTATAACGGTAGTCCTTCCTTTCATGGCATTTTCAAGGGCTTCCTGGACTACACCTTCGCTCTGTGAGTCCAATGCAGATGTGGCTTCATCTAAAAGTAGGATTTTTGGTCGACGAACCAAAGCTCTGGCAATGGCAATTCTTTGTTTCTGGCCTCCAGATAATTGGGCTCCTCGATCACCCAAAAGTGTGTCATATCCCTGGAACAAAGCAATCATATTATAGATTATTTAAGATGAAAGCTAAGATGACTACTTTTCTGATGAAAATAAGTATATCGTTTCTGTTTACGCATAAGTGGATCAGATCGCACTAACATATCCAAGTCCATTCAGTACCTCTGTTTTTCAAGCTAGTTTTGTTTTATCCATACCCCAACAGGGTGTTATCTATTCAGGAGTACTGCTCAATATCACTAAAAGAAAATAATATGAAAAGCACAAGAAAGTTATTCAAAAACCCATTTACTAAATTTGTGGAAGATTACAACTCTATTGATGCCAAGTAAAGAACTCGAGATGTCCCCCATCACTCCCGGAATTGAAGGCAACTTTAAAACTCTTGCCAGTTTAAAAAACAAAAATTATAATTATAATAGTTGAATAGAAAACTTAAATGAAACAAGTCAGATGAAAGTCAAATTTAGTTGTGATTGAAATAAAAAAATTACTTTTATTAACAAATAATAATTATTTAAGAGGAATTAGCCTTGATTGGTAGCTAAACGAAGATCAAGTATAGAAATATATGTGTGATATTCAAGTATTTTACTGATCCTGAGAGATAGGCCTTATGTAGTAAGTGAAAGTGTCATACTTTTCCTGCAAGTATCAGTGAAGATCTGTCCATGAACTCCTGAAAGAGGTGCATTTTCCCATAAATTTCCCTTATGATAAAGCTCATTTCTGCTTGTCAAAAATCTTAAGCAGCTGAGACTGTAAATAAAGTATAAGTCCAACCATTGAATCAAAAAATCATTCTGATAGCGCAACAGACTAATAGCAGGAAAAAGTACAACTAAGATATTGAATCAATAAAATAATTTAGTGTTCAGTTCTACTGATATAGAATGCCTGTTCACATTCGATGATAAATTGGAACATTTAACTTGGCTTCAGCACCTAGAAGGCTCCTGCTATTTCTGTAACTGCTAAAGGTGCAGCCTCATGATTCGTTATGAGCTGAGGTGTCTTCAGATGCAAATTGTTCCAAATAATTGACTGAGATCTTTATAGGGTAAATAATATTGTTTATTGAAAAAGGCTTGGGCTGACCTGGAGCAAGTACTGACGAAGAGGGGAAGGCTATTTACATGTAAATTGTCTAAGAACAAAAAAGGGTTCATTATAATTATAAATCTCTTTTTATTTGTTAGATAGGAGTCTAATAAAGTACCCCTTGATTTTGATTTCAGCAAGGATAGTTAACGGTGTGGTGTTTTTCATGAAACTTTGGCACTATGAACAATTTTTTCATGGATTTATCCAATACTTTTTTATAAATTCTCTTGCTCAATAGTTCATTTAAAATTTTTTTCCCCTTGAAATATCATACATCTCACCAAATCCTGAAGATTGTCAGGGTTATTGTTTTTCAAAGGAAGAAATGAAAGAACTTTCATCTTCAAATTAACATCTCATTGACTGGATCATACCTACACTACCTTACTAAAATTTGTCAACATTGGGTTTCAAGTAAGATTAAAAAAGTCAAATATAGAAGAAATAAATTAATAATTATTCATAAAGTATTTAATTTAATCACCGAATGATAAATAAAATAAAATCACCAGAAATTAATAATTATTTCTGAGCTCTATAAGAAATAAAAAGTACGTAATTAGATAATGGAGCTACACTATGAATGCCAATTATGAGTCTTACATACCTATTTTTTCTTATTGTTTTCCAAATATATCATTTATACATCTAAAGTAATAAGATTTTGTTTTTTTAGTTAAACTAATTAAACTTTTTAGTTTGTTGGGTTATTGAGTATATGCGGTTGTATCAGAAGGTACCCAACTAATGTAAGCGTGTGCTATTAAAAAAACAATATATTTATTACAATAAATAATACTTGTCGCTTACTATTAAAACATAGCCCATGCAGGCGGCTAATGGATGGCGAGGTCGTGCAAGGCGTAGGAACTAGTATCAGTGGGGTATCTGTGACGTCACCTAGTAGAACGCTGACCGCAAGGCCTCGCTGCGATGTAGCTCGCTGGGCCTAGTAACCTTGGTATCTGTTTCGCAACTACCTCGAAGCTAGGGAGGTTATCCCGAGGTTACCGCGCCGGCTTAATATTAGCTGAAGTATAGGCGTAAATATAGAGTACTTGCGGTCTCTGAGCTCCCGTTGACGGTTGATCCAATACCCTGTACTTCTCTCGGTTCCTGGGTGTGTGTGAAGTGCTGTGCTTGTTGAAAACTTCCGCGTTCGCTGCGAGGGCTACGGCGTTGTTCTCTCTAAGTCGACTCTTCACAACTGTGTCCGAACAAACTTGCTCCGGTAGTACGGATCACTCTCGCGGGAAGTTTAAATTAAAAGTGCGTACCGTTACAAGTTAAAAAGTTTTAAGTTAAAAAAAAAAAAAAAAAAACTAGAACTAGCAAAATCAGTAAAATAAAAATTGGAAAAAAAATTAGAGCTAATAGAAAAAAAATGAAATAAATATTGAAACAATATCAATTTCTATTAAACTAAAACAATACACATACATGAGGAAGTTGTTTGATGAAAGAATGTGCATTGGCCAGCATAGCAGCAGCCATGACTTCTTGCAGACTGACTCTGTCTCTGCCATATTTAATGTTGTCTAGAATTGAAACGCCAAAGAGCACTGGCTCTTGTGAAACGACACCAATATTACCTCTCAGCCACTTCAAATTCAAGTGCTTAATATTAACTCCGTCAATCAGTAACTAAAAAAAAAAAAAAAATTTAATATGATGAAATAATAAATGTAAGTTACTTATGAGGAGAGGATAGTCAGGGATTCGGTCTTGGGAGCTGAAGAATTAAAAACTGTTCTGTAAACAAAAAAGTTTTTAATTGTAATATTTTAATTATTTTTAAATGAGATTACATATTAGTATAATCTCTGGAAAGTACTGAAAAGAATTTGACAATTTTATGGGGGAAAGCTGACCAGAAGTTTTATCTATAGTGTTAAAGAATTTTAGAAATTAATAAGAAGCGTGTCCACTAAAATTTGTCTTGGGCAAAGAAGGAAATAATGAGCAGATGGAAAGAGTACTTCCAAGAGGTTTTAAATTTATTAATGAACTAGAAAAAATGTCGAATGAACTCAGTGGTAGAAGTAATGAAGGCACTCTAGGAAAATAGATACATAGTATTACAAAGGATAAGTTATGACTGCATTTTGCTGGAGATACTGAACTGCATGGGAGAGGCAGGACAAGTGTTACTTTTTAGAGTAATAAAAGCGGCCTGGATAAGTCCAAGGGATTGGGAAGTTGCAATCATTGTCCCTATTTTAAATAAAGGAGATAACAGTGAATGTGAAAACCACAGAGGAATTTCACTTCTCAGTGTATCTGGAAAAGTCTACTGTCGAACAATGGGAAATAAATTAAGAGTATTTGTCAAAAGAAAGTTAAAAGAGTTGCAGTGTGGTTTTGGACTAAACAGAAGTAGCCAAGATCTTATTTTTACTTTTTAATAAGTGACTGAAAAGGCTGGACTTAAAATAATTTTAATAATAATAACCGAAACAGGTTTTTATTTCCTAGCTAAATTCTAAATTAATTTTACCCCTGATTTGTTCAGAAAAGAAAAATAAGACACTAGTGTAAAAAGTTTTTCATAACTTTTAATTTCAGATTCTTAAAAAGCTTTAATATGCAATGAAAAACGTAAAGTTGTACATATTATAGTTCAATTGTCAATAAAACATATTTGTTTGAGTATAATAATATTTTTATTAAAAGCATGGGGTAAAGTATGAAGGGCAAATTCTTTGTGTTATATTATTGAATATTTGTATTAAATATTCAAACACGCTTAAAACAATGCTCTTGAGGCGGAAAAATACATGAAAATACTAAAATTATTAATTTAAAAAGAGCGAAGTATAATATACTCACATAGGACCATTATTTATGTGTTTGTATTTATCAAGCAACAATATCACACCACATGAAATAATGTGCAAAAATGAATTAAACGAGGGTTATTCCCAAATATATCTTTTTAATCACTGTCACTTATCTCTTTAAACGGTACTGCAAAGGCTACAATCAGCCTGACGCTCTGAGACACGTGATCTGATACAGACGGAGACTTAACTTATCACTGACTCTGGGGGCAAGCTGCTTTTAAATTTTCCTGTAAGAGGCGAGGAGGGCCTAGAAGATTTCCACAAGGATTTCTAAGTATCCCTACTTCCTTTCTCAGACGAAAGAAGCATCTGGAATCCTTCAATTGGCCCCTTCCCGTACAGGCCTGATACTCACGCCACCTACTTCCCTTAGTATTTTCATTGACAAATACTTAACAGTATTTTCATTGAGCAGTAGCTACTCATTGGCTGCAATGCTGGAAGGCTTCAAATGGTAGGGTTTTCAACTTGCCAGTCGCAATGTTTTGAATTCCAAAATAATGTCCTTTAAAGTAATATTATAATTTGGGAAAAGGGAAAAGTCACAAGGGCTCATATAAGGAAAATATGGGGGTTGAAAAACAAACAATAGGAATGCGTTTTGAGGTCAATAATTCCCTGATGAAAATGACCATGTGCTTTGGGACATTGTCCTGATGAAACACCCACTTATTTGGTGTCATACAAATCACACTTTCTCTCGACCTTTTGCTGTTTTGCTGCCCATGAAAGCATATTATGAATTCTTGGCTTGTCAAGTGCCTAATTTGTGATTTTGCTGGTTTTCCAGTCCGCTTCATTGCCCAATACTGAAACAAAATTGTTTTCTTTTTCATGAGATAGGAAGGAAATCCCAACCTAAGAATCAAAATATCAAAATATTTTTATTAATCAGAAGTCGAACGATCTTTCTCTGAGCCATTAGAAAAGTGTATATCTCTGTAGAAGGTATTAAAAAAAAAAAAAAAAAAATCATTTTTAAGAAGAAATATGCTTTTGGTCGGTTTCTGTAAGACCTGCTTTCTACGTGTGAGTTTATCTTTCATATACGCATATTTGAATTTGTAAAGAAATTTAGTACGTCTCACATGATTACCTGGACACATTGATATCAAGAAGAACGGCAATTCTGACAAGTTTACAGAAGTCGAACTATAAGTTAATTGTAATTATAGTTAACTAACTTTAAAGTATTAAAATGAAAGAAATATACTTTACTTTATTACCTGGCCCTTTTTAACGTCGTAGAACCTCATTATAAGGTTAATTATGGTTGTTTTCCCTGATCCACTCGAGCCAACCACAGCTACTGTCTGTCCAGAGTAGATTTTTAAATTGAGTCCAGTCAGTATCTAGAAAGTACGAGTAGTATATTACAAACTAAATATATGATGTATTTATAAGAATATTTTAGTAGCTTTATTTACTGAAACAGGTTCTTCATGAGGGAAAAAAATGTCATTAGTTTATTGTTAAATGATACATGCTTATACTTCCAATGGGTGTCCTATTTCATTAAATAAAAAATAGAATAATTGGTGTTTATTTTACTTAATAATATATCAAGTATAATATCGATCAGAAAGCACATTTAAAATAGATAAAATTAATTTGTATTTTATTTAGAACTTATTACCTTGACATCAGGGCGTGTTGGATAGTTGAAAACAACATTTTCAAAAGTAATATCTCCCCTTAACTTTTCGAGAACTCTCCCTGTAGTTGCATAAGGATCAATATCTGGTGTTCGATCTATGATTGCAAATATGTTCCGGGATGCACCAATAGCATTGGTTACACAGGTGAGGAACGGTAGAACGCCACCAATAGTGAAAGTACCCATCATTATGCTGAAGAACACCTGATAATAAAACAGTTCTTGAAATATAACGTGAATAAATAACGAATAAATATATATAGAATAAATAAACGAATTCTTTATTCATTACTGAGCCCACGGAAAAAAATTAGGCTCTGTACTCTTTAAATGAGAGCTGAGGAGGAACAGCACACTGGTGACTCCTAGCACAACTATCCCCTTGCTGGTAATAAAGATGTGTATATATATAAATAAATAAAATTGCGTTTTTCAACTAAATATTTGTATTATTATATCTTTGATTTTAAATAGAATTAATACTCAAAGTAGATTGCTTTGTTATCGAACGTCATAAGCCAATGCTCAATCCGAAACTGATAACATTCCTGGCAAAGAACTCTTGGACAGCAATTTAAACTTAAGCGAAGTTACTCAATTTTTTCTCTTGAAGAAAACGGGCCATGGATCGAAACAATTAGCAAGGTCTGGACAATATGGAGGATGTGGCAAGAGTTCGAACCCATGAAATTCTAGGATAGGAAATGTGAGGACAAGTATTATCTTGATGGAATAATACTCGTTTTCGGTTCATGAAAACAAGATAATACTCTGACAAGTTCGCGTACAACTTTCCAGTTGTTTGTTATTATGAACTATTGAGTTCATAGAGCGTTCATCTGGATGATGAGGTAGAAGATAAGCACCTTCAAAATCCCCCCCCCCCCCCGCAAATCATGGATTTTTTTTTTTAAATTGTCCCTTTGTAGCAACCGGAAAAGCAGTTTTACCACGATCCATCCTTTGCTTATAGGTATTTGGATTTCACCAGCAAACCCAATTTTCATCTCAAGTTACATTCTTCCAGTAAAATCTCATATCAGAAGTTTTTTTGTTTTTTTTTACAATAAATTTTCACCAATTTTTAACTTCTACGCTGATTGTTGAGGAGTAAGTTCTAGAGGGACCTTTCCTATGGAGAGTACATGGTAGGACTAAAAGTATCTCTCGACACACCACACTTCTGTCAAGTTCGTGAGTACTTGTGGACGGATTTGACTCAACTGCTTCCCGCAGAACCTCATCAATATCCATTAATGGTCGCTGAAAGTTCTTCACTACTATTTTTTAAACTAAATTTTTCAAACAAACGCTATTCAGTGCACTGGTCAAGGACACCAAACCCTTTTATTTAATAATTTCACGAATTGTTTCAGCGACTGTGAAAATTTTTTTCCCCGTAATGCCTTAAAATTACGTGAATTTCATCTTATTTTCTTCGCACATGTATATACATATATATTCGCACAATATTAGGATAAGAAAGGTTGTTATGGAATGTTTACATTCCAAAGCTCAATGAAAAATTACTTTTCATTGCAAATAGTTCGTTTTGCATTGAATTCTAGACCATTTTCTTCCATTATGTTTCAATTTGTGAGTAGTACTTACCGTCATGACACTGCCTGCTGTGGATTGTCCTGTTTTGACGAAGCCCGATCCCACCCAGAAACCCAGACCGTATGTAGCGTACATTGTAAAGAATACAAAGAAAATTCCAAAGGAGAGAAGTAAATGGTTCCTCATTGCCGCCTTTCTTCCTTCGTCTAGAGCATTGGCATACCTGAAATTCAGAAGATCTTTGTTAATTAATGTTTAGCTATAAGAACTTAATTAAAAGAATGTATAAGTTTTATAGTAATGACCCAAAAACGTTTGTGACCAAGAGGATTTATAGTACCCCTTCCCGACAAACAACAGGCTATTTTTAAACATGCTTAATGACTGTCCCAACATATCCGGGATATTTAGTCCAATAATGCCTCGAAGTTGAACGTTTACAAATACAGTGTTTTACAAGTACTTCTTAGAAGTGTAGTTTCCCAGGCGTATCTGGAAAGTTAAGCGAAGGTTCAGGCAATGTTGTAATAACGTCATACTTTGAGATTTTTTGGATCAATAAAAAAAAAATATGGGCTGACCAGCAGCCTCATTTGAGATAAATATTTTTTTAAATCTCATCAAAAAATTGATACAGATCTAAAAAATATAATTATTTATTTATAAATTAAAATAGATTTTATTTGAAAAACAAATCTTTTATGTCTTGCACCTACCTCATTTTACGAAACTCATGAGGGTTAGTAGCTATAATTACAGACTAATAAAAACAATATATAAACATCTTTAAACTGCGTTTCGGTAACCATGCAAATGGTTATCATTCCCATCTTCACCAATGGAACATGTGCTAAAATATGGGCTCTCATTAATCTAATATAAAGTATAGCCAGTCATTCTTTCAATAGCATTCATAGCAGATTCAAGCAACTGGTTGGACGTAAGGTGAAGACTAGTGTTGCTTGTTTCAATTTTCCGACCAGCTGCGAAGCCACAAAATTTCAGCAGCTAAGAAGTAGATTTTATGAGAAGCACCAAAGTTATGGGAGAGGTTTTCAGTGACAATAAATTGCTATTTATATGTTACTACTTTTTTTTTCATTAGAACGTTTAAAAGTACCTTCAAATCAAATCTTCCAAATAACTTTGAAGCTGGTATCCTTGACTTTCTAAATATTTGCATCTCTAACTGAAAAAAGTAGGACCCGGAGTCATAGTAAAAATGTCATGTTTCATGTGTTATATCCATACATTGTCTGAGTTTTAATACTTTCATTGTCTTGTGGCAGTATGAAAAAAACTAAAAAAATCATTATCCATTACAAAATTAAAAAAAAAAAAAAAAAAAGCGCACTTTTGAAGTGTTGAAAAACATGTTTATTTATATAGACATAATTTAAAAGTCGAAAAAAAAAGTCTTTCACAAACCATCGTGTTAAGACAATAAAAACAACCGAGAATGGTATTCATTACACTGGAGAAAAATTTGAAACAATTTCTGTTGAATTAGACTTTTTTCTATAGAATTAGGCATGCTAAATTAAAAAATGTTTTTAGTTCTTCTATCACGTCACGTTCGGTTTCTATGTGGGTGAGGAGCATGCTTGTCTAGATCTGCCTGTTTAGTTACGTCTGTTATACTGTGGCGAAACGTTGTGTGTCGGTAAGTAGTCTTTAGTATTTCGTTACGGAAGTGTACAGAACTACATAGTGTGTTTGAACTGAAACGTGCTCCTGCACGTCGAAAATGCGAAAACAGCCCCGATTTGTTTTGTTATATATGTGGCAGTTTTACCATTCCCAGTCAAAGGTTGAACATCAGTACATTTGTCAGACAAGCATATTTTGCCTATTTTAAAGAGAAACTTGGTGATCAAGATAAAGCATGGGCACCTCATAAAGTGTGTTAACAGTGTGTTTAAAGTTTTCGTTAGCTTCCAAAAGCTAGGTTGCAACATGGGCATTAAATTGCATTTTTTACACAGCCACCTTGCTAATTTCCCGGACAATCTTAGTGCAGAGACTAACTCAACAAAAAATGTGTTCCTCAGTGTTATGAATCGCTAAACATTCCACTAACTGAACTGTTCTTTTTTAGTTGATAGGGTGTGTGTGTCAACAACAATTTGAAACAACTTGTTAATAATCTCCTCCAGGACTTGCAATAACAAGGGTAACTTTTATCGTGCCAACAATCTTTGTTGCCAACGGAATTAAAATATCTCTCGATTCCTTGCAGCAGCATGTTTGGCGAAATAAGTTTTATTTTGTGGTATTTGAGCGAACTAATATGTGCTGTAATCCTGTGGCTAATAAATTCGATGTCCCAACCATGTTGACGGAGAATGTATCCGCCCTCTCAAACACCCTAAATTTTCTATTCCTTTGATATTAAAGTTCTATTTCTTTTTCTTTTTAAATGTGAGACTATAAATCGAAAATTGTGATTCGTACTTTCTCTAAAGTCGGTCTTTTCATACCTTATTTATTAAGCCCAACCATAATGAGCTGACAAAATAACTTACATTTCTTATTTTTACTTGAATGTTAAAATAAAAAAAATAAAGAAAAAAGGCAAACATAACAACTTTTGATAAATCTTTCATTGATAAGAGTGTTATGTAATTTCCTTCTTATGCTTATAGCTAATTATAACGAAATATAACTGTTTTGAGGTTGTTTTCTGGTGATATTTGAAAATTAGTTAGAAATTTTCTTCTATCGCAGCTGCTGAATTCCAAAATTGATACTCACTAATATGTGTGCGTGTGTGTGTGTGTGTTTGTGTGTCAACGCTCTGTAGGCCAATGTTTTCTGTTCTTCTAAATGGAATTCGGCTGACAGCTTTTAAATGTTAAAGTAAGGGAAAGTCGAAGTGGGGATAACCTGCAATGTCAAGTATAAGTAAAAAAAAAGCTTATGATCGATGTAGCGGGCGTAATTCTAGCTTACAACAAATAAATTTTTTTCCTAATAAAATTCCTAATCCACTAGCACAGACCCTGTCTTCCAACTCCAACCCCTACAACTCTCCCGGTTGATTCGTGACCTCCTGGGAACATAGTTTGTAATTAATTTGAGAGTTGTGTCATTGTTTCACCTTCTTTTCTCTTGTTATTGTCATTTTTAGTTCTTCATTGTAATTAAATCACAAAATTTTTACATATTAAAAGAAATGTAATAAATAAATATAAGTATTAAAAAAATAATAATACAATATTTCATTGAACAAATACTAAAACGTTATAAAATTTGGGCTGAAAAGTGGTCAATAAAATGTAGTCATACTCAAAAGCCTTAATTTGTTAAATTAATTATGTTATTTTAGAAATTTATTATAATTTTGCCTAAATTAATACATAAGTGAGTCTTTGAGTACGCTTAACTGTATTTAATTATATATCTATAGCTGTCTGGTTTACTTATACATCTTTACATGCATAGTTTTATATCTCACTCAATCCATATTAAATATTAGGACTCAACAACAAATGTTTTCACTCATATGCCGAATAGAATTTGTATTGCATGACTAAATTTTACAGTATATACAAATAAAGAATGTTATTTTTTTTTTCTTGGGGGGGGGGGGGGGTGACAAAAATCATTCAGTTGTCAAACAGATTTCAATACATATGAGCTAAATTTTATTTAAGTTTAAATTTACGCTTATCTCTTTTTATTTTTATTTTGAAGGAGGACGTTTATATGTATGTTTAATGACCTGCTTCTTGTAAGTTGTGCTTATAAATAAATTCCTGCAAAGGATAGATTTTATTGCTGTGAGGGAACAAATGTGATAAGGGGAGCGACAGACAAAAAGGCAGGTTTTTTTAAAAGGGAGGAAAATGCGAATATGAATGAATTGGTAAGTAGGAGTCATGCACCATCACTCTTCTAGTTTTCGGAAGAGTAAAGACTAGTTTAAATAATGAAATTAATTGTGGTCTGTAAACCCACGCAAATTATCTATAAGAAATGCAGAGGGAGCCAGAAAAAAAATCTTACAACCTCACCAGGGAAGTCGGTCGGACATGGAGTGCCTAAGGCGGTGTCAGATTAGTGCGCTTGTGATAAGTATTGAGTGCTATGCATTGTTAGTTATTATTCTAACAGTAAATAATTCTTATTTAATCTCTTTTTATGGGCGGTAACGTATTTCTTGGTTCATTAGTTTTGTATGATAAGTTAGGAGTTATTTTTATAATACACCTTTGTTATTCTTATTAAACTCCAAACCAAATGTTATTATTATAGCCACAGGCTCAGTTGAAATTAATATTAAGGAGAGCAATGTTTTTATAACTTTTCGGACGCAGTTCAAACACGACTTACGACTTTATCTCAGATGAAGCGGCAGCCATTCACCATTTACAATATACTTAGATGTTTGTCAATCATTAGCCAATGAATAAAATTCGTTTAATTTAAGAAAATAAAGATACCAGTTCCTTCAAAATCATTAGGTTGCAAATGCAAAATCAGTGGATTAAATATTTATCTTTTTTTAAAATTGAAATTGTCAAAATTTTGACTATTTTACCTCGCAATTTCCCTTTTCTCTCCCCCAAAGGCAGCTACTGTCTTTATACCATTCAGTACCTCTTCAGCCACAGCTCCAGCAAAGGAATACTTCAGCATTTCCCTGGCAGCACCGCTTGAAGTAGACTAAAATAAACACATTAGAATATATTAGTGAAAGAGAAACCTACTAACTTTACAAACTAATAAATAAATAAATAGAAAATATAAATTACTTACAGCTAATTACTAAATATATATAAAAGCAGTAAATGCCATTGTTTACAAAGAGGCCTCAAAACAACTTGCTAAAGTGCTTGTCTGTACTTTCTAATTACTGTCACTGATACTGCAAGGGCCACGACCAGCCTGACCGCGCTGAGACAAGCGATCTGACACGGAAATTGACACTGACAAGAAGGCTACTGGCGTACCGCGTTTGTAACTGTATGGTTTCAGCCAGGTATAACTTAGGTATGGTTTCAGGCAGGTGTAACTAAGGTATGGAGATGAACCCAAGAGCTGTCTCTGGGTAAATTTAATTTCCTCTTCTAAGTCATAGAAGCAGGAAGCAGATGGCCCAACTTCAAATGGCGCCATCCTGTACGGGCCTGGTACCTCTTCTCATTACCTGTTTACTCAGTTTTCTTGGGACCTAATAGAAAACCCTAGTGTGAATGAACCTCTAAAAAAATAATAATAATAAAAAAAAATAAAAAAATAAAAATCAATAGAAAAAAAATAAATAAAAAAAAATTAAAGAAAAAAAAAATCAACTGGTCACTCAGCACATGACAACTTCCAAAAAAATATGTATTTTTGACGTGAACTTTAAAAAATGTGAAAAACTTTATTTTGATTTTTGACCAAAATGTTTCAACTTCCTTAATTTTTTTTAAAGGTGAATGGAGGACAGTTACAAGGGATTAATGAAAAAAAAAAATATGGAATAAAAGTTGATCCCTTACCACCGCTACATAGGCTGCTGTACCGATTACAAAAGGTCCTGCTACTAGAAGGACACAGGTAAGTCTCCAATCAGCATACAGAGCAACCAGCAAGCCACTGAAGAATGTTGCTATGTATTGTACGACCAAGGAAAATTTTACTCCGATTCCTTCTCTTATCCTTTCAATGTCACTGGAATCAGATTTAAGATATTTTCATCAAAGGTAAGGAGAGGGTACTAGTTTCGTTTAATTATATTAAACTTGTTAATTTTACAATAATAATATTATCTTTTACAAAACAAACTTCTGCAAATATAATTTACTTGGTTCTTTAACGAGTCCAAGAGTAAATGCACGCAGAAAACAATTGTGTCCAAACAAGCTATGAGGCAAAGAGTGGAATTGTAAATCTTCTAACTTAGGACAAGGAAGAAAATTCTTATGGACTGTGAGATTGTAGTCATATTGTCCGTAGGTAATAAAAAGAAAAGAGGTGATAATTACCTCGTATTATATATTATTCCATATCGTTCCCAGTAAGTTAATCCTGGATGCGAGAATTAGTAGAGTAGTCGAGGATCAGGGTCCAAAATAGCTAAGGATCTGATTTTACCTTCCTCAGAAGAGTAGACACTCTTAAAGTACATCAATGATTTATGTATGGTTTTGAGAGATGGCCTTCGGCCACTACTCTAATGAAGCCATTAGTAAGTCAATGTAGAAGTTCTGGGATTTCTGGGCGAAAAACAGAGACAAATGATTTGCATAAAGCTCTTTTGAAACGAGCTTAACACCATCTAGAGCATCAGCCAGGTTAGTAGATTTTTTTTTGTTGGCGTTCGGTGAAGCTTAATCCAAAAGAACAATTTAAAAATACACAGTTTATAAATTGTATTTTTTGGATCACCCTTGACCGAACCCCAACCAAAAAAAAACATATACTAATAATCTCTACGGTCAAAAACTCTCCATTTTAACTTTTTATCCTATTTTTCTCACTTTTTCCGAGTCAAAACAGATATGAGTCGTGATAGAAAACTATTTTCTGGTGATCAACTCTCACAGTTTTCTTCAATCGCATAAGTCTGTGACCCTAGTAAGCCGAGTTAGTTGCTAGTATTTTTTTTGACTAGCTCAAAATTTAAGTTTCCTTTTCAATCCCAATAAACATTCAGCTAACTTTCTTTGGCACCAATTCCAAGGCTTTGTCACCGTTTTTAAAGCTTATCCGGGATTCGAACACGACCATCATTGTTATGCGGGAAGGAGAAAAATGACCGCGTTGTCATGATTACGTCAGCTGCTGAAGTTTGGTCGGAAATGCGTTCAGTCACTTACTATCGCGATAATCAATCTTAATAATGTCTTGCATTTCAAACAAAAAGTCAATACTTTGGCATTAAAGAAAAATTTTTTGTTTTAACATCGAATGAATTGTTGACCGTCAAGTCCTATGAAGAGAGGATTGCCGGGAATTAAGAACTAATTTGTAACCAAAATAAAATAAAAACTATTTTGCTAACAAATTAGTTTTAAATCGTTCAACTACCATGACCGAATTCCCGAAAATTCTCTCTTCATAAATTTTTTTCCAAAATAATTTCTGACTGAACTTCATCTATTGATTTAATCATTATTATTATACGTTTGCTGGGTGTTGAATATAATTTTCTAACATTTATTTTCCATAAATTTTTTACAAAAAAAACTCACATTAGAGAAAAATATACGGATGCCGTTTCAGGTGTTCGACGGGCCTTTTCTTAAAATATAAAAATCAAATTCGGATTTGAGGTTCCTCTTACTAGCTTTATTTTGTGACTAGCTGAAACCTAGAGAAGTTTGGAAGAGGGAGTTTAGTGAAGACCAAAATTTATAATGTAATATTATTTTTAATTATTATTTACGAAAACGATTGTAGATAGTATAAAGTGTGCAGAGTAATTTTACATCATTTACAGATCTTTTATGAAAGGCACTTATTGAATGATTAAACTACAAAGGTAGAGCCCTTCAAAATAAAATTAGTTATTTATTTTTATTTACGTCTATCTTTAATGAACTTGGGAAATGTAGTAGCTTAGCTATGCAGTAGCTGTTAAGTGACTTAGTTAGGGAGAAGCTGTATAGTAGATAAGCTATAGAGGAGCTGTTTAGTAGCTTATCTATGCAGTAGCTGTTAAGTGACTTAGTTAGGGAGAAGCTGTATAGTGGATAAGCTATAGAGGAGCTGTTTAGTAGCTTATCTATGCAGTAGCTATTAAGTGATTTAGCTAGGGAGAAGCTGTATGATAGATAAGCTATAGAAGAGCAGTTTAGTAGCTTATCTATGCAGTATTTGTTTTGTAGCTTCTTTAAATCGTTAGTTTATTTTTTATCGTCAATTGTCATCAGTTTTGCTGTATACTGCAAATTTTGGTCATACATAAAAATTAGTATTAATTTTAAAACATTTTTTTCTTTCCTAAACAGAAAGGAAAAAATATTAAAATATGTATGTGCTTGTAACTTTTTAAATGATTTTGTTTCCCAATCTTAGATATTTAAATTTTTTCTTACTCGGATAATTTGGCGTTGAGGTCCCCTTCTTGATTCAAGTCGTACCATGCAATATCCTGTCTTAATACTTGCGAAAAGTAAAGTTTTCTTAAATTGTAGACTTGTCTCTCACAAGAAAATTCCCAAAAGAAGTTCTGAAAAAAAAAATGTAAATGTTGTTTTTTTCTATAATAATCAAAGCCGAAAAAACTTCAACATTTTATTTACCTGTAAGAATGATGATCCAAATGATGCAATACCAATATATAAGTAATACAAAGCATATTGATTCATAGTGTCCAGAAACATATCAATTGTCATAGGTGGGTCATTACTGGAAATATAATTGTAAATAAATACATAGACTCACACTGAAACACAGAAATTCCTAATGACGTTTGGTTATCATATTTTCACATTTCTTCTATAAGTTGTAATGTCAGACAAAAATTTTTATTAGTAATTAATAACCAGAGGTACTGGACTCCTGAAACAGGGGCCACAGGTTCTAAGCTCACAATGCATAGTTGCTTTTCTTTCTTTCGGTGCTTCTGTTTGTAATGACCCATAAGATATCTGGTGTTCTCCTAGGGAACACTCAGCCCTAATTGGAAACCATTCTTCACTGAATGGGGAAAATTACGGCCAGAATTATGTACTGAGCATTCGCCTTCTCTAGTGTGCCGGGGGTCGTGAATAAATACATCCTTAACATGTATTTTTTACCCCCTGGGCCGATATGGGCTGTTGCCGGCCGGACTGTTGCTGGTATTTGTATTTTCAAAAAATTTGTATTTTTTTTCTTTCTTTTTTATTGATCCGTTTAGGGATGGACAGATTAGGTATTTCAACGAATAATAGTTGTAAAAGTTAGTTTTTCTTAGTTGTAAAATTATTAATTACTAATTAAATTTGTAACTATAAAATTATAAAAATTATTAATAGCATCTTGGTATTATATAAATATTCCTGGGAAAAATAATGTAAATTGAAAGTTATAAACTATTTTGGCACATTTTCCGATAAATCAACAATAAATGAGATATTAAGGATTTTATATATTAGTGGTCTACATATCTTATCTTTGATTATGTAAATCCTCAAAACAGGGGTTTAGAAAAATAAACAAAATAAGAATTGAGAACGCTATAGTACTAACAGGCAGATAAATAAAGAAACACACTCATAACACATACAGATAAATATTGTCAATGCCATTCAGTTAAATTAAAGAAACCATATTTCTTCTAAACTTCGTATGAATATATTAAATGTGAGACCAATTAGTTTCAACAATTACAGTTTTATATTTCTTAATAATACATTTTGGACCTATTTAAGCTGTACTACCCAGTGAATTCTTCTTCCCAAATGTGTATATTATTTTTTGGGTAATTTATTATCATATATATACAGGATGTTAGCTAATCGTTAAAGCAAAAGTAGAAATTATGGTTTGGGTAAATTTGTTTTTAAAAAAAACAAATTTGTGAGCCTAAAGTTTTCATTTTGGTCACTATTTTTGCCTGAATTTCTCTCATGAATTTCTCTCTGAATGAAGAGAGGGATGGGAGGAGAGAGAGAGGGAGAGAGAGAGGGAGAGAGAGAGAGAGACTGAAAGAGAGAGAGAGAGAGAGAGAGAGAGAGAGAGAGAGAGAGTGAAGAGTGAGAGACAGACAGACAGAGAGAGAGGGGAAAATTTTAATTTGATATCCCAATGATTCTATCTTTTCAGTAACGCTGTTGAAGTCATGACAAAGCATATCTGGATTTTACAATAATCCTTACTTGTCCACAAAGATCTTAACGAGCATTTAAGCTCCCTCTCTTTCTCTTTTTTCATCATCCACTTTTAGCGTATAAATCCAGGTAAAAATATAATAAATTGCTTATTGAAACCCTTTAGGAATGTACTAATGAAAGGTATTCCTTTTGATCCTATCAACAATATACGCTCCTAAAGAAGCTGCAGTATTTAGAATTTGTGAATTTAATACGCTTCCAAATATCTTTACATATGTGAAACATCTGTACAATTTTCCACATAGGGGTGGCAATGTAATGGAATGTTTTCTGCTTTTCAATTACTCTACAGCTGTATTGTTTTGGAATTAATCTCTTATAAGCTTCTAGAGTTCTTACAATCGTAAAGATTCATAAATAAAATTAGGAATGTGTAAAATATTTGCTAATTTTGTCATTTAAATCCTGTTGACCGGATCAGAGAGAATACCTGTTATTGGTACGCACTTTAGGGGTTTGAATAGGCAATTCATTATATTTTTACGCGAATTTAGCTAAAGTTGGACGAGAAGAGAGGGAGAATAGGAGTAAGAATCACCTGAAACATCTAGTACAAATAAATTTAAAAAAAAAAAAAAATTTTTTCGGTTTAATGGTCATAATATTTAGTTTAACGCAATAAAACTCAATACAGATTTGTTTTGACAAAATAAAGATAATCTTAAGAGCTACAAAATAAAAAAGAAAATTTAGGGGTGGGAATTAATCAAAACCATGGTAAATTCCAACCCCTAAATAAATTTTTAGTTTTAAGATCTGGAAGTCACTATTCACTTCTTGCATTTAAAGCTTTTTGCCGAGTCAAATATAATTATAAAGTGAAGGAGTTTATATGATGAGGAACTATTCATTAACTAAGATAATGAGGAATTTTTGCCTTAAGTGCTTTTAATAACTATTTATTTAAATTTCATTTAATGTGATAATATTGTGTGTTCAATACTTAATGTGTCCGATAGATTGTCAAACACCTGATGATCAGATTTAACTTCAGGCAAAACTTCTCTCTTAATCATTCAAACAATTTATATATTGTACCCGTCATCACATTACAAGATGTTAAGTAACAGAATGTAATAAATACAGATTTGNTATATATATAATTTTATTATTAATACAGTTGAAATAAAAGTGCTTCATTTACTATGACTAGAATATGACTTAGAACAGAAGTCCTAATGCCAAGTTTCATAGTAAAAGAAGCAATTATATTTCAACCGTAAGGCCGTATTCTTAAAGTTATATGGCCGCTGTATTACTTTAAAGCAACTTTTAATAATAATAAAGGAAGTTTAGCCAGTCATTTATTTCGCTCAGGATTTTAATAAAATATTGGGTGAAGTTAATGGAACAAATCTTCATGTATACATCTTCTAAACTGCATGCCATTGAAATCATGGAATAAAAACAAAAGGAAAAATGCTGATACAAAAATTTCATAAATATATAATACATGATATAATACATATTGTGTTGGTAACTTCCAACATTTTACAAGTATTCAAAGATATTAGATTTATGATTAGTTACAGTCAGATTTGAGCAAATTTCTGGAACTTACCATTTTGGGTAATCAAAGGGGTGTATAACTTAAGTTTTAAGTTGGTAACATGCAATCGTCTGAAGACAATCTCCAGACTATTCAGATGATCTGCTGAGGACTTGCCGTATACGATGGTGTCATCAAGGTATATGAAACAAATTTCCCATGATAACCCCTTAATATGTTTTACGTTAGTCGTTCAAAAGTTACAGAGTCTAGAAGGCATCACTGTAAATTTTTAGAGTTAATTCTCTCTGAATTACAATCCCACTTCTGACACCAAATTGTTATGGCTACAGGTCAATAGTAATGAAATACAGAAATAAATAAAAAATTTATTTATTACAATAAATAATTATACTTAATAATAGCATAAAACAATTAAATATACTACCCTAACTTACTAATACATAAATAAAGATAAATTAATTACTACTAATTACAAATATGTACAGATAAATCAGTAGTGACTATTTTAGAAAGAGGCCTTAAAACACCTTGTTAAATTTCTACAAGAGATCTGGACTCCCTAGTGTCACTCAAAACTGCACTGTCACTAGTTACTGAAGAGCTACGACCCGGTGCTTAAATATTTAGGATATGACACGGTATTTGACAACGACTCGAGCTCGCCAGCCGCTATATTTTATAACTGCATTGAATGTTCAAGGCAGGTCATGAAAACATGAGAAGATTTCTTATAAAATAGGTAGATGTTTTATGTTGGGTTTCATTCAAGGTTGATCGAACAAATATAATTTTAAAAATGTGTATTTTTTAATTATCTACGGACGTTTCGACTTACATAGTAAGCCATCATCAGGTTTATCATGAAGTCGATAGGGGACGTCATGCCACCTGGATCACATCTTCATGACTGATTGATTCAGGCAGTATTAATTGTATTTACAGCAAAGATATAAGGATACAAATATTTGTGTGAATGAAACTGAAAACGTTCATTTTTAAAAATTTATTTATTTATTTTTATAATTGATTGTATTAGTAGAGAATTTGTCGGTGTTCTGACAGACCACAACAAATTCTCTGCTAATAATCACCACGGTCAAAAAATCTACATTTATTCTCATTCCCTATTATCTAAGCAAAAGCTATTAAATTAAATAATAAGGACATGTTTATACTATTAGTCTTTATTATAAAATAAAATAAAATTAATCATCAAAATCCATCAGATAATAAATTATTGTCTTATTATTGTGCATTTTTCTATATGCTCATATTTGTTATATTTGAAAACGTGTTGTTTAATGTGAGCCTACACTTTAAATGTATTTAATTTTTTTTTTTGCGTTGACACGTACACTAAACATTTTGTGCAATCAGGTGGTACATTGAGGTATTTAGAAGCCATCAACCTATTGTAAACACCCATGGCATAAGACGGACTTTTGTATTTAGATGGTGTCCGCCTCTGGCGGGAAGCGAATACGCAACGATCGGAGCAAGATCGGAAAAGATTATCTTGTATATATACATACATATATATATATATATTATTTATTTAATTATCTATTTTATTTAAATTAATTTATACTGTGAATATTAACCAGCACATTACTAGATACAAAACATGTGGAAAGTAATTAATA
>KZ807143.1:272978-296171 GCA_000696205.2 Oncopeltus fasciatus
AATCGCTCAACCATCATAGTTAATATATATATATTATTAATTATAAATGTTATTGCTTGTTTTAATGATTTTCTTTCTTACATATTGTTAAATAGGAATATGTAAAAAGGAAGTCGTTAAAAGACAAGTAATAACATTTAGAATCTTAATGATTTGTACTGGAAAAATTTTCTTAATTTCATAATTCCTTAAAAAAATATTTTAAATAAGAGTATACAAAATAAAGCAATTTTCCTAAATATACACTATTGTTTTCAGAGAAAAAAAAAATCTTGAAGTATTGTTCAAGTATAGGGTTTATGGTTAGGTAAAAAGTAGGGTAATGTAAAAGTTGGTATTTAGGGTAAGCCTAAAGGATCCGATTGAAATTTATAATAATCTGAATTCAAAGTTGTTTTTATTATTATTATTGTGGATTCCACAAGGAGTAATTGTGCAGCCATCCTATTTCATCTTAATATCACAAAGGTAATGTGAATATTTTTCTTCCAATTCAAAACCTGAAGCATTTCAATAATAAATGTTGAATTTTGAAGTTATGGCTGAATTCAATTCAATTATTTTAGGGTTAATGTAGTAAACGGCGGACCTTTAGTTCCGTCAAAAATTGAATGATGCATGAGAAGTCTGTTATTAGTGAATTCTTAAGGAATGTAGTTTGTAGGTTTTCCTCATAGCAGATTATCTTTTAAAAAATTTAATATTTTCTAAAAATCTACCTATTAAACTCAAAATATAGAAAAAATGTGACCACTAATGTATTTAGAAAATACTAATGAATATGTTAATTAATTAAATATATAAATAAAAGCTGAATTCGATTTTCAGCTAAATCCGTCTAAAAACTATGGGAATTGCTTGCAATGCCAAGTTCGAGAAAAATATGATTTTTGGATGCAGGGGCTGTTATATACGTATAGCTTTCTTTTTCCACAGATAACTTGAATCCTAAATTTACTTTAACGCTCTAGAAGCCATAATTGGTGATGATGAATAATTATGTTTATATATACCCATTAGATCACCTGTAATGTGCATATATAAACACAAAGTTACCAAAATGCAGAGGAAATCGCATAGTTTACGCGATCCCTTTGTAAGGGACCGACTGTCCCACTCCTTCCCGGTAAGGATAATAAGGAAGTACCTGTCTTGTGCACCGTAGGAGATGACGGTCCCCTGTATGAGGGGGACACAGTCCTCGCGACTGTACACCCGTATCCTGCCCATTCTGAACTAGCGAGCTAGGAGGCAATCCTCTACGGAGATCCCGGCATATCTCGGGTCAGATGTCAGGACAAGACAGAGAGCCCCTCTCAGTAACTCTAAATGTATCTGCTTTGTCTGTGGGAGGGGGGGGGGGAATACAAATCGGATAGGAAATAGGGGCGACTGTAGTCACCAGCTGGAGCCTTTTCACTTTGAAGGAAATCCTCCTAAGAAGTTTTCCTCTTAAGAAAGCACCGAAGGTATCTCACTACAAGCGTGAACTAAGCAGATTTTTCTAAAGACGAATACATCGATAGCTATATTGTATCGATATACAAATTTATTTTTGAGAATTGGGGCCTCTAGGGTCATTAATGCCGGGAATGGGGAGAGAAGACCAGGAACAGGGGGAGGCGTGAGGGGGGAAAGACAAACGGGCGCGTGTGAGAGGGGGCAGCCGAGCAGGGTTAATTTTTGATAAATAGATAAATAAAATGTTAGTTATGCAGGAACTATATGAAATAACCGAATTCTTTAACAATGTAATTACTGATTTTAGAAAGTGCAATACTATGCAAAACAAACTTAATAATATCTCGGTTTTTTTGATTAACAAAAAATAAATATTTTATTTAGTAATATCTATTACAAAATTAATAAATTAATAAAGTTCAAGTAATAAATGACACAGCTAAAATAAACTTATTTATTCATATTCCGTTTTAATGGCAATTTTAGCTATTGTTCTTAACAAAAGTAAAGTTTACGCGACCCCATTGTGAAAGTTGAAGCAGATTCTTAAAATGGAACTGTTTTTGTTTATAATAACTTATAAAAAAGTCTTCGATTCTTCACCGATGCTTCCCATGTTGAAGGAGAATCTTGAAATATAAAATAAAGCTGAGTGAGCATTAACATTTTTTTTTTTTTACTACTGCCTCTTTATTAGTAATAACATTAACATTCATATATACATANGCAAACCTCTATGATGTGCTGGATTGTCAATGATTCACAGAGACAGTTTCTCATCACTCCTCACCGACGAAAGGTGAGATACCCCCGAAAATTTTGCTCCTTGTGATAGTTTCTTTTTGTGTGTTCACTGCACTCTCTATCTGACCTGTACTTGATTTCTACATATCGCAGCAGCGAGTGTTTAATTTTCTATATATATATATATTTTAATGAACAGTAACTTAACTTTTCTGTTTTTGTTATTTTCTTAATTGCTTAGAAAAACTACCAATAATGCCGCAAAGTAACCTAATGTGGGAATATGATAGTGTGTTACGTATGCGTGCTAGCACATACTCATAGAAAATGGGTACTTGTGATAAAGACAACATAACAAGTTGTTTATTTTATTGCAAGTATTTGTTGTATCTGTACGAGTGACTGTATGTAATCTAGCAGCAGTTGTCCCTTCATTTTTTATTAGAGTGACGAAAATATATTGATCTGTCAAAAGATGTTGAAAATATATGTTTCAAATATTTATTACTTCTTAACATTTTTACAAAACAAAAAAAAAAAAAAAAAAAAACACACATTTAAAGACGATTATAAATATTGTCAAGAGAGGATATGGCCTCTTTCAAATTCCGAATGAACATCATATTTGTAACTGTCATACCTTCCATTGTCCGTCTTCATTGGTTTCTGCAAACCATCTGCAAAAATGGTTTTGATGATTTGGTGAAAAATGATGGTTTGCAGAAACCAATGAAGACGGACAATGGAAAGTATCACAGTTCGATATTCATTGATGGTGGAAATAACCTTTTAGATTATTTATCATATTTATAGTTTGAACTTCATTGACAATGTTTCGCAAAAGTTTGTTTTGTAATAAAGATATGCAAAAGTTAAATAAAGACCAGAGGCTAAATTATGGCGAAACAATAAATACTTTGTCCCATGATTAAATGTTTTTAACCCTAATGAGTCATCCTCTGGAGCCTAAAAGATTAGCTTTTAACACAATGATTAATTTTAAATATTAAATTAAAGTAAACAAGTGTTAAATAAACAGTTAGTCACTAACATGGCTGTATGATATTATCACTTTCTCATTTTGGTCAATAGCAAAATAAGAAAGTGATAATAGACATGTTGAAAGATTGATATATTAAAGCAATTAATAAGAGGGAATAGAATACAAAATCTATCAGTCCCAGCCAGGAATCGAACCAGGATCTCCTGCTATCCGGGCCAGTGCATTTACCAGTTATGCTACCAGGACGCGCTAGATGTCTCATTCAATTCCCTCTACACTAGCGAGAGGCTAACCCACTTTGTCTTGTACTCGAAGGATTTTTATTCTATTCCCTCTCATTAATTGTTTAAAATTTACGTGGGATAAAATACCACAACCAAATAAAACATTTATAATGAAAAAGCTATATTAAAGCTTTCTCTATCTGGGAAACTTGATCCTGAAGGGCCAACTCTTCACGGCCGGTCGTGACGTCCCGCAGGAAGAATAGACTTCTGACGTAAAAATGAAAATAGGCCTAAGAAAGTGACCACGGGATAGTATCCATAAGTAGCCAGTGTTATCCATCGCCTCAATGTCAGCTGGGCAGATTTGAGACGCGGCCCAGGGCTCTTGTGGGAAGACAACAGATGTGGCCAACCCATGTCCTTGGGCGTGGATGTAGTGGAGAGACTGATAACCTGAAGGAGAGAAAGGAGTCACTCCCAGAATTTTTCGGGGTGAGGGAAGAATCCATCAAGTCGCCGGCTGGCCTCTGACGGGGCAAGAAGCACGAGCAAAATGAGACCTCCATGGCTCAGGTAAGTCCTACGACGACTCTCGACGTGATTTACCTGTGTATGGCATTATATACTAAAAATTAGGTTGTTTATTTTACTTTGCAAGATGATTAGTTAAAAGTCAGTAAATGAACATGCACTTTAAATTGAACACAAATATATTCTGCAAAACCTTCAAGGACTAGATATTTGCTGAATAGAATGTGCGTATTTCCCAATACAAAATTTCATGGATAATAACGAATTTTGTAAAAGATTATTACTTCTTGATTTTTTGACCGTTCATAAAAATTTTTATTTTTCCTAAGTCATGCTCATTGTGATATTTCTAATCATAAATAGTTTTTTTTTCCGGAGTTGTTATTTTATATTATATTATAAATTAATAGTATAATAGTATTTATTATATAAAGAAATAAAAATTAAATTATGTATTTATCCGAGAATCTTTTNTAATTTTTTTGTTTTTCAAGTATCTCTTCAATTTTAGATGATATCCTTCAATCTAATCACCTTGGTTCCGTAATTCAACTTTTGAAAAATATCTTCAGATCTTGAATGAAAAATAAATACACACACACACACACACAACACACATATATCTCCCAAATTTTTGAAATAAAAAGAAAAATTTGTAAAGCTGTGTAGCTGAGGCTAGTTCCAGTAAAAAACCTTCTTTTTTTTAACCCTTTTTAAAATGTTATATGTGTTAGAAAATTAATTGTTTTGCCATTTTTCAATATTTTTTGAAATCGCTAATAATAAAGAAAGTACTGACGATTATTGGATTACGGTATCCTGTAAACTTCTATCCGCCTCTTCCTATTTCAGCAAATAACGAATGCGGTTAAGCATAAATAGATCAAATAACAAATATGATCTCTTCATTTTAAAAATTAATCCCCTATTATAGCATTAAATATCTCCTTTGATACACATTTATTTTAAAAATTTTATTAAGCATAAATGTTAGAAAATTGCATTTTACACTTATTTTGCTTAATAAATATTTCTTTAATATTGTTATAATTAGAAATGTATTACGATTATTATTGTTAGGAATTCTTCAATAATGATTTTAACGTAAAGATGTTATCTAATAGAGGAGGTCATTCTTTGAACCCCTGATTTCAGCCATTAACAAACTTCTCTACAAAAAGTAGCCAATTTCATTATTTTAAAAAGTGCGCACGGAAACACACACACACACACACACACACACACGCACATATATGTGGCAGGATTCGGGGCTGGAATTCAGCCGTGTTCCAGGAATATATTCTGAACATGTCTGACACTGAAGAATTCGATTGGTAGGCTAAGACCTCGTATAATTTTTTGGGCCTGGAAAAGCTGTATGCTTGGAGGCTACCAAGATGATCTCGCAAAGTCAAGCATCCTAGTGGCTGTCTTGACTTTGAGCCAAGATACCTAGGTTTCCGTCGTTTTGCAGTATTGATTGCAATCCTCGCAAGTATCCAGGCAGTCCTCGCAAAGTGAAAGGAAGACAAGGGGAGGATTGCGATGTAAGTGGATGGGGAGTACTACTACGATATGAGGCTTCAAAACTATAAAATTTGACGGGGGGAGAAAGTTGGGTTTGGAATGTATATATAATGGAAAATGCGACAGTTGGAGACGATCTGATGGGTGTTACCTTGATTTGGGTGCAATTCTAAATGGTTAAATATTTGTGATCTATAAGAAATTTCTAGCTTTTGCAAGATCGAAGAGAATAAAAAGGGGAAGTTAGCTATGTGGTCACCCATCAATGTATTTTGTAACTAGGTTATGACTCTCTGAGCAAAGTGTCTCAACTACCATTTGCATAGATTCTGGAGTAAAGATATGGTCAAAGTCGACAGAGGTCTGAGAAAATGGATTTTTGGCAAAGTTTTAAGATTAAATTAAGATACAGTGAAGAAAGAGTAAAAGGATTAACCGGATAAATGAGATTTGCCTGTCTACTGGTGTTATCTCTCCTTAGGGCATAAACCTCTATAGAACATAAAAGATCCTCAAGGTTAACAGGAGTTAAGAGCTGGACCAATCACCCTGCTACTGGGAAAAGGAACCCTACCCGCATTTAAATGTCTGCAAGAAATATATATCTGAGGTCTAGCCATTCATTTTATATTTTGTCATTTACTAAAATTACATTTATCAGATACTATTATTTTTTTTAAACTAATAATATATTTTTTTCAGGAAAATTTTAATTGGAACTGAAGAAAATATACCGAAAAAGCCTAGGATTCTTGGCCTAGTAAGTGTCAAATTATTTGATAAGAAATAATCTAATAATAATTAACGAACATCAATATGCTATAAATATATACAAATAAAGAACACAGAATCTCACTCTCAAGTAATTCCATAACAAAACTTATATTAACTCTTTCATATTTCACTATTCCGATGTTCAATGCATTTCTTATTCGTCCGAAAGAGATACGTTTTTATGATAACCTTAGAAACATGATTTATTTTCCAAACAAGAAGGTACCTTTACGGTATAGGTTAGTGTCTCGGCGATTGTCTGCCAGCTAGCAAGACCGGAGTCTACAGACTGGAAGTACCACAGTATTGTGTGTATATTGCTCTGGTTAACAACACATTAATAACGGGCTGTGAGTACATTTTCTCAGGTGTTCTCTGGAAAATTAGCTGAGATTGGGTAATAATGCCAATAATGGTTGATAATGGTCAGCAACCACCACACACTATTTGTGCACAACTTTAATGCAGCTATAACCCAAGACCATCTGCTCTCCTTTTGAATCATCATAATTTCATTTTCACACAAATCCTATAATGCCACTTATCCCCATTTTAATATTTAATATTCCCTTTTCGTGTAGGCTTTCGTGTTGATTATGTTTCTCTCTTTTCATTGCCAATTCAGAAGATTTCTCTCTTTTTTTTCCCCCTCAATACTTGTTTTATTTTTTGTTATTTTTAGTTTTTATACAAACCTGCTCATCTCTTCTTCTAATTTCTATATTTCATACAGTCAATTAATTACTTTTTAATTATGAAAACCAACACATTTCTATAAATAGCACCAAACATACTTTTTATAAATTTTATTCGGTGGTCCTTCGAACGTGATATATTGATTAAATAAAATACATTTTAAGTAATTTCACTGGAAAAGAGGTAAACACATTTATTGAGTAATGTGTGTGGGTCACCCTGCATTCTTTTATTATATCTATATGATCTTTTCTCATGTTATCTCTAATAATGATTTATCTTGTTTTTATCATTTTTTCTTTAACATAATAAATTACATTCCTTTTCAATTTATTTTTAGAATCGCTCAGTTAATGAGATTTATGGTATTCAAATAGAACAAAAGTTAAGTTTATACTGGGTACAATTTAATTCACTAGTTACATCTATTGTGCTGTTGAAATCACGGTAGCTCTGAACAACATTAGATCACAATACATTTTTAATATTTAATGTATAACAATACAAAATTAACCATTTTGTAAAAATTCAAGGAATCATAAATTTTAATTTTAATTATATTGTTTTCTTTTAAAATTTTATCCCAAGATGTGCAAATACTTAAAATGCTAATTAGCTATTTTTCCCTATTATATTTAAAAATGTGGAATATTGTAGCACTGCTAGAATATTTACAAACAATATGAGGTAATACATAGTCTTCTAAGAGTTTCAAGTCCAAACTATTGTTCATTTAATTGTTTATTTTTCTATTATGATTGACACTTTCAGATAATTCGATGAATTATGAATTATAATAATAACTTATACTCGATAGACCCTTTAGAAACATTTTTAATTTCCTTATCTTTATGTGTACGTTAATAAAATTGGTAATACAGTACTATAATTATAAAATACAGAGTTTATATGTTTAATCACTCTTCGAACTCAATATTCAACAAGCCTGATGCCAACAAACTGACGATCTGGAAAAGTGAAGGTTCACTCCCTGAAGGTTATTAAAGCTATAGAGTAGAGAGAGGATTTTTATATAGAGGGGTGTATATTCTATCTACTCTGTGAGTTTTATGAGACTTACTCTTTAGCTTTTTCTTATTTTGTTATTTTTCTTTCCTCTTCTTTAAGATTCATTTTCATTAATTTTCTTTTTTTTATATGGATAAATTAAAATTATTAATCATCGATTAGATGATTATCTATTAAACATAAATATGTCTGGCTCATTTCCACCAGTGGTGCTAATTTTTTTTTCGTGGGTAATATTGTTTATTTGTTTGTGTATTTTTATGAATTTACTTTCTTATCTTGTTCTTCCTCCATCCAAAAGGTTATTTATGATTGTTCGATTTTTTCACATCATGCCTGAGGCACTTTCTGGTTGTGAACAAGAAGCCAGGGCAGGGCGCATGAGTTGAAGTTTAAGATGCACGAATGGGATATTGGAGGTTCAATCATGGCGGGCGTCACATGTCGGAAGAGGAGTTGTCGAATGAGTTACGCTCAACATTCTTCAGACATATTAATGGGTTACCAAATCGGATCACTAATGTCTCTCTTCAGATGCTCCCGAAGAAAAAGTGAAGAGGGTATATTTATATAATCCAGAAATACGATTCGTAGATTTCCACAGTCAC
The DNA here is from genome assembly GCA_000696205.2 of Oncopeltus fasciatus. Classification (NCBI taxonomy): domain Eukaryota; kingdom Metazoa; phylum Arthropoda; class Insecta; order Hemiptera; family Lygaeidae; genus Oncopeltus; species Oncopeltus fasciatus. The sequence continues at coordinate 281,579 of KZ807143.1, forward strand.
ACCCAAATCTCCTATTGTTGTTGGATTTTTTACTTACGAGTGAGCACAAATCACACGGAGATTATTCTTCCATTCCGTCATGGTCCATTATCTCATGGTCTGACATAGCTCGACAAAAATAAGTAGCTTTTCGTTCTAGGAACTTACAAACAATAAGCATTATTCTCGAGTTATCTTATACCCTGGGATCACGTCGTTCCCCATCGCCTCAGTTCTTCTTTAAAAAAGCACATTCAGAATATAAATTTCTTGTAAAATGAAATATTTTTGAATTGTTAGAATTCTGATTTCTAAAACTAAAATATTTATTTAATTCATATTTAAAACGTCCATCACGCAGGAGCTGCTAAATATAAGTAATTTTCCCTTCATTTTCATTAAAGATTATTGTAATTTACAAGCCAGACAACACACGGAGCATAAAAGGTGTGATGAAATTAAACCGTTGTTCGCTGGTGACTGCCCGGGTTGAAAGAGTGAGAGAATCGCTCAACCATCATAGTTACATTCGCAAATTCCAACCATATTAGCGTATTTCGTGAAAATGATATATTTCTTTGAAGAATTAATAAAATAGAGGGAAACTTATAATTGGATCTTGCCATAGAACCTAGGGTTCTATTGGCGGTCTTTCACTGTATGACTTTATCAGCGATTTGACCTTGATTGATTGATTAAAATTCAATGCCATGACAATGTGTGAAGAATTAATAAAATAGAGGGAAACTTATAATTGGATCTTGCCATAGAACCTAGGGTTCTATTGGCGGTCTTTCACTGTATGACTTTATCAGCGATTTGACCTTGATTGATTGATTAAAATTCAATGACATGACAATGTGTGAAGAATTAATAAAATAGAGGGAAACTTATAATTGGATCTTGCCATAGAACCTAGGGTTCTATTGGCGGTCTTTGACTGTATGACTTTATCAGCGATTTGACTTTGATTGATTGATTAAAATTCAATGCCATGACAATGTGTGCAGAAGAAATAAAATAGTGAGAAACTTATAATTGGATTGTGGCAAACAACCTAGGGTAAGTAAAACAATTATTTAGGTAAAAACCGGTAAAACTTAAGTAAATTTCCATTAGGAATTAATTTAACTTTATGAAAGAATTTATATTATAAAGGCCGAAAAATTAAATTTATCTCATTTAAATTCAATAATCTACAATTTGATGACATTCAATGTTCTACTTTACTATATAAAAGAAAAATATATATTCCTATAGTAAGAGGTTTACATAAAATTCAAATTTAAAAAATAAATAACAACCATGCTGAGAAAATCGCATGATGATTTCTGCCATGACAGCTTTATTTTATGTTTGAGGAGTGTGTGACAAAGATCTATCATGTTATTTTTTGAGCAAGTTCATTATTGAATGAACTGAGAAAGTACGTTCCTGATTGGGTGACATTCTTTGAATGTTGTCAAGCAATGTTTGGAAGGGAAGGTTATATATTGTTAATGAAACTTTAAACTCGTTATAAAGGAGGAATTTGAAAGAACAATTAATTGAGTTACATCAATAACCATTCTATTATTTCACTAAGTCCCATAAGACAAAACTCTCAACTCTCGGTTACTTGAAATCTTTTTGAAAATCAAACATTAGATATAATTCTTCACTTGGGCGTAATAATCTAAGGGTTGATCGCCCCTAAACCCGATCCTACCTACCTAATTCTTCACTTAGTTGTAAGATTCTTTAAATATGTAATAAACTAGTTTGAGTTGTTACGGCATATTTTTACTGCATGGGCTTGAAATTGTAACCGGAAAATTATAGTGAATTATATTGATTAACAACCCCTTTGAACATTAGAAACTCTAAGAGCAGCTTGATTTCTTTTACACTTCGCTCTTCACTAAAGATATTAGATGAAATAATTGGGGCTTTAAATGTTTGACATGGCTATTAACTTATCTGGTCATAAATTATATTCTTATCCTAATTATTTTCTACTGGGAAAACCGCTGCTACGCTGGTTAAAGTGTCTTTTTTTCCCTATTTCCCTTCTAATTACTTCAAAAGCAGATTTCTACTGATTGTAGAATATAGACAATAGAATCGAATATTTATATTTGGCTCTATAAGGATTCCTATGTCACAGAATGCTCCTGGGAAACGGAAACAGAATACTCCAGTCTATGAACGGATTTTAAGTTTGTCTCAGCCAAATTTAATTTTATTATTTAAATAATTTTCTCTTAATCATCTATTGACAACTCTTCAAGTGTACAGAAGGTTTGACTAAATTTAGTGGTGAAAACTGACATAAACAAAGTGTGCAATATGTTCACGTAGGCTTCCATGGTCCTCAGACTCCAAGACACGGTTGAACCTGGAGGAAGTATTGGTGAAAGTGTGCAATATTAAAATATATTATATATATATATATAATAAGAATAGCTGGGAGAAACAGAGTAGTGAGCTCACCAAAAGAAAAAAAAAATGAGTCAAATTTTCGGTCATTGACGAGTGAAGAGTGACTTGGCACAGTCTCAATCAACCAGTCAATTTATCTATAAATTTAAGAAAATAAACAATAAATTATGAAGAGAGGATTATCAGGAATTCAGTCTTGGTAGTCCAAGTAGACCAATTCAAAAAACTTGACAAATTTACCTCCAAATTGAACAACTAATTCTTAGTTTAATAGGAATTATATTCAGGACTGAAATTTTTTTTTACAACTGCGGCGAAGTAACAAAGATAAAATGGTTTTCTTAAAATGAATAATTCCAAGGACCGCACCATTTCATTGCAGCTGAGTACTTCAAATATTTCTCAGTCTTACCGTTAGCGCACAGGAATATCACTGTGAGGGTTGAGAGGTAACTTCAGCAACTTTTGCTGCTTTACTACTTTGAATTCTCTTTAACCTTTGATTTTTCAGTGCTACTAGAATTTTTTTTTTTTTTTTAAAGAATGAATACACATAATTTTATCTATTTAAGCGAAATCTAAATAATTTTCAAATGGAGAGTTTTTTGACCGTAGATATTATTATTATATGATTTTAGTTGGGGTTCGGTCAAGGTAGATCCAAAAAAATACAAATTTAAAAAAAGTGTATTTTTTTAAAGATTATTTGCCAACGTTTTGGCTTACATTGTAAGCCATCTTCAGGGTTATAGAAATACAATGTCATGAGAATACAATAATGATTTACAATATTGTAATATAGAATTGCCATAATGTAATGTGATATCAAAAGTTTGAATGTAGAAAGATATGTAAGAGAATTTAAAAACATGCAGACAACAACCTATTAAAAAAATTATTGAAAAAAACTAAAACAGTAATTGACCACACCTGCCTATCATGAAGATGAGAGAGGACGTCCAGTCCCTTTGTTCAGATTTCCTTGACTGAGTGGAAAATATAATTTTTTTAAAAAGATACCGTGGGTGGTGGGGGGTACTCCCCGGAAGGTAAGAGGCGGAAGGTACAAAGGGAGAGCGGCCTGTTTCAAAAGGGGACAATAAAAAGGACAAAAGAAAAATGGAAGGGTATTATTGGGAATAGGTAACTTTGGAACTGGGAAGAATGTTTGACAGGTTTATTGAGAAGGAAGGCTGATGGTTTTTAGAATGTTGAAAATGTTGAAGAAATTTGTTCTATGTCCGTTCTGTCGTTAACTGGATTGTGTTTTAAGTTAACTTGAACGGTTTCAGATAAAAGGCGTTTGTGTTGATAGGGTTCAGTGGAAATAATGGTTATGTTCTCGAAGTCAAATATGTGTTCTTCATGAAAAACATGTTTAGTGAGGGCAGTTTTTATTAGTTTTTTCTTTATGTCATTTTTAAGGTTATTAATTCTACGGGGAATTGGGTTTTTTGTTTGTCCAATGTAAGAACCCTGGCAATTAGGTGGTCAATTACTGTTTTAATATTTTTCAATAATTTTTTTAATAGGTTGTTGTCTGCATGTTTTTAAATTCTCTTACATATCTTTCTACATTCATACTTTTTTTATCACATTACATTATGGTAATTCTATATTATAATTTTGTAAATTATTATTGTATTCTCATGACATTGTATTTCTACAGCCCTGNATATTTCCAGTTTCCTAGCGGGTATTAATCAGCCTATATATGTGTGAGTGTATGTGTGTATGGCCTTCTAGCGCCTGTGGTATTTAAAATAATAAAAACAACTTACCAAACAAGCTTCGTTTCCCAAATTTTAATTATTAAACTTTTATTTATTTATTTATTTATTACATTCTGTTAAATTTAAACATTTTTTAATTTGATCACCTCAGTGAATTAAAAAAAAAAAAAGACATTCAATGTCAATCACATGAGGAGAGAAGGTGACCAATGACACCACTCTCAAATTATTTACAGGCTATGTCCCCAGTAGGTCACGGAGCCTTCTTAGTTTGAGTCGACGGGGAGGGTTGTAGGGGTTGGAGTTGGAAGACAAGACATGGTCTGTACTAGTGGATTAGGATGGTATGGCAATTTACTGTGGAAAAGGGTGAAGCGGGAAGAAATGAGGTCTTGAACAAAAGGAATATTAAGATCATGGTGAATGGAAGAAGTTGATACTTAATAGGGAGCATTTGCAATTATTCTCAGGGTTTTGGATTGAAAGAACTGGATTCTTTGGATGTTGGAAGGCTTGGCGGCACCCCAGATTTCTACTCCGTAAGTCCAGATTGGTCGTGATAAGGTTTTGTACAGCGTCAGTTTGTTTTCTATCGTAAAATTGGAGTTCTTATTCATGAGTCTGTATAGAAGTCCGTATCGCTGATTGTGTTCTTGTCTTTTAATTTTAGTATGTTCCCCCATGTAAGTCATGAGTCAAGATGGAACCCAATGTAACGAACGGATTTTGAATTTGGTAAAGGAATATTGTCTCAAACATCTAACACTAAATAATTTTCAGTCATCCATTTTGGATTGACTATGGAAATAGTGAATATCGTTGAATTTTGGCTAATATGCCGACTAAATAATGGCCATTGCTCCTGAAGATGACAGTTTCTTTTGCAGTTCCGGTACGCCGCGAACTCAGATGTCTGTCTCATCATCTTGGGGATGATATTCTCGGTGGTGAACGGGTCGGCGATCCCAGTACTCGCCCTTGTCTTCGGACAGATGACCAACACTTTCCTCATCGCAACAGCCAACGTAAGAAGATTTTTATTACTTGTTCTATATAAATATTTTTNTCATGACCCTTTGGATTATTAAATGTTTTTTTATACAAGGAAGCTAAATTAGCGGAGTCTGTGAAAAATTTAAGTTTAGTTTACAATTCACAAATATTTTTATCTGAAATATATAATATTTTGAAGAGCAAAATTTTAACCAAGAAATACTTGGGGGAAATTTTAGAATTACAAAATATGTGTTTAAAAATAAACCTTTATTTATGTAATTTAATTATTTCACCTTTATGAATGTCATAGTAGGTACTTTTGACTGGTTTGAAATCCTGCCTAAGGCAAGCTTTTATCTACTAATAAAATGGCTTGTCCTGAGCCATGGATGTTTAAAATTAGATGGCATTTTGTTGATAGCCGCTCCCTCCAAAATTGTTTTATTGATTTTGAAGATATTATTTTTTTTAAACTAATAATATATTTTTTTCAGGAAAATTTTAATTGGAACTGAAGAAAATATACCGAAAAAGCCTAGGATTCTTGGCCTAGTAAGTGTCAAATTATTTGATAAGAAATAATCTAATAATAATTAACGAACATCAATATGCTATAAATATATACAAATAAAGAACACAGAATCTCACTCTCAAGTAATTCCATAACAAAACTTATATTAACTCTNTTTTTTTTATAAATATTGCTTACTCTCAGCTTATTGTCTAATTTAAACTTAGGCTTTTACTGACCTCATATAAAAATTTTTTTTTTTTTAATGTTAGAAAAAAAGTGACATTATTTTATCTTTCTTTAGGGCTTCGCCAATGACACAGAGAATTTCAATGATTATTCAGAATTTGATGTCAACAAAAGCCATTTAAGCTACATTACAACAAGGTGGAGTATTAAACTTAACAGCGCATGTGAAGGCTTTCTTTTTTTGTTGATTCACCAAATAACCCAGATTAAGGAACACTTATTTAACAAAACTGTTACATGATTCTCATAACTTATAACATGTTAATCAGTAACAATTATATATCAAACATTTTAATAGCCCATTAATGTTTTGTTTACTAATATACCATGGAATAAGATCTTATTTGCAGGCCAATATTTACCTGGACTAATAAGTTTTATTCTAAAAACCTCGAAATTCTTGCAATTATAAATTGTGGACTCATGTCTGTGGCATAAGCGATTGTATGCAATATGGGTCAGCCAGGATTCAAAAGTTGAGTTTTCTGATGTGCCTTGTCTACGCCTGTGCTCGTATTTCTTCTTGCACCTTTATTAGTCGATGCCCAGTCCTCCTGCGATTCCCTTATCAGCTTCAGGGTCGGAGGATACACACTTTCCAAGGTCTCATCCTCACCTGCTTGAGCGTCAGTCACCTCAGCCGATGAAATCGAACCTCACCTCTCATTGCTTTAATACTTTTCGAATTTAGGAGAGGACCTTCTGGGGTTCTTCTTCATTTATAAAGATATTCTACTGCCTAACCTAATTACAGAGGATGTTCCTCCTGCATCTTCGATTTCCTTTTTCCACCCTTCAAGTTCTTTCTGGGTTCAGCCTGAACTTAGTAACAAATTTCTTCTCCACTGCCCATTGCCTGAATGAACAATCCACACATTGTTTTAATTTTACTCCCATCCGCCATTATCCAGATCTGCTTCTAGATTAGTGCAGTCTGATTTTGCGATAAATTTTAGATCTGCTGTTCCCCTGGATGCTACCACTCTCAGTACATTACTGGCTTCTAATATCCTACTTGTTCGACATTTCCATCAAGTTTCTGTAGAACTCACAGTGCAAGCTCATTTTGAGCGTTATTGGTTCGATGCTTACTAAGACAATGGCACTCTAGCAGAGTATCGTTCGCAACCCTAATGGCCACCAGCCTTAGCACTCGTTTTAACTCGCTTGTTCTTTTCCACTTACATCTAAATGGATGGGGCATAAGTCAGTATAGGTTCAATTGCATGGCGGTATATCGGTTGAAATGTACCACCTCCAATTCACCAAAGCACTCTAGCTAGTTTTGAAAGGATATGAGTTATAAGTTAAAGATATTAACATATACTTAAATCAATATGTACATTTAAGTTATATCCATAATAATTTGGGTTTTAACTGCTTAATTAAAATAATAAAATCATTAAAACTTAAAATCATTAAAACTTAAAATCATTAAAGGGTTGAGTAAAAGATTTCCTTACTGTTCCACAAAAAAATATGTATTTCATTTGAGCAACTAGATCTTTTACACATCTGCCCTTACCAAACTCCGTTACCTAAATAACCTCTAAATTCTAAATAAGGATTGTAAAAACATTTTCATGAATCTCTGTTATTCTGAAATATATCTTTATATATTTTCATATCTGACTCATAGCCAAATAATTTTACTTGTTACATATGGCTTTATCAAGTTGGTCATGTGAGTATTCTTTAATACTTATATGAGTATTATACAATTTAAATACCAAAATGAATAATTAAAATGTACATGATAGCACAATAACTGAGGTACATATATTTTTGCCGAACAACCCAACTTTCTGCCAGATTATATATATATATATAGGTGACCAATGACACNTATATATACATACATATATAAAGATTATTGGGACTGCAAATATGATTGTTTATTTTATTTTTTGTTCAAAGGAAGAATTCAATATTGCCCAAAAATTTAATAGTTGAGCTCTTCATCTAATTCTTTATAACTAAAGATTCTCAGAACAGATGTGTTTACATGCTATAGTAAGAAAATAATGCAATGACAATCTTTTTGTATGTATGAGTGTGAGCATCTGCATTTATATTTTTTAAAATATTTTATGTTAAATTTGCACTTATAAAAATTTAATTTTTTCAGCGAAGCCCAACCTATAACAGTTGACATGTTTCTAAAAATCATGAATCTCTATTCACTGTTATACTTGTGTATTGGAATAGCAGCGTTTGTTTCATCATTCTTACAGGTAAAATATGCTCTTTAATTTTTTTAATATTTTTAATTCTTCGAGTCCACTTCTTATTAGTACATTTTTTCAGAATCTCTTTTGGGAATTATCTTGTGAGAGGCAGGTGAACCATCTAAGAAAGCTTTTTTTTTCACAAGTCTTAAGGCAGGACATTACGTGGTATGAAATGAACCAAAAAGGGAACCTGTACACCAAATTATCTGAGTAAGATAATATTTGCGTTTTTAAAATTAGAAACAGCATTATTTTACAGGACACATACTGAGTTCAAGTTAAAACTTCTTTACTTATAAATTTATTCTTTCAATAAATTTAGTTTAGTATTAGTGATTATTATTATTTTACATTTATTTTTAGAACAGCTAAAATAAATCTAACCTATCCATAGAAAAAAAAATTTAGAATACCTTCTATGATGCTTTTTTTCTCACCACTGATGCCTTCACCCTGTCATTCCACCACTTGAATCTTTTGCTTGCAGGAGAAACAAGCAATCCTGCAAGTAGAAGTAGTGGCCTCCAGTAAGGCTTTCTTCATTCTCGGCCATATTTGATCCCCACTTCCATCCATAATGGTGTCCTGAAGTTTAGAATCCAATATTGAGTATTCCATTCTTTTTCCAGGTTCTTTAAGCTTAATAACATCAATTTTTTGGTAATTTCTTGGTGTTCCTTTCTTGGGGGGGGGGGGGAGGGGGAGAATTTGAGTATCTCCAACTAACCAGAGATGGTCAGAGCCAATTTCTGCACCTCTTATCACTTTCATATCCATAAAAAGTCTTCTAATCCATCAACTGTAGATGTAGATTCCTCATTTGCTAGCTCGGATTGCACGGAGGTTGTACATACATACCTTATGTAAGGTGTTATGCCACCTTTGAATTTAATTACCTTAGATATATTTCTTTAATGCAAAAAACTGAATGTGGATTTTTAAAAAGGATCTTCACATCAGCTTTAGGGTCTTTTGTGATTTTTCTCCATGAACTTACATTTAATTGATTGGCAGAAATTGAAGGCTTTCTTGAACTCCACTGAAACTATATTCCAGGATAGGCTGATTATGTCAGCAGATTATTCTTAATTAAAAATAGTAAAAAAAAGAAAACAAAAAAAAAAAAACAGTCTTACAACTGGCCATATGGGACCAGGGAGGGAAATACATGTTTATTCTTGACCCATAGTATACTAGGGAAGTGACAGCACTCAGTTCTGGCCATTTGATTTTTCCATTCAATGAAGAATGGTTCCCCATTAGGACTTTGTGTCCTCTAGAAGCACACCATTAAGGGAATTATGAAAAGAAGCACAGAAAGAAAATAACCAATGTGTACTATGAACATAGAACCTGGAAACTTTTTTCAGAAGTCCAGTACCAGAATACTAAGACCAATATTCTCCCTGAGGGAGTTAAATCGGTCGAAAAAAATTTGCGACTTTTCATTATGAAATTTTCATGACCCTTTGGCAGCTTCCACTCTATAGAATTGGTAATCCTGTTATGAATTTAAAAAAAAAAAAATATTTAAAAAAAAAAACTTATTAAAAACAATTTTTTTATTCTTCAAATTTTTGCAGACTATTATATCTCTCTTTCAAAAGTTAGATTCAGAATCTGAATCTATTCTATCTTGCTTTCAGCAAGCCATAATGCAGCTTTCCCCAGCCACATATTTTGTCGTGGCGGGTACATTATTTTCCATGTCACAAATTATTATTATTGTCTTCAAAAAATTCCTTCTACAGAGGACTTACTGAATAAAATATCCCTTAATGCCTATTCTACTTAACACAGATTTTTTTTTATAGTGAATTCTGAATGAATGTAGCTATTGAGATTGTTCTCATGACAGATTTTCAATACTTTCATTCGATTTAGATACCAAAATTAATAGTACTAAAAGACATAATTGATATTTGTGTTTCTGCGCACACGGGCACCCACGCTTGTTTGGGTGTGTCAATGCTTTAAATGGCACAGTTTTCTATTTTCTAAATGAAATGCATGTAGAATTTTAATGCCTTAAATGAAAGGCTATGTTTGTTATTGCGAAAAATCAGACCTGCAGGAACAAGACATATTTTAAGAGTTATACAACAAATCTACATTCTTAACATTTATTTCTCTCTCTGTGGCTCTAGAGGACTGATTTTTTAAAATTTAATTTTTAGTAACAATCAATGTGTTTAATGATAAACAAATTTATTAATTAACATACAATTTTCAGTGACATTGAGAAGATAAGAGAAGGAATCGGAGTAAAATTTTCTTTTGTCATACAATACATAGTAACATTCATAACTGGCTTGCTGGTTGGTCTGTATGCAGATTGGAGACTTACCTGTGTCCTTCTGGTAGCAGGACCTTTTGTTATAGGTGCAGCAGCCTATGTAGCTGTGGTGAGAGACTGTTTTTTGCCAGTTTTATTTTCAGCCCTAAATATTTAAGCTAATGTTATCTTCCGCAATATTTAATTATTTATAAGGTTTCAACTTCCTTTACTATGTAGTACTCAAATGTTGCAATAATGACAAAATGCAGGAAATGTTCATCAGCTTCTTCATAAAGCTATGACAATTAAAGTAATTTCTTTATTAAATATTGGATTACAGTTAAATTCACATGTATATTTTTAAGTTAAGTTATTCTTAATTATACTCACAGCTGATTTCAGGGAAAGAGCTGACTGGATTGGGTTGTAAAATGAATGTGCTTACTAAAAATTGACTTTCCAAAAAAATAAAAATAGTTATACTATCCAAGTAGAAAAAAAAATTCATCCCTCCACTAATAAGGTGTGATAATTATCAAGTAAGTTATAATTTATGTGTATTAAAAATGGAAGAAGCCAAGGAACTAAGAAGTTATCCACGGACAGAGCCCTGTAGTACCTCTCTCGTCTGTCGTAAAGTGTAATTTTACATTTATGTTTTGTAATACTTTAAAAAAAAACAACAACACATTTTGAGAAAGATATTGAAGAATTTAATTTAGAGTGCCCAATGGGCTTCTTATTTTTATAATTAAAAAAATTCATTATTTAGGCATTTCATTGCAAACCCTTAAAATTATTTATTTTTTATTAAAATCTGATGAGGAAAAGAAGGCGGGAGGGGGTTAGAGGGTGACAGTTCTTTAATTGTAATATTAATATCAATCTTCAATGTTGTTTGAGTTATGCTTTATAACATTTTTATAAAAAACACTTTAAGGAAGAAATTTATTAATGTAAGTACGATTTTGAGCTTTTTTCCGACTCTTCCTCCCCAACCAATCTAGAGGTAGCTAAAAGGTCACACATTTTACGCCCATTTTTCTATCTGGCTTTATTTTTATTTATTAAATCTTTATTCATTAATTCCATTTATAATACAAATTTTTATATTTGATGGGATAGTAAATAAATTTATACATATATACAAACATAAATAAATAAATGAAATGTCACTTAGCTCAAAGAAGGGGCTCATCGACCCTATTCCCCATAAATTTAGGCTAATGACCAGAGGCTCATTCCTCAGTCTTTAACAATATGTTTTGTTTGGTACAATATTTAAGGGTTAAAGGCTTTAATGTTTTTTCTTTATTTTTAAATATTTTTCTCGAAGTAAGAGCAATATTAAATAGTTCCATGGATTCTTTAAATTTTACAACTTTCCATAAACTTCCAGCCTAATGAACTTGTGTATAACATTTATTTTTCTAACACTTGGTTTTATAAAAAATTAATTAATAAAATATTAATACTAATTAAACTATGGGAAAATTTGGGCTAGAAGCTTGAGGAAAATTTTAAGGAAACTTGAAAGTATTTTTTAAGATCTATAAAGAAATAAGAAAGGAAATGCAATATATATTGAAATGAATCAGGGTCAGAAATTTAGATATAATTTGATAAATTAAGCTCATAATAGAATGAGTTTGGAGGGAGTGCTTTATAGAAATGCTGAAAAGAATAAAATTTAAGTGATAGCAAAATCTCAATGGACGTTTAAGTTACTTAGGAGGACCATGATTACATCTGTGAAAAAGAACTGCAGAATTCTATCTCTAAGGTGAAGTAGGCATAGATGAAGTAACTCCAGAAATGATTAAGTACATGGCAATTAAAGCACAGAGATTTTTCACTATCTTCTCAAGATAAGATAAGAATATTTCACATCCATGTGGAAAGTTGTTTCAAAATCTTATGGGATGTTTCACTATCTTATCAGGTTGAGATATAAAAACAAAAATAAATTTCTAAAGACTGGGATGTTGCAAATATAATACCTATCCATAAAAAATGTGATAACAGAGATAGCAATAATCATTGAAGTACATCATGGCTAAGTTTTCTAAACAAGATTTACTCAAGAATTCTGGGAGTAAGTCTCAGAAAGTTCATTGATAACTAGTTTGAAGCAATATGGTTTCAGAGCTCGAAGAAGCACCAAGGATTTAATTTTCACCATGTGCCAATTCACGCAAAATGCACTCAGAAAACCAAGGAATACTACTGTGCTTTTTAGACCTTCATAAAGGATTTGAAGGGTCAGGAAGGAGGATAAGAATGGAAGTCCAGACACTGACGCTAGTAGTGCAAAGTCTCTTCCACCAGAGAGCTAGAAACTTTGTATCAACAAGGAATCACTCCTAACTGGAATTTGTCATCTCGACTATGAGAATAAGCCAAGCTTTTAGTGTGAGCCACTTTTGTTTATTCAATTAGTGGATCTGGCTTTTAATAGAGCCAAGATAAGGCTATGGAAATTCATCCTTGGACACAGGAGAATGCAACCGACTTTTTACAATCTGTTTGCATTTGCGGATGACATTTATAATATGACCATAATCTTGAAATAAACCTTAATATCCCTCAAATAAGACCTTGATGGATAAAATTGCTGACAAAACATAATTCTATGTGGATTAGAAGGAAGCCACATAGGGAAGAGTAAATAGATGGAGATTGGAAGAGGATAAAATGGGCTCCAGTCACTGTTATCATTGTTTAATCAAGATAGACCTTCTGAAGACTGTACTTTATTTACAGAAAAATTTATTTTCTAAGTGTGGAGAATGAAGAATTCTCCAGTAGTATTCCTTATCTCTATTTAGGTACTACCTAACCATATTTCTCAGGGCTGTACATTATGCACTATCCAACTTTCTCTCTATTTATAATTCTACTAAAGTGTAAATTTTTTTTATTTTAGTCAACTACAAGAAGTGCTAAGAGCGAACAGTTGAAGTATTCCTTTGCTGGAGCTGTGGCTGAAGAGGTAATGAATTCCATAAAGACAGTAGCTGCCTTTGGTGGAGAGAAAAAGGAAATTGCGAGGTAAAATAAATATAAGCCTCAATTTTAGTACCATCCTCCCTCAGCCCTACTACCTTATTCTCCACTCCTACCTATCAGACAGAAAAAGAAAAAAAAAAGTTAATCATTGATCTTTTTGATAAAAAATTAGACTATTTTAATCAGTTAAACTTATTATGTTTAATCTTTCTTTTACCCACTCTGGGAATGTATTCAGCTTTAGATAAAAAGAAATTATGTGAAGTTTGGAATTTTTTATTTAAATAATTCAATTTTTGTAGATGTAGGATTGGTATTAGCTATTAGATTTATTAGAATTTCTAAATAGAAATTCAAAACCTTTACTGGTAAGTTGAGGAATTACCCAATGAGACCTTACTCCCTGGGTGAGGATTGCTCAGGCGGCTACCCTCATCTCATTCAGAGGGGGCAGCCCCTCCACCTAACAAAGATGAGGAATTACTCTCTCTCCTAAAAATACCCATATCATGAAACTTCTTCATGGAAATGAAACTTGGTAGTCTTTATGGAATCGACCCAGGATCTGTCACACTACGTGACATAGCTTACTGAATTATTTTGTCATTATATAAGATAACTTTTAAAACTACTTATAAACTTTAACTATTGAATTACTGTCCATAATATCTAAGGAAATGGAATTCATAAAATAAAACACTTCATTCTATCGCTGCCGACAAAACAAATTTTTGGAACGGGCCAAGGATGAGCAGTTTAATTAATTCTTAAATATGCTCCTTTTAAGCATCAGACATTGCTCTCTTCGTCTAAAAGGAAAGTTTTCAACTCTAACTCTTCTTTTTACTGGGACATTGAGGAACTACATGACACAAGGTGAGTTGGAAGATCAAGATTGAATTGGCTGGAGACGGCATGACTAGACACAAGACTCAACCCATACTGGAATATTGCAGCACATGACCACACCAACTGGTGAAGGCTCTTAATAAAGAGCCAGACATAGTGAAGGATTGTAGTACAATAGATGATCTCTATAGAAGCCATTCACCCTCTTGAATCTGAAATACTGGAAATTATGGCATTGCAAATATTTAAAGAACAATTTATTATCTATTTTCTTAAATGGAGAAAAATCCTAAAATAGATAGTTTAAATTATGAAATAAATAAATATATGTATATAT
>KZ807143.1:317932-328203 GCA_000696205.2 Oncopeltus fasciatus
ACACCTCAACAAAGGGGATTACAACTAATCCCTACCTCAACTTATACCTGGAATAATGGACGATGACCCTCTCAACTCGCACATGCGACAGACCTGATCGCCGACAAAAGTGACCCCTACAGCTACCTGACACAACTAACACACAGAAAAACACAGTTGAATACGGACCGTGACAGTGAACGTATGTATTCGGCCAGAAGATGGACAGTGTCGTCCGAAAGCGCTCGCCAACGGGAGAGGATGTACAGAAACCAATGAAGACGGAGAATATAAGGTATGAGAGTTCTATATTCATTGGTGGTAGAAATAATAATAACCCTTTAGAATATTAATATTATTATCACATTATATTAATAATGTGAAAAACCATTATAGCTAAAATTAAAATAACTAGAAGGATTGGATTCTCATCCATTGTCATGGTTCTTTAAAAAAACCACCATTCTTTAAACTTCTTTCCTCAAACTATTAGATGATTCTCTTAATGAGGTACTGAAATGAGAGGGTTTTGAGAAAGAGTAATATAACTAATATCATTCTTATAGCTTATGAAAAAAATATAGTACTTAACAGGTGTGAAATACCATTTTTTAAAGTCTTTGCTCAATAAAATCTTTAAGCAAAACAAAAAAAAAAAAAAAAAAAAATGTTTGGGTCTTATACCTTGTTTACCTTGTGGTCAGAATGGAGTCTGCCTTCCTGGCTTTCTATTTTCTCCTAAATGCTTTCATGAAGTAGCTTCTATTTCTGCCTAAAAAAAATTCAGAGATGAGTGTAGGAGAAAAGTAAAGATTTTTTCTTATTCAAAAATTGTCGGCAATAGAAGTGTTAGTAGCATTATTATTAAGATTACATTGTCACTATAAACTAATGTTAATTTTTTTATTGTGTGTTTATTTTAGAGTTTTCTTCGTTTTAGCTTTCTCAGCCGTTTCAGTAGGAAGGGTAAGCGCTTATCTTCAAGACTATGCAAAGGGAAAAACTTCATCAAGGATAATGTTTTACCTAATGGATAAAAAATCTGAGGTGGATCCTTTAACTCCTAGAGGATTGAATTTAGTAAGTTTGATTTCATTGTAGTAAATTTGCTAAAATATCTGTTTGCCGTTTCTCAAAAGTGGCTGAACCTAATTTTTTCAACAAAATTCTGACAAAGCATCTAATTTTTATGGACTTGATTAAACAACTCTAAAGAGCTAAATTAAGGTTTAAAAGTATAAAATTGCGCTAACAACTAAACTCTTAAATCTACTGTTAGAAGGTTAATGGAATTTCGGCAAATTCATTAATTATTAGAATCATTATATTGTTAAATATCACTATGTCAAGTTAAAATATTTTTTAAAGCAATAAAACTAGTGTAAATGTGTACAACTATGAAATACACCCATACTTAGATCTAAGGAACCCCACTATATATATATATATATATATAATGAAACACTGGCGGCTATGATATATATAAAATAAGAACAGGAGGGAAAAAGAGTGTAGTGAACACACAAAAAGAAAAAATTACAATGAGTAGAACTTTTGGGGATACTTCTCGCCCTTCATAAATGAGAAGTAAAGAGAGACAGTCTCATTAATAAAGTATTAAGTGTAGCTTTTGTATTTAGTTTTTCTCTCTAATTGTTTTAATTCCAGCTTTTTTCATCTAAAGTTCATTTCCCATCCAATCCAATGCAAGAGATTTTGGTTCTGACTTTTAAAAGGGGATAATTTATTTTACTAAAACAAAATGTTCTGATTAAACAGAACTCATGGTTTTGGTATTACCCATAAAACTAGATATACTGTTGTCTAGTGCAATATCTTTTACCTTTGACTACTCTGGTTGATGAGAGCACTGATACATAAACTTTATATTTGTTATTGATGTAGTTAAAGAATTTTTTTGAAACCATTAATATTAAAGTCTCTTTTGACAACAAGTGGGTCATTTTTTTTATTTCATGACATCATTCTGTTCATTATTTAGCTCTAATGTATACTCCATTAATCTCATACACTTTGTCAATGTCATGAGAGCCATGATATCAAAATTTTTATTCTCATTTTTAATGAAAACATTATCAAAAGTTCTGTACATTCTTGAATTAAGCACAGCTGACATTTTTATTGTATGTTTTTTCTCAAAAATATAGTGTTTCTATTAAAATATAGGCCTTGTCTTGAATAAGGTCATCTTGTAATCTCATGTTTTAGAATCTATAAATATTGTCCTTCTTAACACTATTAATTATAAACATATTAATTCTATAAATAGTTTTATCAACAACTGAATTTTATTGATTAAGTAATTGAGTGGTATGACACTGATATATACATTAAGTTCTCCTACTTATTCATCAATTGTCTCCTAATTTTAATTAATTTATAAATATTGTATTTGTTGTGGTATTTAATCCCACATTAATTTTATAGAATAAATGCAAGGGAATAGAATAAAAAAATTATACTTAACCTGGACACGAACCACAAATCTCCTGCATGCTGGGCTGGCGTGCTAACCATTTACACCACTGATACTAGCCAGATAATTTGATTCCCCGCACTCTACTAGGAGTCTAAACCCCCGAGAAAGACGAATGTATCATTTTATGTTACTATTTCTTATATGCCTGATACTTCCTATTGGAAATAAGGTTTTTAATTTCACATGACTGCAATCACTTTTATAACAACATTCTTTATTGTTAGAGGCATAATAAATAATGATGCCTTAAAAGTAAATAATTAAAGAACCAAGGGATAAGTAGAGGTGAAGGCACAAAGGAGAATCAATAGTGTCAATATCTATAAAAAGAGATATAACATTTTATATAATTACATTACATATTTCCAAAACTTCCAAATACCCACATTAAATAAATCGTAATATTTTATTAAAAATATTGTATAATTTATTTAAAGAAATATTTTTCAGGCAATAAAGGGTAAGATAACATTCAAGAGTGTCTGTTTCTCCTATCCCTCAAGGAAGAATGTTCAAATTTTGAATGGTTTAGATTTACGAGTTGATCCAGGACAGACTGTTGCTCTTGTAGGAGAATCAGGTTGTGGAAAATCAACTGTCTTAGCTCTTCTAGAAAGATTTTATAAGCCAAATAGAGGATTTATTGTAAGTGGTTTTTTTTAAATTTATTTTTTTAATAGAACAGAGT
The DNA here is from genome assembly GCA_000696205.2 of Oncopeltus fasciatus. NCBI lineage: Eukaryota > Metazoa > Arthropoda > Insecta > Hemiptera > Lygaeidae > Oncopeltus > Oncopeltus fasciatus. The sequence continues at coordinate 321,100 of KZ807143.1, forward strand.
ATTTTTAGCTGCCTCATGTAAGAATTTGTGTGCATTGTGTGGTGGTCATAGTGTTTCTAAACCATATAAATGTTACAGGCCCAGGCAGAAGGTTTTCTGATCACTTGTCTAGCCTCTGCACTCCATGGGTGCTATTTATCTTGTCATAAACTTCTCCCTAGTGGTCTCCTAGTCTCCCAAGTGTGCAAATTTATTTGCAACGGCTAACTGAAAGCAGACTAAAAGCCCTGGTATGGTACATAACATACTCAATGGTATTGATGTTCATAAAAGTGACTGCTTTCAGTCCACCTTCCACCAGTTTTGATGAATTAATTCGAGCAAGGAAGAAAGGCTTCTAGGGAGAAGTTTCTGACTCAGCAGGATTATGGTCTATCTAGTATAGAGATCAGCACATCAGACTAGTGATCAGAAAACGTGGGTTCTAGTCCCATCATGGCCTTAACTTTTTTCTTTAAGATAATAATTGTAACTTCTATTACAATGATATAAATTATTATAATAATTTAGATAGCTTAAAAACAATATTAGCCTATCAACACATTTTTGGCTGGACACTTTTTGAGTATTTCTTAACAATGATAAACTGTTTTCTCAAATAGTAATTATAGTTGCCTGTTCATGCTATCATTTTTATATAAAAGGATTATGGAAGTATATATTCTGCCTCACTTGCACATAAGGCGTTCTCATTTACTTAGTATATGTGTAATAGTGGTAAAGGAACGAGAGAGATACAGAATTTCTTTGTGCATTTTTTTTTCCAAGGTAAGTATGAAGGGATACTTGAGTTAGTAAACTTTTCCTTGCTACCCCAGTAAGGCATTGCTGGATCAGAAACTTGCTTAACCCAATGGGGGAAAAGGAGTACCCTCACTTTGCCCAGTGTGATGAAGGAATTCTACTGACTAATTAATCCAATGAGAGGAAGTATGATAGTGAGGGAATAGCATACTTATGAAAAATAAGGAGGGCCAAAGAAATAAGAAAGTTAAAGGATGTATTAATAGAGCATTTAGGTAGTGGAAGCTGAGATGAAGAAAATAAGAGGAGAGAAGAGACTTCTACCATGCAGTAGAGACTGTCTCCCTCTGCAGTCGTGGACAGGCCTGGGTTATATAGCTGGCTCTGCTTCCCACCACTTCTTGAGTTGCACATGTATGTCCCCCTACCATTGGGCTCGCTATGCTGCTCTACCTCTCACAGGCAACCAATACTCAGGCATTTGGGGACACAATTTGACACTTTTATCCAAGACAGGGTAGTCAATCTCACTCACGCTAAGTCCCATTATCCTACAGGTAGGTAAGGAGATTTTATCCGGAGCTTTTACAAGTAGACCATCAGATTTTTTTTTCTTGTTGGGCCGCTTTCCCATCCTCAGGTTAATGTTGGTAAGAATTAAATCTTCTAAACCAGCATCGGGACCGTATTGCACTTTGGTGAGGAATTTGGGGCCAACAATAACTCGGGAAAAACAATTGGCGAGGGGGAATTGTGGCAGCCTGAGGTACCTAGAGTTTTAAGCTTGCAAGTCGTGCATGCTAAATGTCAAACCACTGACTCTCCCTTTGAAAGTTCATCAAATCTAAAATGATTTTTAAATATATAGACATAATTCTGCTTAGATAAATCTGGGTAATATTTAGATTCTGGTGTAGTAAAAGAACAATCTCTATTTCTTGTGATTTTACCGGCAATACCACTCCTGTTATAGCTCCATTAGAAACAGGAAGAAATGATCAGGTAAATTAGCTAATTCTGTACAGTATAGATTTAAATAATCATTTTAAATGAAATAATAACTTTAAATGCAAGTGTGATGCCCTTTATTCGAAATTTGGCTACTGGTACTTAATAATAGAAATCTGGCTTAAGGTTAATCTCACTCTGTTGTTTTTGTTAGTTAAAAGAAAATATTTTGAAATACTAATGCTATTTTAGAGCAATAAGTAAATATACATTGTAAATTTTGCAGATGGATCACTACTAATACTTCTTGCTAAATTAAAACTATCAGATAAACACTTCTTAATGAATATATTTACAAGTTTATAGATTTAACAGTTTTACCTATATCAGTAACTATAATTTGCTAGTTTATATTTTAAAAATTATGTTCTGTTTAAGTTACATTTCTGTTTAAATTAAATTAAAGGTAATAGGAATTATGATAACTTTATAATCAAGTGTATGGTTAAAGTTAACCCTTTCTACTAATTATGTGTTCTACAAAAATAAAGAAAACATATTGCAATATTATTTGGCAGATAACAAATTTTTTCCTGTTTATATTACAGTGTGATAGTGTGAACTTCTACAACATGGTTCCTGGTAAAACCAAACCCCACTCTTGATTCTTGATTATCTAATTTTAGTAAATGACTTCTGAAATAATTAACAATTTTTGTTTTAAATTCTTCCTTTCAATCATGAAAGAATCTCCTAGGGCCACGGGAGGCGGGGCTATCTAAGATGGTCACCTTATCTTTAACACCCATTGATTTTTACTCAAATTTTTAATTTTAGGTAGCCCCACAGCCATATTCTGGATTTTGTTCATTTACTCATTTCCAGGCCCATTTTACGTTAACTATTTGAATGGTATATGCTGATTTCACTCATGAAAATATATAAACAGAAATTATGAGCAAAAAAAGCTCAATAATTTGTCATTAGCAAGACCTTTCCTACCAATGCTTTTCTGAATTTTCTGAAACATGTCCATATGAAGGCAGTCAATATATATATGTATATATATATATATATAATTATTAATATCTTTTTAAGTTATTTTAAAATTTTTGTCTAAATTTCAGCAAATAGATGACATGAATATAGAGACATTCAATTTAAGTTGCCTTCGGAGACAAATTGGACTTGTCACACAAGAACCAGTGCTATTCAATACCACCATAAAGGAAAATATTATTTATGGAACAGTCACCTTAGGGGCAGATCCAAGTGACCAAGAAGTGATTGATGCTGCGAAAGCTGCTAACATTCATGATTTCATTATTAGCTTACCTCAGGTAAAATTCTTTTACCTAATTTTTTTTTTTTTTATTGTTAGCCTCCCATTCAACCACTTAGGGTCATGGAGGGAGGGGCTATCTAAAGGTTGCCACCCCTTTTTAAACAACTATGGCTCAGGAGAAGCTTTTAATATAAATAAAAGATTGCCCTAGGCAGGACTCGAACCTGCAGTGCCAGAATTGTGAAACCCGAATGAATCCCATGAGTTACCTCGGCGCCCCTTTTACCTAATTTATAAGCATTTTTTTTTATCTTAAATTATTTTTATTCCCACTAATTACACATGTTTGTATATATATATATAATTAAAGTGAAAAGAGAAGCTATTGTAATGAAGTAATTAATAAAAAAAGTTTTAGACAAGTTATATATTATTATAAGGGTAATTATCCAAAAAATTAAAAAAACAAAACAAAAAAAAACAAGATAAGTAGTTATTTCACTGGTAGAGCAATTATTAAATTGTAACTCTTAGTTCAACCTGTATAAATCATTTGGTTAGGTTTGTTTTTTATGTCAGGTTTATTTGCTAGGTAAGGTTAGGTTTTTTTATTTAGTTAGGTTAGGTTTTATTATGTTGATAGATGAAGTTAGTTTAACATCATATGAAATGAGATACATTATCTGAACAGAGAAAATTTATTACACTTGCAAATGCTTATTATGCCGTTAAAGCAATGAAATAATAAATGCATTACTAAAATAATGATTAACACATTAATCTGAGTTAGTCCAACTCAGATTGGCTCCAAAGGATCCCTCTTAGCAGATTTCTTATATGTAAATCAAGCTATTTACATTGGTTCAATGACAACACATTCAAACAAATTTTACAGATCGGCAAGGGCCCTGTAAATGAGCGAACACTCACTCACACACATGCGCATTCACACTCACTGCCTTAACTCACTCTGTTATCTAAAATTATTAAAGTAAAGAAACAGAGTTCAATATTTATAATTATTAATATTTTTTGCAAACAATTTGATTAGTTCTTTGTAGCTGAAATTGGTCTTGGGGAGGGGTCTTTTGAAAGAAATAAAAATTCTAATTCATAAATTGTAGAGAATTAGTTAAGGTTCAATCCGGGTTAATCCAAAAAAAAAAAATACAATTTAAAAAGTGTATTTTTTAATTAACTGCCGATATTTTGGCTTACATTGTAAGCCACCCCCAGAGCTGTTGAAATAAGGTGTCATAAGAAAATATGAGAAAAACAAATAATTATCTGGTTTACATTATTATTACGTAAACTGTAATCAGTATTGTGTACTACAATTGTATAAAAACTAATGTAGAACATAAATAAATGAAAATCAAAAACTATAGTAAGTGTAATCTGCTTCAAAAATAAGAAAACTACTACATCCCAGTGATTATCTATGTGTAGTCCTGGTTTTTATTCTGTTCATATTCTTGTTCTTATTCCTTCTCGAAGTTCATATTGTTGTTCTATGAATTTATATTTAAAAACCAAGTGTTGTTTGTATCATCTGATAAAATTGTTTAGGTGGCATTGCAATATTATGAATTAATGAAGATGCAAATGGTTAGAACTGTGAATAAGAATATGATCTCAAAAATACCATGACAATGATCTGGGAAGGAATTGACAATGTATGCCTTCATCAATATTTCTGATTGTAGGGGTATGAGACACCTTGTGGGAAAAGAGGTACTCAGCTTTCAGGAGGTCAGAAGCAGAGAATAGCTATTGCTAGAGCACTCATTCGAAAACCAAAGATCCTTCTACTAGATGAAGCTACTTCAGCTCTAGATAATGAAAATGAAAAGGTTATTAATAAATCAAAGAATATCTAAAATTCTTCGATAAATGGTGACTATATAATTAATAAAATTTTGTATATTTAGATTGTTCAAGAAGCACTAGATAGAGCTCGTGAAGGAAGGACATGCATTATTGTGGCGCATAGACTCTCAACAATACAGAATGCTGATAGCATTGTTGTTCTAAGGAAAGGAAAAGTTGCTGAAATAGGTACTCATCATGATTTAATTGAAGGACGTGGACTCTACTACCAATTGGTCAAGAGGCAACAGTTGTAATTTATTGAGTTCTTCTAAATATTCTCATAGAGAATTTTTATTCTTATTTTGGAGAGCTTTTTCTATGTACAGTTATTATTTATTAAATAACTTCTATTTTTTTTTCTTTTCATATTGCATTCAGACTTTTTATAGCCAAATATAAAACAATTAGTTAAACAAAATTAGCATTAGACTGTTTTTCAATAAAAGAGTTGTTTTTTTTTCAAATGTTTGTTGTGATTTTTTGTGTCCAGATAATATTTTCTTAGCTCATATTGTTTTCAGCAAACTCCTAAAATATTTCCTTGGTATATAGGCCAAAAGAGATCTGTAATAAGCATCATTTCTAATTATTTATTAATATATGTTGGATAAGAGAAAAATATAAAAACAAAGAAAAGTCATAATTTAAATCCAGTCTACTGTCATTGGAAATTTCAATAACAATATAAAGTTATCATTAAAATTTGAAATTAACTCCAAAAATAACACAAAGTTATTTCTCTTAAATCTATTATTTGAAATTTATAATACCTGATAAAAAAAATAACAACAAAATAATTAAGATGTAATAAATGTGAAAATAGTGCATCATTTCTATAAGATGATTCAGAATTGTAATTTTATTGGTTGTTAGTTCACAGTATTGTAAACAAAAACTATTTTCTACTACTCAAGTCTATCACACAAGAGCTGCATAATCGAAACAGATCTCTGCTTTCATTATATATGGATATAAATAAGACTTAATGATGAAACTTAATTTAGAAGCTGGGAAAAACAAAAAGCAGTTGACCCCTAAGCACTTCCCATCATTGTTATTGTAATTATTATTATTAATTAATAATTGCTATAGATAAATAAAAAATAAATCTGTCACAAAAGAGCTCCACACATTTCCCATGTTTCACTAAAGATGGATATAAATTATAGTAAATAATGAAATGTAATTAAAAGTGGGAGAGAATAATTTGTATAAAAGGTATGACCACCAAGCTTTGCTCCTGACTAACTGGAAGAAAGAGAGGAGGAAGTGCTCATCCATCGTAGCCACATTCATAAATTTCTTCCTTAATATATGTTTTTTTATAAAAATTTTGTTGAACAATAGTGTCAGAAAATTTTTTTTTAATACCTATTATGTTCTATAAACTTTATTGTAACTTAATAGAAAGAAATGACAATACATATTTTAGCTCCTTTTGAACATAGTCTCATCTGATTTCAAAGAGAAAATAATTATTTCAAGTGTTTGTATTGGAATGCCTTAATACAGAATATTGTATCTGTATTTTAAAATAAAAGGGACTACACAACACTCGAAATAACATTCTTAAATATTTTTTATAATGCTTTTTTTTTTTTTTAATTCCTAGAACAGAAATATTATAAAATAACATTTTACACCTATTTTTTTCTAAACATTTTTTTCATAATATAACCCAAATTTTAGACAATAATGAACTCATGGTTGAAAAAATAGTGAAATAATGAACAGTTTCCAAAAGAAGCTTAAATAACGAATTTGGATAATCTATAAATATAAAATAGGATGTGTGTATGTATGTAATGTATGGACTTTAAAATGGCTGGGGCGATTTTAATGAAATTTTCAGGGAATCCTCAGAATATTCAGGCGGGTGACACTGTGGTCTGATTTTTGATTTTCGGTCTGCAGGCAGAGGGGTGTGACAAAATCAAGTTTTCATTTCCAATTTGTCTTAAATACATGTGTTTCTTTTTTGATTGAGCCCATATCTACACCATATGTAAATTATTCTGTGAAAACTTTATGATAGGTATTCCATGATTTTTATTTGAAGGCCGTCAATTTCGTTTAAAGCTCTATTTAAATCGTGAGATAATATAACACTAATGTTTGCTTAGGGCCAGCAATGCTCTAAAAAAAAAAAAAATTTGGCAAAATGAAGTTTTGCCGGGTCCGCTAGTTATTAAAAATTGCAGATGCTAGAGCATTTAGAGCCTAATTATATATATATATAAGATTGGAAAGGTGCG
>KZ807143.1:331208-344719 GCA_000696205.2 Oncopeltus fasciatus
TATATTATTATTCTTTTAGAATAAAAAATATTTGAAAAACATCTGATTTGGAATTTATTACAACCACAGAAAAACTAGTGAACTATAAATATTTGAAGTTTAAATATTTTAATAAATCCTATTTGTTTAAAATATGGAGCTAATTATTCTATTATAATAACACAGCTCTTAATTTATTATAGTAATATATTCTAACATTATTATTCTTGAAAACTAAGAACTAACTAACTTTTAGAAAATAATTTAATTTTTTGACTTGTAGGAATTATTCAAAGAAAGAAATTTCAGTAACTAAAAATTAAATTTGTATATTTTTTTGGCCCAACTAAATTTTTGGATGACCTTATGCAAGTCCAATTTGCTGAATGCAAATGCAATTCAGAATACCTATAAAATGTGAAGCCATGCTTTATACTTCACATACAATGTTTTATCTTTAGACATCCTTTTTGATAATGATCTGCTGAGAAACTCTTCTTTTTATAAAGAACTAAAAATATAATTAAAGCAAACTCTAGGCTTTCACATTTAGAATTTGTCTATATTAAGATATAAGAACGTCATCTGACAAATTAATAAAAAATTTTTTTAGAAAGACTGCAGTACAACGTACTCTACTTAAGACTTAATAGGTAATTTATATATAAATGTAACATATAAACAAACAATTGGTTATTAAAGTATAAAACTAAAAAATTAGGGATTACCATTTGACTTGATAAATGCCACAGAAAGTCATTGAATGAGATATGTTGATTTTATTGATAAAAAACTTCAAAAATGGTTCATAACAAACTTCCAAAGATTATAAATTAGGGGAAAAACTAAAATGGTTCTTACAAATATATGTGTGTGTGTGTGTGTGTCGATGCTCTACAGGTCATATAATTTAGTTTTTCTTAATGAAATTTGGCATATATATTTTAAATGCAAAATGAATGTCAAAATTTGTTATTGACAAAAATTAGACTTGGGTGGTTACTTACAATGTAAGGCGTGAGTAAAAAATATTTTTTCATGAGTCGGCATAATACTTAGTTCAGTGAAATATAACTTAATACAGACATGTTTTTAATTTTTTTTAAATCATCTTTTAGGAGTCATATGGCAAAATGGAGCATTGGCGGGGGGGGGGGGGGGGTTACTGAAAGTAATGTAATCAAATTTTTAACTTTACAGCCAAGGAGGCCACAACTGGGAGTTTTCCTACTTTTCATATCACTTCTAAGTGTAAATTGAAATGGTTCATCAGCAAAATTAGTAAGTATCTAGGACAAAGTTACATTTCTATTTCACTGCAATATTTATATGTATGGAACAGTTAAGTTATGCAATGAGGAGCTTTATTTAGTGATTATATAATTTTTAAGTCCAAAGTTTTTGTGAAATTTTTAGGGTGACTATATGGTTTTACCAGAGAAGAATACAAAAAATTTTAAGAAAGACCAGCTTTAGTGGAAATGAAAAGTGAGTGATTTCAAGCACAATTACAGGAAATAATTTAAGAAATCCATTTATACTTCAAGGGAATTTCTTCTAACATTTCAATTCACCGTCCTAGGCTCCTAATAAAATAGGGGTTTTATTTCACTTTAAGAAGAACCTAAATCTTGCTCTCAAGATCAAATTGACTGAATTTCTAAATTCTTAACTTTTAAGCATAAATACTCAATACTTTTTTTTTTCAAATTAGCAGTCAAGAATAAATTATTTAAGCTTTTTAAACCATATTTACATTAATATAAACATCTAAAAAGAATAAATTATGTGAAGAAAGAAATTTATTTACAGAGTTGTTAAGAATACTTCTTAGGTATTTGGCTCCATGTTTTAATTATAATACTGTCACTCTTTCGATAAGTCTTCTTTTTCTGCTAAACTGAGATTATTTGCAATGCTGCCCTGTTTGCCCTAAAACATGATGATTCTTCATGCTTGTAAAGGTAAGAGCGCAGAGCAAATGCCTTCCCACATCTTGAACAAGAATGAGGTTTTTGTTCAGAATGTGTCTGAACATGGGCCCTCAGGTTTGACTTATCTGCAAATGCTTTACTGCATATCTCACATTTAAATGGCTTTTCACCTAAAAAAAAAAAAAAAAAAAGTTTATTGGGAATAACAGGTGTAAAAAATAATATTCTAAAGTTTATGTTTAATATTATTTTTTAATTTCTTCTTAGTTATTATTACAGCCATAATGTCTAAAATCATTTGTATTCGCTTTTATATTTTTCTGTAACAAGGGAACACAATTTCGATCTTCTTCTAGTATATACTGATAGTATATACTGTCAAGATAATAAGTTTTTAAAAACAATATTTGTCTATATTTTATTAAATTCACTTAAAATAGCAAAACTCATAGTTGATTGTAGGATTGATCTATCAATATATAAATTTTGATTGAGTCAGTATTAATGATATTAAAGGATTTTTTTCCAGTTTATTATTATATAATATATNAAAAACTGTAATGATTTATTAAAAACTTTCAAAAATAAATAATTGTTTAGGCGGAATGATTTTTAAAAAAGCTGATAAATCATTTATTTATACAGTATGATGTTTTGAAAACTGTATTTACCGTAAGAAAACTGTCATCATTCTTAAAGTAGATGTTGTGTAATGATGATGTGTGTAGATATTGTATCCTAACATGATAGAATTTACTTACAATTATATGTGTTTCAGGCATAATAGAAGGTATGATAGTTCTATATTCATTGGTGGTGGAAATAACCTTTTAGATTATTTACAGTGGAAATCTTAGCATAGGTTTAATTTAGTTAGAAACCTTAATATATTATTCAATTTCAAAGTCCCTTAATTCAGATGTTTTCATTTTTTATAACTTATAAAAATTAATAATAAAGTGAGGAAGAATAGATATGACATCAATTGAAGAATTAATTGCAATTGGGTTTTACCTATCTCATAGACAAAATGTTAGTCTAGTGAGGCTTACTTACTTTTTTTATCCCAACAGTACAGTGTTCATGTGTGTGTAGTCGATACAAACCAATTGTTTCTGCCAAGAAATAAAATTTTGTTTGCACATTATAAATACTAAAAAGGTTGCAGAAGGGACAATTGTAATTTCATGAGAATAGATACATTTTTTTAGACGTGTTCAAGTTTTAATTTAATTTTTTTTTTACATTAAAATGTAATAGTCAATTTTTTTTTGTTGGGATTTGGTCAGGTAGATCCAAAAAATACAATTAAAAAAAATGAATATATTTTAAGCCGTCTTCAGGGCTGTTGAAATACAATGTCATAAGAAAAAAAAATTAAATGATTTACATTATTATTACATAGAATTGCCATAACTAAAAGTAATGTGATATCAAATGTTGTGGAGAAAAAAAAATTAATAACTATTATAGAAAAATTAATTCACCACACCTACTTATCATAAAGGCAAGAGGGGATGCCGTATCACCAGGATCTCATTTTCATGACTGAGATCAAGGTTGATTAAAAAAAATACAATTTTAAAAAATTTTTGTATTTTTTAAAAATTATCTGCCAATGTTTTATGGAATATCTGCCAATGACTGAGACATGAACATTTGATTCTGGTGGCAAGGCTTCCCCTCTCACCTTCATGAAAGCCCTGAAAATGGCTTACAATGTAAGCCGAAATCTCTAAAGAATAAAAATAAACAATTTAAAATTTTTTTTTTATCAACCTTGATCGAACCCTAACAAAAATTCACTACCAATAATCTCTATGGTAAAAAATTCTCCATTTGAATTATTTCTTGAGTGGCAAAGTTTTCTTTAAAAAAAAATCCTTATATCAATTAATTATTTAGAAACAGAGGACTGTTAATTGGTATCCTACCCAAGATAAAAGAACTAAAAATAATTAATAATATTAAACTTGGTAAATAATCTATTGGGAGCATTACTTAGGAATAAAGGCAATTATTTTAATGCTAAAGGAACAGGTTCTAGTGCACTGCTTGAAAATTTATGGGAATCTTTCTTTTTTATTATTGTGTTGATTGTTTTATTTTATTGGTAACAAGGCAGTTAGAGAGTGGCTGAAATGGAAAGAGTATCTTGCATTGACTCCCCAAGCACTCGGGTTGAAGGAAACATTCCTGCTTTTGCCATTGGAGTTTCAAATTTGATGATCTAATTTTAGGTAGGGATCTTTTACAATTAACTGACATGACAGGCTCAATGGCTTTTTGTCTCCACCAAAAGTGAATACAGATTTTATTAGTAAATCTTAATATTCATTTTTCATATTCAATTTTTATCATTATAAAGAGAGCTGAACATTTGAGAAAAAAAAATTATGCCATAATGGCAGAAAAATACTTTAGCCGGTACTGATTTTCTTACCTGTATGAGTGCGGATATGACCCTGAAGGAGCCAGGGACGTGAAAAAGATTTCCCACAGACTTGACAGCGGCAGGCCTGGCTATGGGTGCGTACGTGCATGCTGAATGCAGGCACAGATACATAAAGCTTTCCGCAATGTGGGCAGCTCTTGGCCTTCTTGTCATTCAATGAGCGATGAGTCTGTCTGTGGCGGGCAAGGTTACTTGAGGTGCTGTAACGCTTTCCACACTCTGTACAACCATATTCCTAGACAGAGAATTAGAACATTGTACTATATGTCCTACATTTATGATATATATATGGATTTACTGGAGACCTGTTATGTATTGAAGCAATTTTAACGCTCTTAAGTACCCTTTTTAAAAACTAATAAATGCCAAACTAGATATTTTCAAATGATTCAATTTATGTAAAGCATTTGAGTAATTCTAAATAAAGATTTAGATGTTAGAATTATCAGATTCCTCCTTTGTAAAAGTAAGGATGTAATTGGGGCAAAAGATAATTTTTAATTATTTTTACAGTTTAACAATTTATTATAAAAGGCATCTTCAAGAGGTTAAAAAAAAAAAAAAGAAAAAGAAAATAACATTGTACAGAATTCCAAACATTATTTTTGTTTTACAAATTTTAAAGACTTTTTGGAAATAGTATTTATTCTCATTTTGAATTTAAAATATATTAATGAGTTTTCTTTTGGATTATATTTGCTTACATTGTGCTGAATACAATAAGTGGATGACATTCATACAATTGCGATAGAAGAAAATTTATTTTAAATAGGATCAAGTAAGATATCAGAACTTGGTCTGAACAGGCCTAATAATCATATCTGTCTAAAAATAGTACTTTTTGGCATTCAACATCATTTTCAGCTTTAATCTTTTCCCATTAATTACTTTCTTCTAAATATTATTTTATTAACTAAGGTTCCTAATTCTATAATACAGTACCCAGTCAGCTTTCTTTCTTTGCATCTGTTAATAATGACCTAGATGATTCCTGGTATGCTTCTTGGAACAAGAGCCCTAATTGTGGACCACGGTTCATTGAATTGAAAAAAATCAATTGGCCAGGCATCACACACCTCATATAGTGTTTATGAATCACGAATAAACTTGTCGAATAATTGTCATGAATCACGATTAACAATTGTTTTCCACCATTAATACTTACTTTTATTTTATTTTATGATTACCTAACTAAATATTAAATTAAATGCACACTGATTTAAATCAATCTTACTTGAATATGTTTTTTTTTTGTAGAAATTTTTCTACAAAACAGAAAAAAAAAAAAAAAAAAAAAAAAAGCGAGGATGCGTCTAATTGTCGTCACGAAATGGACACTATTTCTGGCATCCTTATTTCTACAGATTATGCCAATTTTGCACACATTTTCAGTTATCTTGACTTTTAGATTAAATTAAATTTAATTCAGCTTAAATTACTGGAGGACATTTCCCACTTTCTTGAATTTTTCGTTCGCCGACTCTTTTAGCAATCATGTGCAATTGCTCCTAGGTGTTGGGCGCCACATATCGATGAAATATTGACCCGATCAATAAAAAATAACACTAAACATATTAATAAAATAATAAAATTCTTAGAAAAAACGAAATTAAAACGATCGATATAAAATGTATATGTGTGTGTGTGTATGTGTGTGTACATTTATTATTTACTTCATTTCATCTTAATGACATTTAAATAATTTTCTATAAATGTTAACAAATTAATATATTCTTATTATATACAGATCTAAAACAAATTCGAGTGAATAAATGCTTATATCAATACATTATCTTTTACATACTATTTATTAAATTAAATTTTTAGAATCTCAAAATTTATGTAAAATTGAAAATAACTTATTTCTTTGCCTTCTAGAGAGTAAATCATAAACGAAACTCATTAAAAGCGGCCGAGGGGCTAGATGGACCCTGGTGGGGTGGATGGGGTTCGCTGCGCGCGTGCCGGACATCGTCGGTCTGTCGGCTGATCGAGGTCCGGCTGGCTTGGGGCGGGTACCCGTCCGTCGCGCCGGGCTCGTCTCCTTGCGGCGGCTACTTTAACGATTTACATACCTCTAAGGAATTATTATCTATTATATTTGAGGCATTCATGACCTATATGGTTGATATGCCTTTAAAAAAAAAAATAAAATAAAAAAATAAAAAATAACAAGGAATAATCTAATGAAAAATCGTTCCTAGCTTGAAAATACTTTTAAAAAAGGTTTTGAAACAAGATTGCGCAATATTCCGTGATTAGTTTAAATAATCAAGCATACAGAATGGATCAGTAGTTGATTTCGCAGTAAATTTGATTTTCGATTATGAGCCGTTAAATATAAGTAATTAAAGTTTAAATAACCCAAAACATGGATAAAATGTTATGTGAAGTTAGGTAGAAGGTTTAATTGCATTTTCAATTAATTTTGCCTTTTTTGCCACGCAGCTTTGGAGATACGTCCCATCAACAGAGTTGATGCCTTGGTATCATGCCATCGACTTCCATAAGGAACAGTATGTGCTCTCTCGAGCGAGCCATACAATTCCTGATTTCTGGGTACAAGCTCTGATGATGTCATTATTTATCTCAAAAGCTGCTGTGTAACAATGAAGACAAAATTTGGCATACTCTTTTCCCCATTCTTTGAACTTGATGTTCTCAGATATTTTCTGGAATTAATTAATTGAAAATATATTTGTGTGCCACTAATAAAAATAAAAATATGAATTATTTTATAACTGAATATTTTTTCGGTTAAGACAGTGTAAAATTAATCAAAGCAAAAAAAAAAAAAACTTTCATTTATGTAGAGCTATGGGCCTCTACAGGGTTTTGGTAGGAGTAAAGGAAGGAGAAAAACCATAGTATTGATACACACAAGCAAGCACTTAGATAATAATGGTCCTCCAGGCACAGAGCCTTCTATACAGAAACTATGGAAGGTTCTGTGTAGTGTATCCAGCTCTAGATTTAGTAGCAAGTCCTAGTAGTTGTAGAACATGTTAGGAACCAGTTCTTGCGATGTTTACACCCATTTGCCAATGTTTCTGGGTGTGTGCTTAATTATTTCTATAGTTTCTCTAATTCAACTAGGTTACTAGTTATTACAATTAACAATTTAAGTACTTAAATCTTATCTAGTTTTATTACCAAGGCTAGGCTAGCTTTTGTAGAAAAGCCGTGGATCGCCGGTCATCGGGGTGTTAAGACATCGATCTAGGGTCTAGAGGAAAAGCGCTCGCCAACAGAAGATGGTTTGCAGAAACCAATGAAGACGGATAATAGAAGGTATGATAGTTCTATATTCATTGGTAGTGATAATAACCCTTTAGATTATTTATCTAGAGGTAAGGTTCTCTCCTTCCTGCCCAACCATCATTTATGCCATAACCGATAGCTTGTCGTCTATGATCAATGGGACATAGTCCGAAATTGGCTCTCAGTTATTCAATAAATTCATTACCATGGAAACATTTCATATTAATAGTTTTAGTTGCTTTTGGAAAAGATATCTTGCAAAACAATACTTTTTAAGCATTTTTTTTTAGTTAAAAAACATTTGATCGTTAAAAAGCCATAAATTAAGTTTTGTTATCAAAGCTTTTATTTTTCTTTGAAACTTCCCTTTATTAAATATTAATAATTGCCGAGTCTTAAGGGCCAAGGTTTTATTTTATTTTTCGTAAGATTTAATTTGGGCCAATCTTTCTTTTTTGGGGGGGGGGGGAGGTATAAAAATGTATGATGGTATAAAAAGGAACCCAAGATAAAGAAGGGTACTGATGAATAAGGATAAGATTTTTCTTTCATTCTTGGAAATATTTCAAAGTATGGTTCTTATGCGTTATTTATTCTTTGGGAGGCTAAATCCACACACGGTATTATTTTCACTGCTTTTCTGTTTACTAAACTCATTTTTGATGGAAAAAAAATGCATGTCATATTTCTAAAAAAAATTAATCTTTCCCATATCATTTAACATTGATTTAAGCCAATCAAATTGCATTTTGAGCTTATTTGTAATTTAAGAAAGTTTTACTTACTTTTCTTAGTGGTAACTCTGGAGAAGAAGAAATTATCTTCCCAGCTGCCAAGCTCACTTCGGCAAGTTGAGTGAGGTTGTAAAATTCGTCACAAGTATCCTTATTTTCTATCAGGGGCTGATCATCTACGAATAAAAATGATCTGAGTGCCAGATTGGTATACAGGAAGATATAAGCTTATCCATTACAAAGTTCTCCACTAAACGGATAGAAAACTTTTTAAATAATTTGAAGCTTTATTCATCTTCCATGCTACGAAAAATAAGTTAAAAAAGATAATTTGAATCCAGGTTTATAAGTATGTACTATAAATTAAATGTGGTAGATGAAAATGAAATACTGAGGCACTGAAAAATAAATTATCTTCATAAAACATTGCATTGCTTTATATTATTTTAAAAACTTCAAATCAGGTCTAGAAGATTTTTTTTAAAAACATCTTGGCTACTAACATATCGTTCCAAGCTATGGAAAATAATGACAAAGGATAATTGCGAACTGAATGTAATCTAACAAGTAAAATAGTTACTTAGAATAGAGCAAGTAATACTTAATATCCAATATCCCTAATAAACCAAAGAAAAAAAATAAGCAAAAAATTACTTACAATTGAAATTATAGGTACCAATGTCTCATGACAGGAAAGTTCTAAATACTTCACCAATCTGACATCGTCGTTGTCTGATAGCGATTGAGCTTTAGACCGCGACTAACTAACGCATTCTATGATTAGGTAAATAATCTAAAAGGTTATTTCAGAAACCAATGAAGACGGATAATAGAAGGTATGATACATTCTATGATTCCCTATATATTGGAAAATAGCTGTGGTCTAGACACTTCTTAAAAGTTGGTTTTGAACTCTCTGGACCAACGAAAATGAGCTCAAGTTGGCTAATTGTATCCTTAGATACCCTACCAGAGCCTCGTTCCCCCATTCCTTAAAACACATGTCCTTTTCCAAACTCCAAAAAAAAGTAAAGTAAAATATGATATAAGAAATTTTACAATTTTGGAAAAAGTAATAGAAGTAAATTCGGAAAGAGTTGACTTTTGAATAGTAAGGATACATGCTGTTTTGAATTAACTTAAATGATAGTTAACAACATTCAATTAAGTCGATATTTCAGGAGCTTAATTCAAATCATAGGCCATGAACATTTGAAAAGGGCATTCTCTACATAGTGGCTGGTAAACATTTGTACAATGATCAGGGCTTAGACCTATTCCACCTTCCATGCGGTCCAAGAAGAGTGTTTTAATGTCGCTAGGCAGTTATTCTCGGCATATTCATGTCAGCCTAAAGTTAAAAATTTATATTCGATGGAAATGCTATTTCTTATATGTTAATTGCAACAATTATTACAGAAAAGTACTTATAACTAATACAAATAGTTTTTACTAAATGAAAAAAAATTAATTAATTTGTTTCTGTGGTCAAAAATTGCTGATGACTTACTGCTTTTTATTACTAATATTCATACTTCAATAATTAACTTCAAGATAAGGAATTGTATAAAAAATAATACTGTTTCAACTACATATAAAATATTTTGTTGGCTAAGCTTCGTGTCATACTCGAGATTAGGAGTGCCATTCTCTTCATTGACTGTGGTGCATACTCATCATTATTAAAATAGTAGGTTAATTATTTATAACAAGCAAGGAGAATTGTATATTTTAAATTTTATTAGAATTAATCAGTAAATTATTCCGGATTTAAATTATATTATNATCTTAAAAATGATAACTAGCCGAAACTTAGCCAAATAAATACATTATACATTGTTAGGGCATTATTGTTGCCTAATTATTGCATTTAAATTAATTATTGTTGGTCTCGAAAACAAAAAGTTAAATTAAATTACAAGTATAAAAAAATCCATTTTTGGATATTATATTATTTATAGAAATATAGGCTTTTAAATATATTCTTTAACTCCATTAATAATCTAGTAAATATGATGGGCGCCTATTTTGCTGTTCTAAAATATTTTAAAAATATTTTCTATATGTGTATTTTCACTTCCTCCGTGTGATAAAAGAAGCTTTATCGAATATATTGCAAATAATAATATAATAATTTTGGGATAGAATAAATAAGCCTAATCATATAAGCCTAATTATGAAATCTCAGGTTTTGACTGTGCATTACTTTATGAATACTACATTTTAGCACTGCAGATCAAGTTTCAAATTCTTGGAAGACAGTTTCGTCTCGATCGATCAACTTAACATTGTCGATAGTTTGAAACTTTAAAAATGAATTGGTTGATGGTTAGTTGGCCGTCTCGAATATCATGTGAGAATGGTCGGGGAAAAAATATACACCAAAATTTGGAGTAATATTTTTATTTATGCCAACGTTTCGGCTTACCTAGTAAGCCATCATCAGGGCTAAAAAGACAACTACTCTGAAACTCCCCCATTGTCGGCCTCTTTCTTTTTCCCTTTGAAGGGATTACCTGGTTAATTCCTTTCACCCGGCCCATAAAATTCTTGTTCTTTGAATTTTACCGACTTACCCCACTCCTCCCTGTGACTGTGGTTTCACTGTTCAGTTATTTTCTGCAGTTTACAATGTGAACAACCACCCTGGGGAGATTTTCTCCACTCAACACCATTGGTACATATCATTTTGTAATATGTTTTATTCCTAACCATAGTTAATTTTCTTACATATCCTTTTTTCTTGTTGTACAGATATTTCAATTTTTATGCATTACTATTATTTGTGTGTATTGTCTTTTTAGCCCTGATGATGGCTTACTAGGTAAGCCGAAACGTTGGCATAAATAAAAATATTACTCCAAATTTTGGTGTATATTTTTTCTTCCTGGCCGAAACCCCGACCATTCTCACATGTTTAAAAATGAATAAATATTTTTTTATTGTGGTATATTATTCCACGTAAATTTTAAACGATTAATTGCAAGGGAATAGAATAAAAAATTTAACTGTCCCAGACAGGGCTCGAACCTGGATCTCCTGCTATTTGTCCACTTAAGCCGCCGGGAGTGATAGATAAGTTATTAAATTCCCCGCACTAGTTTCAAGAGTCTAACCTCCGAGACAGACGAATATATCGTCTCGGAGGAGCTTAGATCCAGGTTCGAACCATGGCTGGGACAGTTAGGTTTTTTATTCTATTCCCTTGCATTTAATCGTTTAAAAATAAATTTTTCATTGACGATGGTAGTTTTAAGTTTAAAATGTTCGTCAAAGCTCACTTGGTTGGTTGGGGGCTCGGCTTCTAAGCCCCCTAGGGTGGCGGTAGTGATCTGTTGTCAAGGTAGTTATTTTAGAACAGTCTATATACTTAGTATAGATAACAGGTTTGAAAGAGTGATTGCAGACAGAGAGTAGGTGGATCATAGTCAAGTTTTAGCATTTAGTGGGCTCATGCTAAGAAATCTTCCAGATGAGGTTTTTATAAGATTTAATTGATGGGGTTATTGGAAGTTAGTCTAGATTTTTTAGACAGGGCATTTCACGGAGGAGGAAGTTAGTCAAAGGTTTGTTGGGAATATTTCTGAAAAATGGGCGGAAATGTAATAAACAGAAAAGGTTCAAGAATATAACACTTCATGCCATATAAAAGAATATGTAAAATAATCAAATAGAACGTAAAGCCTAAATGTCGGAGATAATAAAAAATTAATTTTTTTTTTGGATCAGTCTTGGCCAAACCCCAACAAATTCTCTGCTAATAATCTTCACGGTCAAAAACTCTCCATCTGAACTTATTTTAATGGTTTTTTTTTTTTTTTTTTTTTACCGTAGATATTATTATATTAGATGCTTTTTGTTGGGGTTCGGTCAAGGTTGATCCAAAAAAAATACAAATTTAAAAAAATATGTATTTTTAGTGACACAACGTCCCCTCTCGCCATCATGATAGCCCTAAAGATGGCTTACAATGTAAGCCGAAATGTTGGCCGATAATTTAAAAAAAAAAACACATTTTTTTAAATTTGTATTTTTTTTTTATCTATCTTGGCCGAACCCCACCAAAAACATCTAATAATATTATTAGTTCAATAATGTTACTAAAATGCTGTTAATTTCAGTCATAAGACCACTTGGTATTTATTTTGTTGGTATATTTACATTTATAAGTCAGTGAAAAAATTTATAGGTAGGAATGGCACCAAATAACATTTAAATTACATACGTAGAATAAGAATGATATATCCAACCTAAATATGTGTGTCAAGTCAGCCTCTTCGTTGAAAGTTGACAGAAACTGAGGCAGACATTTTTTGGGCGGGACAAATAAATCATAATTCACAAAATTATTTAATAAAAGTTTTATTTTGCAAAAATAAGAAATTTAAAATTCTACTTAAAGATTACAAAAGGACCTAAGACGTGTGTGCGTGTTTGTATGCCTTATAGTTGTCTGGCTTTACTTTCAGAAATAAACTGCCACATTACTAGTGTTAATCAAATTCATTTTCTTTATAAGTAAATTACTATTCATCTGTCTGAAATACAAGTATTATGAAAAATATTGCAAACTTCGGATGCTGTGGTCTGAATCTTTTGGTAAAATTAAAACTCTTACCAACTTTTTTTTTTTGACATAGCCAAATATAATTATTTTCATAAGTGGAACAAAGAATATACCTTAATATAAAGTCTTATAACCATTAAAATTGAAAGACATTGTATTTACTACTTATAAAGTACCTTATGAATTTCGGATGTGAAATATTTTGACATTTGTTGATTTTTCTTTATTGGAACGATATCATAGTACTAAAAAATATCCATTTAAATTGATAATGTCAACTGGTCATGTTATAACCTTTAGTTATATTTTATAAGCCAATCATAAATTTTAAAAAAAAGCACAAAATTTTAAATAAAGAGAGAAAAATAAATGTTGCCAGAATTTTTTCATTTTAGTTCAGTATTCGCTAAATTAAAATTAATAATTTGTTATTAGTATTTAAATCGATTAAGAAAAAAAATCCAGAATTAGACATAGCTCAATTGAGGACAACCATATGATAAATTTGGCAAGCTAACCTGTTGAATAGTACATCGAGAATAACCTGTTGAGTGAACTAGTTTATTTTTTTTTTATAAAAA
>KZ807143.1:348178-380118 GCA_000696205.2 Oncopeltus fasciatus
AAGATCGCCATAAGTCTCAACAAAAATTCGATGACATTCAGATGCCTTTTTCTTTTGATTAAATAAGAAAATCATGACATGCCGCAAATGCTCTTTATTGGGCTTAAAATTAGACATTTTTAACACCAAAGAAAGGTATGATACGTCGACGTAAACGACTTAAAAACAACTGACTTTTGTAAACAAATGACTAACAAACAAAATAGCGTTTAGAGATAAGCAAATCCTTCAATAGGCTAAGAGCGCATTCTATTGGAATTAAAACGACATTTTAAACTTGCATACCTGGTATATATATATAGTTCACACGGGGACAAAAGAAGATGAAAAAATTTCTCCTGGTTCATTTTTTTTAGAATATTATTAAAGACGTTATGCTATTTATTAAATAATTTTAAATTGAAACTTCACATATATTTACGGTTACCTATAATGGTGTGTGTGTCTTTCGCTATAGATTTTAACCATTTCAATTTCCCACTTTCTTTTACCATACATAAAAAAAAAATCATGAATACTAAATATCACCCAAAATAAATAAGAAAGTCTGTCTTCAAGCGAGAGCTAAGTAATTCAATCTTCCATATTTTTTGTGTTTAAGTGTGAATAAAGAATAATGATTTAGTTCTACATTTTTTCTCTAGGCCGTGGGTAGGGGGGGGGGGGGGGGCTATTGATAGTATAGGGCTAATATTAGAGATGATCCCTGAGTCAAGCGGCAAGGTAATGTGTTCCATGCATTCTTTAATTTACAAGTGGGAGAGAACATTGAGCGTTATAGGCACGAAGACTGAGCATTACCCTTGACTGGCCTGGAAGGAAAAGTAGAAGAAGCGCTCACACATCTTAGTTACATCCGTGAATTTCATCATCATCAAACGGTTTTAGTGTAAACTTTATAGAGAAAAAATACGGAAAAACTTGACAGTTTCATAGCGAAAAAAAAAACTGTAAAAGATTTGTGGGGGGCGGGGTAGGAAAAAATTCAGGACACGAAGAGGAAGGAGCAACAGTTGGCGCACCGGTGGTTTGCTGGAGGGAGTCCAACTCCCACTATAGCTCTGCCACCGGTGCCACCGCCTATTTCGGGTGAGCACAAGGACAGACCAACAGGTTGCCACCACCTCACATAGCCAGCCTACGGCCCTTTTTGTTTTAATAGACATTTTTTTTATTATATTTTTTTTTATTTGAAGAGAATTTTTTGGGGTTGGGTAAAGGTTGTCCAAAAAAAAAAAAAAAAAAGAAAAAGAAAAGAGCACTGAGGATGAGCCATGAGCCTCGAAAGCGCTCTGCCTTGAAAATAAATGTATGATCTGTGGAGGTTACTGACCCCTCTTCTTAATTATTTCCCTCACCTTTGATTGAGAACCTCCACCAGGCAGCTATTATATAGAAAAGAAAAAAAACAAAAAAAAAAAAAAAAACTACAATTTATATTAAAAAAATGTAATTTTTATTATATGCCGAAGTTTGGGCTTATATTGTAAGACTTCTTCAGGGCTATTATGAAGGCCAGAGGGGACGTGTTGTCACCTGGATCAAAAATTCACGACTGAGTCGTTTATATTTTGTTATTCTCTAAAAAATGTGGGTGGTAGCTAATGGGATTTTTACTTTGACTTCCCTGCTTACTTCTCCTTCCTTCTCCTTAACACTAACTGTCCAGAATTTTGTGGGTTTGAATCACCCCGTTTGAAGACGTTTTATTAATTCAGTATAGTGAGACGACAAATATGACAAAATTTTAAATCCTGTGGGAATAAAGGCCTATCCACCCTAGCGAAACTTGTGCCCATGGCCCGAAAATCAATAATAAATAAGTTTGTGATTAGAACATAAAATCGAATTCCAATCAATTTGAAATGATTGAAAAGAAAGGTACAGATATGCTAATGAATTATATTCTCCCTAATAGATTTTTTTACTCCACAAATTTATTTTATTAGCAAATTAAAAAATGATATGTATCAGTAATATTTGTTGATAAAAATGTTCATTAAAAAATAATCCTACAGAAACTTAGACCTGGCAACGGAATATTGTACAAATGATTATTTTCATAGGAGCTTAAAGTAGAACAGGCTATCACATCCGATCATTAAAATATCCAGCCTTTTAGTCGATATTTGCCAAGGAAATCAAGTAGTTTTTTTCGCATAAATGCATACTCACACACACATACACATATAATGACATTAGTTTGTGCTCCACTTGTATCTCACCAGTGAATAATGGAAGACATTTTCCCAATAATGTAATACATGTAATATTATAGTACCGACAAAGTGACTTGGTATATAGAAATATCTCTAAGTTATTATGGGACTTAATCTTTTTTTTTTTTTTTCATTTAAAAACCAAATTTATTTTTTAAATTTAAAAAAGTTTTATATGTCAGCACACCGATGGATAAGTTAGTTTATAGCTGAATTTAGAAGAGGTTGCGTTGAAAAATTTATAAAATAGGTGCCTGGGTATCTGGGGAATCCGTATGGGTCTGAATCGAATTTTATTTGTTATTAAAAGCTTGCCCTGGGCCATGAATGTTTAGAATGGGATGGCAATCTGTAGATAGCCCCTCCCTCCATGACCCTAACTGTTTGAATAGGAGGCTAAAACTTGAATAAAAAAAAAATGGATAAAACATAACATGTATTACATGTGAAGTACACCTGTATAAAAATTCGGATACGCGATCAGATAGTTTTTCCAGCGTCCTGTTCCCAATGCCTCAGGAGGACCTGTGATTTTATATAGGGGTTTCTCGCTAAGGTTAGGTGAGTTGTCACCCGCAGACTTACGGAACTCATCAATCCGTTGGGGAGGGTTGTCGTCCTTTTTCTATATACCTAGAGTAACGCTATCGTGACGTCAGGCCTCCCGCTAGTACACTTGCGCTACGACTAAAGCTTACCCTGATAGGGAACAGTAGACAATGCTTTAAATAGATCCCATGGAAATTAAAAAAAAACGGTGGGATTAAATTATAAGTTTATTTTTGGATGCAGGGCAATTAATGAATCTATGGTTAATATCCATAATATGTATTTTAAATCACATCTAAGTTTAGTAGTACAAGTATTTGTAGTCTTCTCAATTCCATACTACCTGAAGAAGACTCACAATCGGCGCAACAGAAAAATGTGTAAAATCAATACAATGATTAACAAGTTAAGTAGTGTTTGTCACAATGTTCTTGTTTGTCAACGACGAAATCATGGTTATTATTTCTACGATAGTAATAAATCACATTTGTCACATTGATTTTGGACAAAAAGTCACAGTTACAATATACAAGTTCTATGACACTCTCTGGAAGTCCGAATCGACCAACAATAAACTGTGAAGAATTAAGAACACCACTAAGGAGTGGTCCACATCGAACCGGGAGAAAAGAAGAGAAGAAGTCGTATTAACCAGACTTAGAATAGGTCACACCAAACTTACTCACGTGCATCTAATCACTAAAGATCAACCGCCAATATGCCCTAAATGTAGCTCTCAAATGAGCGTTCAACATTTCATCGAGGAATGCCCATATTAGGAGTATAGGCTAAAGATCAACCGCCAATATGCCCTAAATGTAGCTCTCAAATGAGCGTTCAACATTTCATCGAGGAATGCCCACATTACACTAATATATTTACATGCAAAAACCTCCCAAGACAACTGTCGGCATCCCTGGCAAACCATGAATCCAATGTAGGCAAACTTATGAGCATTTTAAGAGAAACAGGCATATATGAAAAAATTTAATTAACCCAACAGTCAGGGCGTAATAACCATGATGTTGATCGCCCTATAACCTGATCCTAATCCTAATCCTACCAGTTCTGTGTCATTATACAAGAATAACGTTCTATAACATTGAGGAAGAATTTAATGAATGTAACTACGATGAATGGACGCTTTTTAAATTTTACCTTCCCAGCCCGACTAGAACAAACTTTTGTTGTCAAAATTTTTACGCTAATTGTTCTTGTAAGTTAAATTTACCAATTTACTCTTATTTATATCCGTCAGAATCCTGTGAAATCTGCTTAGATTACTCTAGCGGTTCAAATAAAGCAAGATTGTTGCCTGTTATTTATTTATATTCTACTTCGTGTAAATATTTGGAGAATTATAAAACAGGAATGTTCAACTACAAAGAACAGATACTATTTCCTTTTGATGAAACTACATCTTAAAAATCTCGTATATAACCTACTGACCCCATTCAGAGTTCTTTTCTGAGTAAGACCATACCAAATGTCTGACGTATTGATTTCTATAAAATAAAATTTGAAGAGAGAAAAATAACGATAAATATGCAACAAAAAAGTATATACTTCTATTATTTAATGTAAAAAAACATTAACAAACATATGGAAGCTAGGGTGTAATAACTTAGCTGTTGATCGCCAAAGCACCTCATCCAAATCCTAATCCAAATGGATATGTAATATATACTAAAAATTTATAATACAATTTTAAATATTTAGATAGATAAATGTATAATATTTATCTTGCATATAAGTATAAAATCAAAAGATGCCCTGTCACAAAAGTATATAAGAAATAGAAAGAAGTAGTAAAATAGTTTAAAACTTGTTACAAATTACTGAAGTCAGTGTGGAAGTACAATTTAGTCACCCCAGTCTCCAGCTTGAATTAGTTCTGCAATACCCCCTTCCCCCCCACCACCAGTCAAGAGTCAAAGAACAAGTTTTTCCTTCAGGGATTGCGATGTCTCATACAGTTTGTTGAGTCGATAAGGTAAAGATTTTCATACCTTCAACGAAACATGTAGAATTACACTTGATATAAGCTCTGGTGGGACTAGGAGTCCTCTGACAACTCTTGCACAGCATGAAGGTCTGAAGGTGTAGGAGGATCTCAAACAATGTCCGAAATTTTCGTTTTAACCTTCTGCAGAGAAGGTTATGCCAGGCGACTGAAGCATAATCCAACTGGAATCAATTGTTTAAAACATTAAAGCTGATTTTATTTTAATTTCATTTCAATTTATTATTCCACTTGATTTAATTTATAGTTTTAAAATTTTCATTTATACTTTAAATTTTGCTCTAGATGTCGAAGCCTTTCTTCACCCAGAGAGAATCGTGTACTCTGCTGCTGGATATAAATAGATGTTGTACGTGCCAGCCAGATGTGAGTCCCACACGTGCCTAAGGATCTCACTATAAATTAGTAGTAAGGTACTCCATCTGGATACGCCCTGGGGGTCGACAGCCGCTGTTACTCACATCGCCTGTCAGTAACAGATGATATGACCTGTCAGTCGACATTACTGTATGTGACGACTGTTTGGGGGGGGGGGGGGGGGTTGGCCGGGTGTACGTGGCAATGTACTGTACTTAGTTATTCAATGATTTTATTGAGCATATACGTTTTAGATTTTACAGATCTATATATAAACTTGTGTGCGCGCGCATGCACAGATTCACAAACACACACACACACACATATATATATATAACCTTCATGAAATAAAGGTATCAAATTCGTTATGAAACCGTTGTTAGAGGAGTTCTTTGATGTCTGATAATCGGCCAATAATGAGGTGGGGACTAGAGTAAGAAGAAATTTAAAAAAGTTATCTTTGTAAAGGTCAAAATTATGAAAACGATTAGAGGATGTAATAGGAGAAGAATGTGATTTTTAAGAGTTATATTTTAGAACACTTTTACAAAAAATTCATTAAGAAAAAAAATATTTCTTCAAGGGTTGGACAGACCTTTTTACTTTCAAATAAGTCTATCTAAAAGAAGCAATGTAAAATATGCAGATAAGGAACTTATGTATTATGTGCCGAAGGGAGCAAAGAGCGTAAAAATAATAACCATAAAAATTGCTCCAAACTGGATGGGAAGAAAGAGTGAGGAGAAGTACTTAGCTATTGTAGTTATAGTTTTAAAAATAATCCTTAAAAAGACATTATCGTAAAAATGTTATAGAAATTACATTTTAGAAAATTAGATTTTGCTCCTATTATGTTCTACAAATAATGATAATATTATAGATTATAATGATAGTTCAACTGATTATAAAATTATAAACTTTGTTCCTCTTCTAAACTCCCACCTCTCCCCCTCATCTGATTGCAACCAAAAATTAATTAATATAACAGTTCGAAATAGATTTGCTATAATTGGGAAGGGGAGAAAGGTTTAGAAGGAGACTATAATTTGTAATAGCAATTTCTAAATCATCATTAGTATACAAAATAGTTTATTAAAAGCTTTTCGAATATTTGTGGATTTCAAAAGTTTTACAAAAAACATTTATTTAAGTAAATGTGTGATAGTTTAACTACATAGGGTGGGCATTCCCACCACACTTCACTCCCCAACAATCCATATCCAGCCTTAATGACCTCACCATTGCTCTTTCCACTATATAATACCAAAATGTGAATTTTGATATAATATAATAATAATAAAATCTATGTAATTTACTCCTATTTATGTCCACTTTAGAGAAATATAGAATTTTTTTTTTGGTTTTTGAAGTTTCGTTTTTGTGACTCAACACAAACTTGAATTTTTCTGTAGATATACCTGGCGTAACCTCTTCTATATATGTGGGAGAATGCTGCGCGGGTGACATTTTATGTGACATAGGCGCGTGCGTGCGTGCGTGCGTGCGTGCGTGCGTGTGTGTGTCCGTGTGTGTGTCCGTGCGTGCGTGCGTGCGTGCGTGCGTGTGTGTGTGTGTGTGTGTGTGTGTGTGTGTGTGCGTGCGTGCGTGCGTGCGTGCGTGCGTGCGTGCGTGCGTGCGTGCGTGCGTGCGTGCGTGCGTGCGTGCGTGCGTGCGTGCGTGCGTGCGTGCGTGCGTGCGTGCGTGCGTGCGTGCGTGCGTGCGTGCGTGCGTGCGTGCGTGCGTGCGTGCGTGCGTGCGTGCGTGCGTGCGTGCGTGCGTGCGTGCGTGCGTGCGTGCGTGCGTGCGTGCGTGCGTGCGTGCGTGCGTGCGTGCGTGCGTGCGTGCNTTGCTTTTCTTAAATATTAATAATTATATTTCTGTAATAAAATGTAGAATAGATATTTTATATTAAGTTTTATCTCTATTGGTGGCTTTAATGTTCCTTATCACTTTTTATCCTTATTAGTGAAGACATGCTCTGAAACATTTGGAGGTCAAAGTCCAGAAAACATTTTATTTGTAAAATGTTGTTTTATCCATTTGCTAAGCCAAAAGTTATTGGGTACAGAGACTTGGAGATTCATATTCAATTTCCTTTGTTGTTTGATTTATTTTGGAGTCTGGATATGTTGGGATAGGGATAAAAACAAATTGGTCTTAAAACTGGTGATTAGTGGATGAAAAGTGAACAGTATTCTTGAGTTATGGGTAGATTGGGATATATTTTCTTATAAATGTGTGTTTAATATGTAACCCAGTATAAATTTAATGATTAATAAACACTGTTAAATATGTAATGGGTTAGTTTGTACTTCAAAAGACAATTAATTGCTGAGGTAGATTTTTAATGTGAAGTGAAGGGACTGTTAATGAATATGATGTATCTCATGAGTTCTAGATGCTTTTAGGTAAATATCGTATGTTAATATAAATATCATTATTAAAGCCAAAAATTTACAGCTCTGTTTTACTTTTGCAATGGCAAAGAATGTTCAATATAGAAATGTAAAGTTCTTCTTGTCTTTCTCGAAGGCCATTTATGTTTTACTGTTGGATATTCCCAAGGAAACTCTGGTTTAAATACTGTTGATTTTTAATTTGAGCTTTTAATATTTAGACTTGAACAAATATTGGAAACTTTTTTAACAGATTAAAAATATTTCTAAGATAGTACTTAGAAAATTTTGATATAAACTTATGTTTTTATACTGGTAATTACCTTTCTTTATTGCATATGTTTGGTCTTCCTCCCTCTCATGTGTTTGATTGCATTTGAATAACTCAGTAATGTAGAAAAATTCATTGGTCACCCAATGTTCCAAACTATTCATCAGATTCTACTGTCTCACGTTTGCCTTACCAACAATTTATCAATTTTTGGCCAATGATACAGCATAATATAGGGCCTATATTGTTAGGCCAATGACTCAGTATATTTTAGAGTCAACATAATATAATTTAATACAAAAAACTTAGGTTAATATATTAACTGCCATGTGAATCTAAGTTTATATTAATTTTTATGTTACGGTTATGAACAACAATTCTGGCACTTTTAGAATCAATAATCAAATCTGGGTTCTTAATGGTTGAAAAGGCTGAATAAAAAAGAATTGAGAATAAATTAATTATCTCTTATATCCTTAGTTAATTGGGCTTAAAAATAGAGAATAATTGTAGATAAAATAATTCATCAGTTACGATATTTTTTGGAATACATATCTAACTCCATTCCAGCTTTCTCTACTGTATTCAATGATTATACAAGTTATTCTTAAGAAACAAAGGTTATTATTTTTAAATACATATATTACAATTAAAACTTTGATATTAATTTAATATCCTATGGTTGGTTTTGTATAAATTAGAAAACTTTCACATGTTGATTGTATGTCGATGCATTAAAATACAGAAAATAATGCATATATAACATAAATTTTATGTAGGTAGTAGAAGCAAAGTGTAAACTCATTAATTTAGTGTTTGTTATTACCTTATTATGGACTAAAGATAGATCATAAATGCATATTTATAATATAAAAACCCTGAATATGTATTAAATGTGTAATAAATTGATAATTGAATCCAATATTTTCCAGATTAAAAAATTACACAATAAATTATCATTCCTCAAAAAATATTTCCATCATAATAATACAAATCTTATCGAAATGGATATCCTAAAAAATATCAATAGGTTGATATGCAATAATAACAGATGGGAGAGTTAGGAAATTATGCTACAGTTAGAGAAAGGTCCTCCGTAAAAAGTAGGTCCTCCTACAAAATTATGTTGTCTACCATATATAGAGAGGGTATCTGAGAGAATCAAAAGGGTTATATTGAGAGAATGTCTCGAGACAAAAGTTGTCATAGGGTATTAAATAATCCCAAACTGTCAGCATTTTATTCTATATTTTTTAATTATGTGACAAACACCCAAATCTCACATCTTCTGTGCAACCACGGTCATCTTGAATATGTTGAATTAAATTTACTTTAATATTGCATGAAATAGAAAGCTCACAGATTCTCTCCTGCTGAGAATTAAAATCAGCATTATGGCATTATGGTTTTCAGACAATTCTGATATATCAACTGTTTTTACTTTCTTTGTTTCTAGTAGGACATTAAGGTTTCATAATTGTCAGGTAAATAAAAAGAATTAATAGACAATTTTGTTTTTTTAGCAAGGTTGTTGTACACCTTCTTTTTTTCTTCCACTGGAAAGAGTTTATTATTCCAATGGTTACCAATGGATACCAATTCTTCTGCCAAGTCTTCTGCTAACCTCGTCTGTTTTTTGCCTGAATTCTCTGTTTGTATCGAGATCTTTCTCAAATCTGAAACAGTTGAACATCAGTGCCAAAATTTTAACATTATTGACATTAAGCACAGCAGTTTTTTTTTTTTTTTAGATGATTCCTAAAAAATAAATAAATAAATAAAATGTAGATAGGAGGGTAAATTTTACTCATAGATTGTTAAAATTATATTTAGCTTTTTTATTTGGTTATTTTCATACATCTGAAAATATTATTTTCTAGTTTAAATAAATATACCTTTTGGGAGTTTGCAAAACATTGGTGCACAAAACTCCATTCTTTGGGCTCCCAAATTTCCAATATTAATCTTATGAAGTTTTGGTTAAGAATGCATTGAAAATAATAGATCGAATCTGCAAGGAAATTGTCTTAATATTAGCTTTAAGCTTCATAACATGCAGCATTCTTCTTTTGTACTAATATTCACTTGAAGTAGTAAACAAGGGAAAGGTATGCGATTCAAAGTAGAAAAAATATGGCTAGTAACTCATAATAATAAAAAGAAGACTAAATGAATTCCATAAAATCAACTATTCTAAAATATCTACTATAGAAATTTTGGGTGAAAAACACATTCAATAAACTATATAAGAAGGCCACACTGAAAGACTGAATCCTTAATTGGAATAGTATTTTACATAAAAGTGATCTTGATTCTTGATTAGCAAGATTTGAATTATTAAGAAATTAAAAAAAGTTTAATAAAATTTTTATAACTGTTCCCTTTTGTAAGAATGTTTAAAACATTAAATGTTTGAATCTCTCATAATTTCCTAGCCTTAGTAGGAAAAGGGATTCAATCTCA
This sequence comes from Oncopeltus fasciatus, assembly GCA_000696205.2. Classification (NCBI taxonomy): domain Eukaryota; kingdom Metazoa; phylum Arthropoda; class Insecta; order Hemiptera; family Lygaeidae; genus Oncopeltus; species Oncopeltus fasciatus. The sequence continues at coordinate 358,457 of KZ807143.1, forward strand.
AGAAAAAAAAAAGTGAGAAGTAATTATTTATTATAGAACACTAAATATTATATTACCAACAATATAAGACATTAGAAACAATAATTTATTGTTGAACTAATATTTTCTTACTATACTATGGTTGACTTAAACAATTTGAATGAAATACTTTTAAAAAAAAGCATCAATATAACTTTTAATCATGAATGAAAAAATAGCAGTAGACAATAGTCCTCTCTGCCTTGGCTTATTTCAGCCAATAATAAACTCATAAAAAGAATGACAAAAAAAAAGGTCATTTTCTTATAAATGTGTGTTTAATATGTAACCCAGTATAAATTTAATAAATATTTAGATAGATAAATGTATAATATTTATCTTGCATATAAGTATAAAATCAAAAGATGCCCTGTCACAAAAGTATATAAGAAATAGAAAGAAGTAGTAAAATAGTTTAAAACTTGTTACAAATTACTGAAGTCAGTGTGGAAGTACAATTTAGTCACCCCAGTCTCCAGCTTGAATTAGTTCTGCAATACCCCCTTCCCCCCCACCACCAGTCAAGAGTCAAAGAACAAGTTTTTCCTTCAGGGATTGCGATGTCTCATACAGTTTGTTGAGTCGATAAGGTAAAGATTTTCATACCTTCAACGAAACATGTAGAATTACACTTGATATAAGCTCTGGTGGGACTAGGAGTCCTCTGACAACTCTTGCACAGCATGAAGGTCTGAAGGTGTAGGAGGATCTCAAACAATGTCCGAAATTTTCGTTTTAACCTTCTGCAGAGAAGGTTATGCCAGGCGACTGAAGCATAATCCAACTGGAATCAATTGTTTAAAACATTAAAGCTGATTTTATTTTAATTTCATTTCAATTTATTATTCCACTTGATTTAATTTATAGTTTTAAAATTTTCATTTATACTTTAAATTTTGCTCTAGATGTCGAAGCCTTTCTTCACCCAGAGAGAATCGTGTACTCTGCTGCTGGATATAAATAGATGTTGTACGTGCCAGCCAGATGTGAGTCCCACACGTGCCTAAGGATCTCACTATAAATTAGTAGTAAGGTACTCCATCTGGATACGCCCTGGGGGTCGACAGCCGCTGTTACTCACATCGCCTGTCAGTAACAGATGATATGACCTGTCAGTCGACATTACTGTATGTGACGACTGTTTGGGGGGGGGGGGGGGGGNTGATAAGATATATATATATATGTATGTGTTATAATATTGTATTATATTACAATTTTAAGTAGAACATATTGTAGCATATCCTATGTTGAACTTAAGAATAATTGAAGAAATTTTTCCGAATATATCAACACTAAGTGGCTTGATTTTCTTGAAGGTAATAAAAAGGAAGGGAAATATATGAATAACTACTTTTATTCCTAAAAACTGAAAATAATTAAATAAAATGAAAGTAATAAAAAACAGCTTAAGATAACCACTAATACAACTCATATGAAATAAATCATTTGGTAGATTTTCCCTTCGTATTTCAGAATGAGAAATAATCAGGCTATCATTCCATTCCTATCCTCTGATGATTTTCTCTATAGTAATTTGTAGAAATTTATCAGAAAGACTAGTGGAGGGGAGACAGAAAGTAAAGAACAGTCACTAAAATATAAATTAAGATTATTTGAATTGCAACCATTGGAATTCAAGGATTAACCCTTCCATTTACTTTCACTCTTAAGGAATAAAATTTCCCTAATTTTATCTTATACACTATGGCTTTTTGACTGCTAAAATTAATATATATACTCAATGCTAAGACAATCTTAATCAGCTAAGGTATGAAGGAAGAGAGACAGAGCAAATGCAGAAATTTTTATTGACATAGGTATGCCCTCCCTTCCCCTCCCAAAAATATAGTAGTAATAATAAATAATTTTTAAATAATTAAAATTCTTGATTTTTATAAAATATATTGTCTCTTAAATAATGACAAGAAATTTGTATGATATACTGAGGTATATAGCTCTCAGTATGTTTGGTTTTTGAGTATTCTGATGTGGCATCTCTGAGAACAAGAAAATTAGATTTAAAAAAAATTAACAATTTTTTTATTCTGCAATTAATTATGAATAAATAAAATAATTCAAAGACAGAGCTCATTATAATTTCTTGTTCCCAAAACTTTTTATTTTACTTCAAATATATTAATTTATAAAAATCGAAATAAGGAAGTTTGATTTCTTCATGGTTAAGAGGTTATTAAAAATTAAAACAGTATTATAAAAATTTAGTTTTTCTTATTTAAAAAATTAACTATTGTAATTAATGGAATAAGTATGCATTAGAATAAATTAAAATCTTTCTCAAAATTTGATTTTTTTAACATATTTTAAGTAGTGTAAAATTACTTTCTCAATTATACTTTTATGCTCTTTATCTACAGGAATGGAAGTACATCAACACACACAAAAAAATACCATATGACAAAACTTCTAAATATTGTTTAGCAAAGGTTTTCTGCACATTTTAATAACATTTTTCCCCAGAAGGATTTATATTTTAAAAGATTTATAACTTCCATAATGCAGGTCCTTTTTTTTTTTTTTAGCCCGTTTCTAGATCATACATATAGATCTTAGGATTTATCTTAATTTTGTCACAGTTTTCCAGCAAAATTATGTGAACTGTGTTGACAAGGACATGTTTTTTCCTTGATACAAATCAGGAACAGGTGGGATAGAGAGTGCAACGCACAAAAAGAAAAAATCACAAGGAGTAAAATTTTTGGGGATGTTTCGCCCTTTGTCGGTGAGGAGTGAAGAGTGACTGGTTTGTTTTGTGTGCACTGCACTCTCTATCCCACCTGTTCATGATTAAATATATATAATATAATATATAATATATACAGTATTGTGTCAGGAAAAAAATGTCCTTGTTCGCATAATTTTGATGGAAAACTTATATTATATATATAATTACAGTAATCATGTGCTTATTGACCCAATGAATGACACTCAAACAAACTATTATGTTTTCTGAGTCACCAAACAGTTCTAATTATTTACCCGTGGACACACATATATGTATGTATAATTTAAACTCTATTTGTCTTATAGTATTCACAGATTTTAAGATAAGAACCAAACATATAATTTAAGCTTTTTGCAAACCATTATATTAGGTCTTTAATGGCTGAAAATGGTTGAGTAGGGGGTATAGAGATAAATACAAACTTAAAACTATAGCATAATCATCATTATTAGTGTTATAAAAAATTTATCTCTCGTAATAAGTATCAAAATGTAAATTTTTAACATTTTTATTCTATAACAATTTTTCAACAATTTTTAAATGCATCTTAAGAAGAATATTTAAGAATGTAATTTACCATTTTTAGTATGCTGGGTTTAACAAAACCTCTTATTTTTAAAATATTGGAAATAAATGTACTATTTAGGTCTTCTTTTGCAAACTTTTTATGAAGTTATATCAAGGAAAGATCCAAATTCTTTGTCATAATTTGTTTCAAAATAATTTATTTTCCTTGGTGTGGGTAAAAATTGATTTTCTTACATTTATTTTCTATAACATTATTTGAACAATAAATTAAGGAAGATATTTGGAGATATAAGTATGATGGGTGAGAACTTCCCTCCCTCTTCACTCCTGGCCAGTCTAGAGCCAGCCTTTGTGGCCATTTAAGCTCAATTCCTCTTCGGCTTGTAAGATCAAATTAATCATTCACTCTTTTTTATGTCTGCAATAAGTAAAACATGGGGAATATCTATTTCACGCAGTTTCTGCATGCCACATTTATTGTTTATGCATTTAAATGCTCAGTGTCAATTTTTGCTTTGAAAAATAAATATTTTTGGGACCTAGAGTATAATTTATTTAAGAATTCAAGGAAACACCCCACCTAAGGGTAAGATCTTTCTTTCATTACGAAAGAAAAATATTCTGAGTTTAATCGATCAAAGCTTAAATATTCAGGCCAATACAAGGAAAATGCTATATTTAATTACACTTGTCATTGTCGGTAAACCTTCATTCTGATTGGTTGGATTATCTTAGTTAAAGTACTCTTCTATCTGTTCTATATTAAATTTTTAAATTCATTGTGGAAACTAAACAATGTTCGCTTCAAAATACTTTACTAAATACTCTAGTCCCTTTGGGATTATTGCCACTTATTTGGAATTTGTTTTGTGAGTGTATTAGCCACTGCACTGCAAGAGAGCTGAGTGAAATAGAAAAACATTTAAAGATAAAAGTACATATATTTTTAAGTGTTTTCTTTCGGATATATGCCTAAATACAATTATTCCGTATCATTATAATCTTGTCCCGGGTGCCGATTCGCTGGCAAAATTATTGTCCAAAAAACTAATTTTTTTTTTTCTGTGATCAGTATATCAAAGACATTTTACTCACAGTCAATGCTTCCTTTCATTAAAAAAAAGAAAAGAAAATTATAAAATTATTTATATGTGGATACCAGGCTACTGTGGCATTAAAGCAAATATCATTTTAGACTCGCGAAAAATGCTACTAGCAATGGTATTAAATACTCCTATAGCCCACTCAGAGCCGCAGTTTAATATGAGCTGATAAGAAAGTGGCAAACAGAATTGATAAGAATGGCGCTAGGCGATAAGTTGAAGTAGATAAAGAGCAAGTTATCTAGGGGAAGAGATCCGCGATTATCCCCGATAACAGATTGGAGAAGGTTATCCTCAGAAGACCTGCCACACCAATCTCAGACAGGGGTACCTCTTGGAGAGGGGGGAGTCGTCCTGGGAATGGAGTTGACTCCTGTAGTCTGTGGGATGTCCGGCACAAAAAGCATATATTGGCAGAGTATAGATCATATGACGACGAGAGAGATAGGATAGACCTATCCACAGACCTAAAACAATCACTGGGAAATAACACAGCCCACTTATCCAATTTATTCTTTTTTTTTTTGTAATAAGAAAATTTGAAAAAATACATATAATAATGCATATATAAACAAAATTTAAAATTTGATTTTCTTCTAAGCCCGAGTTTCCTGAGCTGATGTCAGACATTATTAAAATCATCCAATGGTTTTTGAAAAGAAGTTCAAACACAAGATTTGATTATCTTATTTTAAGTAGTACTCTGGAGACTAGAGGGTACATACAAAAACACACGCACGAAACCAACTTCACCTATTAGTGTCAGNAAAAATATTTATTATATTTAAATCTGGTTAGTCAGACTAAGAATAGGACATACAAGACCTACTCATGGTTATACAATGGCAAAGGATAACGCACCAATTTGTGAGGTCTGTGGACAACTTCTTTCCATCAAACATATTTTTACAGAGTGCCTAAAATATAAAGAAACAAGGAAAAAATATAACTTAAATGGGACTCTAGACGAAATTCTATTGGATGACGATGAAGTCATCGACACTGTAATGAACTTTCTGAAAGAGGGCAGGCTATTCAATCTTATCTAGATGCATTTTCAGTATGCTTCTTTTTCATTCTCTCTCAATTTTTATTTCTTATAAATTTCATAGTTTCCTAGAACAAAGAAATGACTATGTACTTAATAACTATTCGCATTAACAATACATTACACCTCACCATGACCTATTGCTAAGAAATAATTCTTGAAAATATCTTCCCGCTTCTAATAATATCTCCCTGGCGTTAATGACCAAAGGTTGACACGCCACTAATAAAAAAAAAAAAAAAAAAATCTGGTTTAAAAATACAAATGTTTGAATTGTTTGCTCTTGTTTTAAATCATAACCCTAATAGTCTTACTCAGCTAAAAAATAACCAAAAGTAATTAATAGATTATTATGTGATTGTATAAGTGTATTTGTTTCCCTTTTATTCTGTTTTCCTATATATTAAAAAAAAAGAAAACTAGAAGTCTTAAGTCTAACATAGTTAAAGCATACATGACCCATTATGCCATAAAAAAATTAAGGTTACAGCTGGAACTGGTTGGTAAGTTGTCCGTGGTAACGACTTGTGTTGGCAATGACAGTAGGGGAACTACAGGATATGTTCAAGAAAAGGTAATTACTGCGATTCTTTCTTGCCTCGTAACCTTGTACGGCATCCTGGTGTTCCTTGTCTTCCAGGCAGCATTTTCCTTCTTCTTCTTCTTCGGAATCCACGAGGTCGGCATCCTATTCGATCTGGGAGTCTTGTTTTTAATTTACAATGAGACTGCAGCAGACGCCTGCCAAACATGTGGAATTCGGCCCTCTCACTTCTGTAGCTAAGGAGAACAGTGGTCCCTTTCTTATTGGAACTCGTGAAAGTTGGCTAATTAGTATTATTATGAAATACGAGTCAATAATAATTTAAGAATGGAGATATATTTGTCTTTATAAGTTATTATAACAAATAGTTATAACTACGAATAACTATCCAACCCACTGCCTTTACTAGCTGATAGATAAACAAATAAAAAATATAAATTACTTACGGCTAATTACAGATATGTAGAAATAAATTAAACTACCTAATTACTGTCACGTATCACTTCAGTATTACCGGAACTGCAAAGGCTACGACCAGTCAGACGCTCTAAGACACGCGATCTACCACGGAAACTGACACTGAAACTGTGTAACTTATCACTGACTCGGAGAGCCGTTGGCGAGCTGCTTTTATAACTTCAGGGAAGGGTCGAGGAAGATTTTCATCAGGATTTCTCAGTAACCCTATTTGTCTTCTCAAAGGAAGCAGTTGTCATCCTTCAATTGGCCCCTTCCCGAACAGGTCTGGTCCTCACGTCACCTACTTCCCTAGTCTTAAACAGTATTCTAAGTATAATGTGCGAAATATAGTTATAAATTTTTATTTAAAAGAAATCATTTGAGGTTAAATTAATTAAAGCAATATTCGAGCCAGTGGATTGCAGCATTTGTAGAACTTATAAAATAATGATCACTTAAAAATACATTCTCAACCATTTTATAAATAATTTTTAAGTTTGATCAAACTTGCAAAAGCGCGGGCCAAGAAAAACAGCAAAAAGGCCCAGGATTATGAACCGTAAAAATGATCATATAATACGTATTCTCGTATAGCTATTTTTATAGGTTTAGAAGTCGCAATTATATGTTTTCTATAGTGAAATTAGGAATATACTTATTATTGGCCTATAGCCCGTAACTACGGTTCTATAATAATTACAAACCAAGATTCATTGATGTTTATTTATTATAACAGAATAATTTAACTCAATAAATATTTATATTGATAACATACAATTTTAGGAGTTACACAGCGAAATTAAAGAAATAGAAGGGTAAGGGGGTTACCTGAACAGTCAATTTTCGACTTCATGGCACAGAAGTCACAAAAAGTATTTTCTAAAGGAAATTAGTCTTATCACTTTTAAATACAAATTGAAAGAGTTGTTTCGTTATTTTAAGAAGTTAGACGTATTGGAGTGGGGCGTAATCTGAAATGTCAATTGCCTGTACAAAAAGTATTTTTGCTGCAGGAGGCAATTATTATTATTTTTTTTTTTTTAGTATAATGAAATTCAAAACATATTTGTTTATTGATTAAATATATATTTTATAGGTGCTGGTGATTACATATGATAAGTAATTTCTAACTCAAATATTCATCAACTGCTGAACTGAGGAATTCGCTTAGTTTACGCCGCCTCTGAGTGATGGGCTTTTTACTTCTCCTCCTATACATATGATTTTATTAATACTTTTGGTGAAGTCTAGTTGCTGTCTTCTTAAATATTATCACTTACAGGTATTTATTCATTCACTTACTATTTACAATATTATACCTTGGCAGCAAATATTGAAGAAATGTAGGTATTGAAGTTGTTATTCTGATAGATTTTTAAAACAATGATTTCATCAATATATATTCTCCCATCCTTTCTACTACATACCAAACCCGATAGTCCTACATATATATATATATATATCGCTTGTGTATGTGTGTGTGTGTGTGTAATTTACTGACGACTAACTACAGGCAAAATTTTTAGTTTTTCAGAATGAAACTTGGAATTTTTTTTTTTTTTTTAACACCACCATTTTTAAAAAATCACTTTTAAGAATGGCTGAATTCTTCAACGATTAAAATCTATCACGGAGGACAGAAGGGGGATTTAGAGTATCAAAAAAAAAATTAGACACTTAATAATGTATTGAGGTATCTGCCACATGATATTAACTGTATTTGGTGAAGTTATTGTAAACAGCTTATATTTCTGGAAAATTAAATATCAAACGTTATTTATTCTGTTTCACACATTTGTTAAATTTATATACTCTTAACTTTTACATTTATTTATTTATACTGTTGTCAGCAATGGAACCACTCACCTAACCTGTCTCAAGTAATACTTTTCAAGATATTAATATTTGTTCCTATAAAGAAGATGTTCCTATTTCTTAAACATTAGTTATGATTAATACTGAAATAACAGACACTTTTTGAGAAGCCTAAATAAGCCAACCAAATCTCTAGTTGAATCCTTTGAAGACTGATTTTCCTCCTCTGGGATTTTAATGAGGCAGTCCTTGAAATCTAAATTGATATATACCCAATTCCATGGAAGTATAGAGGGGTGTGATACTTCAGAGTACATATTATATTGATACACGATAACATATGTATACACGATAATGCATGATATAATATGTATAATACAGATTACACATATTATAAGGATAAACTACTCTTAAAGCTATTATAAGCAGCCATGTCTCTTATGAAACACCTGTAGCACTTACCAGGTATGCAAGTTTAAAATGTCGTTTATTTCTTAAAATATATACACAGTAATTTAAAAAAAAGTATAATATATTTTATTCAAAGTACTGGCCCTCGCTTTCTACACATTTTGTCCATCTCTCGGGCAATATATGGATACCATTCCAAAAGAATGCTTCATCTTTATTTGAAATCCATTCATCGAGCCATTTTCGTACGTTTTCGAAATTGTTAAGTGTTGCTCCGCCAATGAGTGTCCCATCGATGAGAAGAGGTGATAATCAGAAGGCGCCAGGTCAGGTGAATACGGCGGGTGGGGTAGGAGTTCCCAACCAAGCGAAGAAATCGTTTCCTTAGTCAATCTGGCTGAATGTGCAGGAGCGTTATCATGCTGAAGAATGACTTTGGCGTGCCTGTGAGCCCATTCTGGGCGTTTTTCGATCAATGCGTGACTCAAATTGATCATTTGTTGTCGGTAGCGCTCGGTATTGACTGTTTCGCCGGGCTTGAGAAGCTCGTAGTCGATTTGGTCGATTTTCTCGTTTTTGATCAGTAACATCAAAATCACCACGTTTGAAACGTTGAAACCAACGTTCACATGTCTTGACGGTTGGAGCAAGATCGCCATAAGTCTCAACAAAAATTCGATGACATTCAGATGCCTTTTTCTTTTGATTAAATAAGAAAATCATGACATGCCGCAAATGCTCTTTATTTGGCTTAAAATTAGACATTTTTAACACCAAAGAAAGGTATGATACGTCCACGTAAACGACTTAAAAACAACTGACTTTTGTAAACAAATGACTAACAAACAAAATAGCGTTTAGAGATAAGCAAATCCTTCAATAGGCTAAGAGCGCATTCTATTGGAATTAAAACGACATTTTAAACTTGCAAACCTGGTAAACATCCATGTCCTCATTATTATCAGTATTGTGGAAAAATTAATATCATTTATCATTTATGTTCCACAAAATCTTTTACAAAAGGCGTACAATAAAGATTATATTTATTAATGAACTAGGATATTTGGGCACCCTTCCCCCACCACTTTTTTCAGATTGACGTACAATCTACATTGGCTTTTACCAGTTTTTGGGTTTTTAAAGCAGTTTCAATTGTTTATTCTCTACCTTAATGAAAAATTAGAAATCTTCTTAATTTCGCAGGTCCTGCCTGTCGAAATGTCATTTATTCGTTTTGCTTTATAAGGAAATCAAATAATTGGTAATGGTGTTTACATGATATAGAAAGTTAAAATGCAAATGTTCATTAAAAATGACGCTGAGGTATTTGCTTAGGTTATGCTGCTCTTGCGTGACTTTTTTTTTTTTTTTTTTTTTTTTTTTTTTTTTAATTCCCGGTTAGAAATTTTTAATTAAAAATTTTTAAATGATGAAATTTAGAGAAGGGTGGGAGGGTAAATTAACCTCCAGGAGGAGCCCAGAAGAAGAAGAAGAAGGCAATTTTCTTACCCCTTCTTCCCGGAGGGAACTTTCTAAGAGTAAGTACCGCTATGGTATAGCGCGGATAACATCCTTCATTCCAGAAGAAACAAGGATGGCCTTATATATATATAACACTGTGTAATTTCCCATTATTCTATGGAAGATCGGGGCCGGGGGGGGTCTGCCTGTATCAAAGACACCTCTAATTCAAGGTCGCCCTTCAGATAATAGAATTTTTCAGAAGTCATTTTCTTTCACAACATATTTATGTTGTTTTTCTTTCTTTTTGATGGTGCTCCATTCAAAAAAATTAAAAGAGCACACCTCTCTACTCTCTACGATACACAAACTCAATAATTTCAATTGCATTTAGGAGTCATCAGATAGATGCATAAAATATGTGCATGTATTACCTTAAACAGTTCTCTTATACATCTCTAATCCTTACAGATATAATAATGTATTATATATAAAAAATATGTATAATTATTACTACAATATGGGTAATTATATATAATACGTATATATTAATTATATTTGGGATTGTTTTTATCTTTTTGTGCGATGAATGACAAATTGATACATTTTTTGCATTCCAACGACATATTCAAAATAAACAAAATTAATCTAATCTTTTACTAATTCATCCTTGACTTGCTCCAGCCAATTTAATATCCCATAAAATCAGACTCCCCCCTACAACTCCCGCAAAGCCCTGCCTATAAAGTCCTCAAGAAACCAAAACCCCTCTACTCTAGTCACTAGAGAGAAAAAGTTTAAATAAAGATAGGAAGAGTAACTGTGTATTTATAAAACAGTTATCAATGAAAAATTACGCTTATTACGCAGGAGTTGTGCATAAACTAAGCGAATACTTTAACATCTTAGTTGAAAAAAAAATTATTTAAACATTCTGTGTCAAATAATCCTTCATACTTATAAAATATATATTTATTTTAAACAAATCTATGCTCAGTTTAATTGTTTTAAGATGAATATTATATCCCCTGCAGCGAAAACAAAGTATTTGCTCCCATTTGACAATAAATATAATCCCCCTTCTTCCTATTCGTGCAATTTCGCTATATATGCCTTTCATTTTACATTTGCATGTGACTTAAACAAAAAGTTCTTCAAGAAAATAACTAATTTGTGCTTATAAAAAAAAAATTTAAATCTTAAACAATTAATGCGGGAGAATAGAATAAAAAATCTATCTGTCCCAGCCAGGACTCGAACCTGGATCTCCTGCTTTCCGGGGCGGTAAGCTTCCATTACACCACCGGGACGAGCTAGATAACTTATTAAATTCCCAACACACTAGCGAGAGCCTAACTGGCTGGGACAGATAGATTTTTTATTCTATTCCCTCGCATTAATTGTTTAAAATTTTCGTGGGATAATACACGACAACTAAATTAATATTTATAAATCAAAATTAGAATTTACGATTCAGCTTAAACCCCCCCACCAAAAGATTAAATTCTACAGTATAACTTGTAAAATAATCCCTTTATCAATTATGGAATATGAGTTGAATTTCATTCTAAACTAAATCTAAGCGAAAATACTTTTTCTACTCTTACCAGACATTTCAGGTAATCCTACCCCACTCCTATTCGTTCGAATTTGGACAAGAGCAACCTCAACCTTTTTATATTTCCAAACCACATGCCAAATTTTACTATAACTAATTCAGCTTTTAAGACTTATAATTTGAATTTATAGTACAGGTAAACGACCAATTTTTCCCCCCTACATAATGCCAAATAAACAAGATTTTTTTTTACAAACAATACTGTTTCATTACACTATACTAAACGTTACGTCCGTAATATCCAAAAATCTTTTAATCGCATTTGACACTCCAAGTAGTGGGGGAACACTCCTATTGGTCAGATTTCTCTCTATAACAAATTTTGCCTGTTGTTTTTCATTTAAAAACTACCTGCCTATTTCATTAAGAAAAACAGAAAGCTATGACCTTTGGTGTGTTGACACTGACTGTGTTTCTCTGACTGACTCTTATACATTTTAAGAGACTATTATTTTTAATGTCTAGTAGGCAAAATGGGAGATAAAAAAAATCAAGATATTCGCTATATATATATAAAATATGATAAGCTTTGTTAACTGAATTTCAAGTTATCAGATTACAATCTTTAGGGAAGATTTTTACGTTACTTTTTTTAACGAGAGATTTATATAACCTCATTGGTGAAAGGTTAAAGAGAGTTATACAATATGAATGTATATATTATTTTTTACAATGTTTTACTTTCACTTGACATTTCAAGTAATATCTCATTGTTGTCTTGGCGATTTCACTTAATTATGAACTATTTACATTTTTTATTTAATGCTTTTAAAATTATTTGTAAGGAATTTTCCTGTTTAATATGCTTTTATTTTAAAGGTTTTCTCTTTATTCTACATTTCTTTCCTCATTTTAATTTAATTTCTACAAGAGTATGAAACATTTATCTTCTTGTAGAAATTTTTAGTTTTTAAAAGAGTATAGATAAAAAGAATTTTATTCTTGTATGTTCTAAAAATAAACAATTAGTCTCTTTCCTTTTTATATAACAAATATATTAGGAATTTACTAAATTAAATGTTCTATTTCACAGACAGGTTTCTATTATTTTATTCATTATTTAAAAGTAGAAAGAGTTCGTAAGTTGAAGGAGCCTGATTGGCAGAAGAATGAATTTAGGGTTCTAATTAATCGAAATTTTCAATTTTTAGGGGTCGAATTTACGTACAAATTTAAATGCACATTGGAAACGTGTTCAGCATGTGTTGTTTTTGCTTATTGGTAGTTATTTAATTTTATTTTATTAAAGGCGAATTTTTTGAAGTGGAGGACGATCTACCACCAACAGAATTATGAGGGTAGTCCCTCCACTCTGCATACAGGGCAGGAGATTCTATAAGAATCGTACAAAATCGTTCGAGCTAATCTATTACAATTGAAGTTAAATGTCCGATTGACTGTCTTAATCGAGCCTATTCTTTTGGCCCCATTAAATTTGTTCCGTCCTTGGCAGCCGAAAGTTGTCGACTGGAACGAGTTATTTTATTTTATTTTATTTTTTTTTTACTTTATAAGTTTTATATTTATTTTTAAAAGAGGAATTAGTATTCACACAGTTTTAAATATAAAAATATAAAGATGAAAATGAATTTCTTGTTATAATACAAAATGATAATTAATTTTTTCTAATGTTTGTTTTCTTACAGACAACGTAATTGAGAGCTCGTTAATATCTTCGTAAATACTAGTGTTGCGAGAAAATTATATAAGACGAAAAGGTATGAAATACAATTTTCAATCTTTCATGTTAAAAATGAAATATCAGTAAAAAAATTTCAAATGCGATTCTTGAAATATTAAACTGTCTAGAGCCAGCCTGTTTTATCTTTTACTCTCATTACCTCCACTCGGACAAAGAATAAATTAGTCCCTTTTTCTTATCTAGGTTTAACTTTAATGAAATTCAGCAACTCTGCTTATTTTACACTGTTAACTTAGCGAATTTCTAAGGAATAGCTATTGAGGATGTTATTGTAACAAATCTATGAAATTTTTTTCGATATTTTTTCTTATCCTAATTATCTTATTTACTAGACACCAAAAATAATTATCCCTGGTACACACACACACACACACATACACAGATATATGTATATATGTGTGTGTGTATTTGTCTGTCAGCGCTCTTGAAATCATATATTTTAATTATTCCTAATGATATTTGGCATATTTCTTTTTAATATAATCTTAAGGAAACTAGATGAATAAAAGCTGGGTATTACCTTTAATTTCAAGTGCGAGTACCTGAAGCTTTTCCCATGTAGCGGGCGCAATATTTAGTTTGGTGCGATAAAACTCAACACAGATTTGTATAGAGATAAAAGGTATACCCTTTAAGTGGGTAGGATTACGGGGCATGTAAAGTTCAAATAGAAATATACTTGGGTCACAAAGCTGTGCGATTTTCTTGGTTTACGCAAATTATTTGTTTCTGTTATTATTATTTATATTTTACTCAAAAAATATAATTCCCTTGTAAATCATAATTAGCTATTTTATCGTATATCTATGTTATGTTTATTCAAAAGTTTTAAAAATATTTCTAAATATATATATATANATATGATTAATTAATTAATTAGTTATTAAAAGCAGAAAAGGGGAATGAAGGCAGTTTATAATTTGACCAACTGGTAGAGAATAAGGGAGAATCTCCCTAGTCAATTTTTTCTAAAAGTGGTGTCGAACAAAAATATTACAAAATGACATTGGGAAATAATAGACTATCAAGTTTTATGACTGTTTAGAAAAGGATCATAAAACAACTATAGGCAGCTATTTAATTTTCGGTAATAACAGTTTCAAATTTTATCTTCTTTTAGCCCCCCCCCCCCACTTTCTTAGTTAATCTATTAATGAACCCCTCCAATGGCATGCGGGAGGTAGTTTGAATACTATATGTAGTTTATTTTTTTTCAAATTACATATGCTTGTATGTGTGTGTGCTTCGTACTGTACTTCGCCGGTGAGAAGTGCAGTGAACACACAGTCTCTCTTTACTCCTCACAGACGAAGGGCGAGAGATCCCCGAAAATTTTGCTCCTTGTGATTTTTTCTTTTTTTGTGTGCGCACTGAACTCTATCCGACCTGTTCTTGATTGCTACATATCGCAGCCACGAGTGTTTCATTTTCTATATGTATATATGTGTGTGTGTGTGTGTGTGTGTGTGTGTAATTAAAAATAACAATAAAATAAATAGTGAAGATCACGGTGCAGAGTAAAGGGCCCATCGACACCGTCACTTCTAGTTTCAGAAAGTTAGTTATAGATTTGCTTTACGAGACACATAGCAGGGCTTTACAGATGAGCCCCAATTTCATATAAATAGATTTAAAGAGAAAAAAAAATAAATAAAAAAATAAAACAAAACCTGCAGTTCGATAACTTAAAAAATAAAGTTGCTAGGTCATTACAAAATCTGTTATTTGGAAGTCATAAATCGATTTTTAACTTATTATCGAGGGGAAATAGGAGCACGCGACAATTTATTTTTCATCTCATTACTACTGACCATAACGCTAGAGTAGTAATCCAAAGTTTTTTTTTTTGTATAAATATATATATATATATATATACATACATATAATCACGGTAAATAAGTAGTTTATCCAGAGATTTTCTAAGAAATAATTATATATTAAGAGCTTTTCATGTAAACAAGCTTATGTTCATGACCTAAATGAATTGTTTACTTTTGTTACGAAAAAGGTTTTAATATTTCTTTGGTCATTTTTGGAAGATTAGCGTTAATGTGTGCACATGAAAATAGGACACATTTGAAAATCCCTACTTCTGGACGCGCATGTCCATATCCGTACGCGTACTGCAATCTGAGAACAATTCGTGATGGACAACTAATTCCCCTCTTGCATTTTCCGCTCAGACCAACCGTTCAAGCAGGAAATACACACGAACCGTCTTAAAATGAACACCCTGTACGTACATATAAATGTTAAATGCAACATATATTTATCTCATTGAGCCTGTTGGGTCTAAAATATTTTCAAAAGTCACCCCTCATGCTACAAACGTGAATTCCTCCACGCGATTTGCCCTAGTGAAATCTCCTAGAAAAAATTGTTTGGCTCCTCTTAGGGTCTGTTGTTAAACAGTAAGTAGCCACCGAATCGGGTCATATATGAGAGTGAACGACTCCCCCGTCCACTTCAGAACTGCTGATAACAGCGTCGACTATGAGGAATGCGTTTCGAGATATTCGTTTCAGAAAGACACTGATACTGATAACGAGAACGGTTACGGTAAACAACGTTAATTCCAAAGACAAATATTAACCGTCGTCATTGTTTGGTGACGATTAGAAATATTTACATTTTAGAAGAACCAACACTCATTTTATTTAAGATCCATCTATATATTTTTTTACTAGTCACTCATTTACAAAAATATTTGATGGATATATCATTCACGGCTTTTAGTTTATATTTTAAAGAAATGTCTGTTTTTTTTTTCGGAACCTGGAAATTGAAATTAAAATCTCTCCAACAAAATTTGATATGTTTTTTTCTGTAGTTTACAGTACTATTGATCTCTGTAGGTGTTGTCTTTCACAATACCCCATAATCAGCCACCGCAGATGTTCGCAAGATAGGGTTCTATCTGCAGTATCCCAAGGAGCACTTGAGTAATCAGGCATCACAGAGAAATATGCAACTCTCTATGGTGGCTGATGATGGTGCATGGTCTCTGAAACGGGTCGCAACTAAAATAAATTACTACAAGAAAGGCAATCTCTATATCATTCCTTAAATTTGATTTTTAAGTAGGTTTAACTTTTGAATATTTAATCATAATATACAAATTTTTTTTAAAAATAAAACTTTATTCTCAATTACTTTCTACATGCTTTTTGTATCTAGTAATGTGCTAGTTAATATATATAAAATAAAAAAATTTGACAACACATTTTTCACTTCTATGTATTTGTTTCTATAAAAGAGATTGGTTTCAATCTATTGGATGAATTTTATAATTAATTTTGGGACACCGGAATAACCAATCAGATCGTCGTTCAAGTCTAAAGTTACGGTCTCGAGACCCGCCCTGGGAAGGCTTCCTTCGAGCCTAGCCAGCGCCATTGTAGATGCTCATTATTGGAGGGCAACCTGTAGATAGCTCCTTTTTTCATGACCATTACCGGTTGCATTGAGGCAAAAAAAGAAAAAGAAAAAGTTTTTGTCTCCTGCATGACAGATTTATTAAGTTATATACTTCAAGCAAACTTTTTTTCCTCTCAATATTCACCATGTTTATAGGTAAACTTCACAATCTACCCTGATTTGTATGCGACTCTCAGGCATAATAATCATAATTTTTTCTAATTATTTATCTTATTTTTTCCACAGCTACCGTTAGATATTAGAATATGTCCGTCACGCAGAAGCTACGTATACTAAATAGATTTCCTGTGTTTCATTAAAACGAACTTATATCTCATGTGCCGGAGACAGCAATATGCGTAAAAGGAATGCCCACTAAACATGGTTCTGTACTGGCGGGTAAGGAAGATATAAAAGTAGTAAACCACCATTATTATACTCTTCTTTAATAACAAAATTTTAGAAAACTACATTTGTATTTATTATGATGCGCAAAACTTTTTTGTTGCTGAATAAAAACGAAGATACATTTACAGATCGTTAGCAATCGAACTTTACGACTCTGACTAACTCCCAAGACCGAATCCTCGACCAATATTTCCTCATGAAGACCTCAAGGGGGGGGGGGGGACATGGTAGCTCATGGGAACCGTTCGGGTCTCGTAATCCTGGTGCAGCGGGTCCAAATCCCGCCTTTTTATCGAGAAATGGAGTCTTGGATGTTTAGAGTGGGATGGAAACGTGTAGATAGCCCCATACTCCATGACCCTAAGTGGTTAAAAGGGAGGCTAACACTTAGTAAATAAATTAGAAAAAAAAAAATAATCTGAATATTATAAAGTTTGGTATTCTTCTTTACTCTCCACTGGAGTTCTGTGGAGATAAAATAACATTTTATTATTTTATACAAATGAAAAATTTCGCCCAAGTCAGTATACAAATCCTCGTGGCGCGGTAAGCCGCTGTCCTTGCCAGCATTATTTATCGAGGTACAAAAAAAAGTTCTTCGAACCGGTGTATTTTGCACGCAACTTCGTTTCCTCCGAGTCTCAAAGAGACAGTTTATATTCTTTTCTAATATAAATATATACATGCTTGAATGTATAATATTTTATTGAGGTGAGAGTAGGTTATAATACACTTAAGAGTTATTGATACCATTAACCTTTGTACACCTGTTAACATAAATATTCTATATATAACAAAATATATAACAACACATTTGCCTCAAAGAAATTATAAAAATAATTCATTCTATTCACAGACAGATTTGATCTCGCTTTTGTAAACTGTATGAGTTTCCACTAATATCATTTTAAATTAAGATGAGAGGGATTGGGGAAGGGATAGTGAATGATTATATATTGAAATTTTAATATATCATTAGTGTAAAATGTCATCTTTCTGTGATTGTTGTTATATAACTTTTCTAATATATGCTCATTTTTGAGTGGTAGAAAGATATATAGAAAAGAAGTAAGAACGGTATTTATTTGGGAGTGGAACAGGATAAGACAAGGATATACCAATTAATGTGAGATAAACATGAAAAACAAATGAAGTCTTAAAAAATAATAAGCAGTTATAAACAGAAGAATTTAGAAGAAAGCTCTCAGGATATCATGTAGTAATTGAAGTTTCAGTCAATGGTTTCTTAATTGGCGCAGTTAAAGAGGATTATGCACTATTTCAATGAAATCAACGATTTCAGGTTGTGTTTTTTTCCCCCTTCCCTTTCTCTAATGGCAGGCAAAACTTTATGTAGCCATAAAAATCTTCTGAATACAGAAAGCCAGCTGCATAGGCGTAAATGATTTGTATCTCTATTATGATATTCCTTAATTCCTGACTTGCTTCTCATATGTGCTTCAGGTATTTTTGTCCTGCAAACAATTTTTTTGCTTTATTATGATCCTGATGTACTGTGGTTTCCTCAATAGCACTAGATACAGTAGTTTTAAAGAAAAGTATAATCGATGTCTTCTAGGCCGGTATAATATGATGATGGATACCGTGTAAACGTTTCTGTAGATTAGGACTATAGATTTATCAGAATTAGTAGTATAGTTCCGTAACAACAGATTGATAAGCAGGTCTTTTTTACAATATGTGTGATATGTCAGATTGGTAGCTTTCTACCAATAAGGATAAACTACCAGTAGTAGTTACCTCTTTGGGGGTGTTTAGTGAGATTCTTCTCCATGAAAAAGATAATTTCTCAATTAGACTCTCACTGTACACCATTCGTTGGTATTGATCACCCCCTGTAACCCTGAAAAAAAAAAAGTTAAGAGCTAAAGTCACCAATGTGTGTCTATACACTTCCAAGAGAGATATGTTTTATATCAGAGCAGCTGAGATCTTCGACCAGGGCCTGGGATAGCCAGCTTCTATACTAATAATATATTTATTGGTCTTTCTTCACTCCTCACCGACGAAGGACGAGAAATCCCCAAAAATTACTCTTTGTGATTTTTTCTTTTTGTGTACTCACTGCACTGTCTATTTCACCTATTCTCAGGTCATAATGTTTCAATTTTCAGAATTAATAATAATAAATTAAATAATACCGATGCTGATAGTATTGAATTTGCTTATTCACTAATATTGATTTGGAGATAGTTGACCGTAGAATTAAGTGAAAGATGATTAGTCTGGGATTCAGTCTCAGAATTTGAATAATTAAAACTAATTTGTAAACAAAAAATTTTTATTATTTCTAACATTACGGCCTAAATTTCAGGCATTCTACAGAGCAATGGGGGTAATGGAGGGAAAACGTGGTCTCCTGCTTCATGATAATTAAATCATGACATATAGTAATTTGTATTAGTCCAAATTTGTTTTTATTAAGACCGAATCCCCCACCAATCTTCTCTCGCAAATATTAATTTTCAATATTCATTTTAAAACTTTGTGCCCAGTTACGTTTTACTTAAATGATAAGGCCGTTGGAGCTTTGATAAATTTTTACTAAAATGATTAATTTCAGGTTAACTCCTACACCTAGTACTTTTTCTAATTAAAAAACAAAAACAAAAAGAACACTTTGCAACTATTATTTCAATGATACCTGTTGAATTTCAATTAGGATTAGTTAAAGATTTTGTGCATTTTCTGCAGATCGTAATCCAAGGACTTCAGTTAAAATTCAAGATTTCCGGTAAATCATTGCTGCTGATTGTTCATTTAAGTAATAATTAAAATCATTTATAAATATTATTTTTTGTGGCATATAATCCCACGTAAATTTTATGAATTTTAAGTGCATGGAATAAGACGATATATTCGGCCTCGGAGGTTAGACTCTCGACACTAGTGCGGGGAATTTAATAACTTATCAGACTTGTCCCGGTAGCATAATTGGTAAATGCACCGGCCGGGATAACAGGAGATCCAGGTTCGAGTCCTGGCTGGGACAGTTAGATATTTTATACTGTTCCTTGCACTAAAAATAGTTAAAATCATTTGTATATTTCTAAATTTATTAAACTGTTTTTTGTTCTGATAATTTGAAAATTTGATCAGCTATAGCCATGCGATTTTAAATCGATCTGTAGTTTACAGCCGGTGAAAGTATATCATATGTCCTGCAGCTGTTTTCTTTAAGAATATGCTAAAATTGACATAGGAAAGATAACAAGGAAATCCGCTTGGTTTACATACCTCCTGTCTTCAATCCAAGCACATGGTACCTGTAAATATACAATATTTATTTATCAGTAAGACGGGAGTATGTAATGTATTCAAGCGAGGGAAGTGTAGCCAATTCAATTTGGTATTATCACCTCTCATTGTCTAAGGACACGGTCGACCTCCATTCTACTTCCATCTTCTTACCATACAGGACATAACTCATGTTACACACCGCTACCAGCCAGCAAATAAGGTAACCAAGTGTGCACTCCACGACTGTGTTTATTATTTCGCTTTTCACACAATATCCTCCAGGGGATTCTTTGACTTTATTTTGTTTTTCTTCAACGTCTGTAATCTACTGAATAAACATCTGATTTTATATTTTATAAATATTATTTTTTTTGTGGTATATAATCCCACGTAAATTTTAACAATTTTTAGTGCAAGGGAACAGAGGGAGATCCAGGTTCGAGTCCTGGCTGGGACAGTTAGATTTTTATTCTGTTCCCATTCACTCAAAACTGTTAAAATCTGATTTTATATCTTCCAACTGTTTTACTATTCACAATGTAAAACGATATTTTGTTCTTCATGATAGAAGTCATACTACAATTATTTGTTTTCCGAAAAAAAACAGCCTTAATTTTTTTAAAAATTTTATATCTGTGCTCCCTAAACTTATTAAGAGTGGAGTCAATGGGCTCTTTCTGATTTGTATAGAAATGTTTATTTATTTTATATTTATTTATTATTTAGTACGTAAGATTCTTATTAACTGGCTGAAATAAATTATGTTTATTAATAAAAAAATTCTGCTAGGCAAAAATCAAGCGCAGGTTGTTGGATTTACAAGATGTTCCGCAAGGAATTTAAGCTATTCATGTATTGGCGTGACTATTGAAAAAATTCAACTGATTTTCACCGATCCTACATTGGTGAAGCTAATGGCCTGTCAAAATTTTATGTATGTGTGTGTGTGTACTTAGTCCCCAATTTTTATAAAAATAATATAAATGCGGAATTAAAGTTTTTTGCAAACCATTGGATGAAATTCATAATGGCTAAAAACGGTCGAGAAAAAGAGGAGATTTAGCGATACAAAAATTCAAAATCTTATTGTATTCTTTATTACATTAAAAATATTTAAAAAATAAAT
>KZ807143.1:389698-399803 GCA_000696205.2 Oncopeltus fasciatus
TACCAGTGAATATAATATAATATATGGGATGAATTGGTGCCCTCTCATATTTTATAACATCAATGATATAAAAATATATTTTGCTAAGCTGCATATATTATTTACAATCTGTATACAATTTAAAAAAAAAACATTTATGTCCGCAGATAAACTAAATTTTCTTTTATATAAATGTTTTTTCCAGTTTTAAATTATATTATTATTGCTAAATTCAAAGTTACATTTCAAAAATCAAATTAACGAACAGTGCTCTAAACTTAATTAAAATACAAGCATATTAAAACTCTTTAGCCGATACAAGTATGGGTCTCACCCCTCGCTCCTACTCACTCAGTATAAGGCCACCGTCAGTATTATTATCGATCATGGGGCAGTAGTCTAAGGAAAACAGAACCAACGAAATATTAAAAAAAAAAAAAATGAAGAACACACAACACTGTACTTTAAGCGTAGGAGCCTATGGTCTACTCCAACTAACGTCCTCTCTTCCTTGGAGGAGAAATGCCTCTTGCAGCTAGACGAATCATGTTGGTATATCAAAATATGGCATGGTCCAAAATATTTGATCCGTTTCTACCTCATAGAAGTCAAAGAGCAGCATAAAAACTCATTTTAGAAAGTAACATTGAAGAAATAACCCCCTCTTTCTCTGTAATCTAGAACCTGTAAATGTCTTTCAATCACCTTAACCAATTTTTCAAATGAATACTAAACTCATTGTTCCTCATTTCCAATATAAAGTCCTTATCAAAAAATCAACAATTGATATTTTAAATTTGGAAGATTAGGAATTTTAGATTAAGATAAAATGTAGAAACCACTCAGAGGCTTTCTGATAAATTGTGTATTAGCAGTGCAGAATGTACTCATAGAGTACTATTATCAAAATTGTATAAATAACCCATTTGTTATATTTTAGATTCACTCTCCATCTACTTTAGTTTCAGTAAATTCCACTCAAAATTCATTTAAAAAAACCCTTTTTTTATATTGCGGATGTGGCAGTTGACTTCCTAAAACAATTAGTCCTTCAATGGGTTCCTAGCCTTGTAGGCATTTTTGGAAATAGTAAGGCTGAATCAGTAAGGCCAAAACATTACCCCAACTTAGCCATACTTTTCCCCTTCCCTTCCCATGACAGACAGCGCCTCCGATTCGCGAGTGACAGTGCACTCCAGCTCAGGTGACAGTACTACGCATCTCAGTTACAAGGGGAAATTCCATTTTGCCATTTGGCGGACAGTCATCCTTGCACAGGTTCTAGCCAGGACATGATGCAATCGTACACCACCGACTACACAGCGGACATGCACTCTCGAAGTCGACACTTTTACATTTTGTTTAGTCGACAGTACTCAAAATGAAAACAGCTGTTTTTCCCCCGTTTTCAGGTAATAATAATCCCATTCGAATACTTATTTGTAGGGAGAAAACTCAAATGAAAAATTTGTAAATCCAAATTAAGATAAATAATTGTATATTTTTACAGAACTCTGGACTGCCGTAAAAATATACAACGAATACAATCTAATATCCAACAAATACAATCCTTTCAATTCAAAATCATAAGAATTTTTTATTATGTCTGCAATTTTAACCTGTATCAAGATTGTAATATCCTTTTCCCCAAGATCCCTTCTTCACCCGCTTCACAGACATCCACAGCAATCTCCATTTTCTTCCTAATTTATATGTCCAATCCCTGTCGTCAGATACCAATCCTTACAATCCACCCAGACGACTACTGGCCTCGCCTTAATGCCTAAATTAACTGAGAGTGGGGTCGATGCAAAGTAATTTAATTTTATTATTATTATCATCATCATTATTATTATTATTATCATTGATATTTTTATTTTTATTTTTTTCCTTTGGAATTACGGCACTAGCTATTTTCTCCCCCATGATATTGTAATTCTCAGCGAATTGAACAACGTAGTTAGTAAATTACAAAATGTAGATTATTTAACAAAAGGAAATCACTAAATAAATATTTTTTTAAATCTGTATTTTATTTTAATCTAGATATTATTCGAAATATGACTAAAAACCAAATACTTTTGAACGGATTATTTGAGTACAATATTTTCTTTGATAGAGGAAGTTTAAGTTTACAATTACATCAATCATTATGATTATTTGTAGAGCACTCTATTGAGAATACCAGATCCTTATACATCATCCTTATTTCTATGTGTGATTTCCGAGAGCTCGTACCTGTTGTAATCACAGGGTGATTCGTGGGTACAGCTGGTCCATACTATCCTTCGCATCATGGTGTAATGTAGTTGGCTTTCAATTTATTCATAAAGGAGCAAATTGTTAGTATTTACGAATTCAAATTTCATTGGATCCGTCCCTCTATGTACTGACGACTTTACTTTACGTGTTATCAATAGTAAACCCCCCTAAACAACAATTTTTTTTAATTACAAAAAGAATCACGAATGATCTTGACTAATAGAAATTTATATATATATATATATTAGACAATATTCCAATTGAAAAGGGGATAAACAGAAGAAAAAAAATTATATTCATTACATGATGTAAAACAACGTAGCACTCACTGCCTCTACCTGTTTTCTTTGCACTTGGTTTTTTTTTTTTTTTTTTTTTTTTTTTTTTTAATACCAGTGAACAGCACGTTCTTTTGACTTTTTTTTTTTTTAATGGGGGAGGAACTGTTACGAAAATTACCGTTATATAAAAAAATTTTATCTGCGGAAATATACCACTTTACACGATATCTATCAGTAGTAGGTTCAAGGTATACGTCCATACTACTGATTTTCATAGGAATTTGAGTATGTTAACATTGCGGAAAAGACCCCATGAGAAAACCAGCTAACATTATTCTGAGTTGCTTAAGAATTTTTACTGCATGTATACTTTTTATGTTACGTAAACTCCATCCCTAAAAAGTTTTGAATTCATAATGTCACAAAAAAGGTCATCAAGCAGGAGTTGCGTAAATTAAGTATATTTCTTACCTTTAACCAAGGCTGATATAAATTAGAATTAAATAGATTATAGCCAAAAAATACAAATAACTATACATGTATCTATCTACTATATCTAGTAATTATTCCGTGTGTTCGTGTTCAAGTTTTAAAATAGAGAAACCAAATTTTTCATTTGAGCTTTATTCATACAAATCGTTGTTGGAATGAGATCTTTGTTAACTGAAATATAAAGAGAAATTAAAAAATTATAATTATCTTCGAGGTTATTTATTACATTCAAATGGAGTAGAAGGGAAAGGATATTTTCTCTATAATTCGAGAAAGACATTAACAATTACAAAGAGGTACATTATTTCATGTCCTGAGGATGACAATGGAGCAATGTGGCAGGTGCTAGGGGGGTGGGGGAGGGTTGAGGCGCTAATCTGTCCTAGCTCACTTTTAAATATACTTATTATCCCTTGTGGACATTTTGTGAATTGTAAATGATCAAAATTAAATTTTGAATCTGAACTATTTCATAATTTGAGTTTAATGAAATGAGCTTTCAGGTTTTCGCATGGGAAGAATGAAAATTAATCTTTTTTTTTTATCTTATACCATTTTTAGATAATGGTAATAACGGTAGTCATGAACCAGGACTATCTCAATTAATCACCACCATAATATGTGCTTTTTACATAGCATGGTTTTTCCCTATTTATCGAAGGAATGTTTATCATTAAAATTTTTCGCTTTAAAGACCTTAAGATAAACATTTTTATGAAATGTGCTACATATATTAAGTATTTTAGTGTAGGAGCCGTTGGATATGACTAGATATAATTACAAAAAAAAAAAAAGATAAGTAATGATCTTATGAAATTCATCTGTAACTTACAGTTGAATGGACCATATTTGTATCTTAATTGTACGATCAGTTCCGAACCGAAGAAATTTTCATCGTGGTAGCTAAGGTTATGGCACCAACGTCTTGATTTCCCTGAGAGAAATCTGCTAGTAGAGGAGTTGAAAAAAAGTTTAAATTTGGTTCCATTACTTTAAATAGTTCATTTATTGCTGAATTATTATAACACACCTTAGCGTATAATTTATTAAATTCAAAAGTCAATAAAGTCTGCCAGCTGCCATGAAATTCCCAGCTGAAAAGTCAATAAAGTCTGCCAGCTGCCATGAAATTCCCTGCTGAAAAGTCAGTAAAGTCTGCCTGTTGTCATGAGATTCCCTGTTGAAAAGTCAGTAAAGTCTGCCAGCTGCCATAAAATTACCTGATGAAAAGTCAATAAAGTCTGCCAGCTGCCATGAAATTCCCTGCTGAAAAGTCAGTAAAGTCTGCCTGCTGTCAAGAGATTCTCTGCTGAAAAGTCAGTAAAGTCTGCCAGCTGCCATAAAATTCCCTGATGAAAAGTCTGTAAAGTCTGCCAGCTACCATAAAATTCCCTGATGAAAAGTCTGTAAAGTCTGCCAGCTACCATAAAATTCCCTGATGAAAAGTCTGTAAAGCCTGCCAGCAGTCATGAAATTCCCTGATGAAAAGTGTGTAAAGTCTGCCAGCTGCCATAAAATTCCCTGATGAAAAGTCTGTAAAGTCTGCCAGCTACCATAAAATTCCCTGATGAAAAGTCAGTAAAGTCTGCCTGCTGTCAAGAGATTCCCTGGTGAAAAGTCTGTAAAGTCTGCCAGCTGCCATGAAATGCCCTGATGAAAAGTCAATAAAGTCTGCCAGCGGCCATGAAATGCCCTGCTGAAAAGTCAGTAAAGTCTGCCAGCTGCCATGAAATGACCTGCATTACAAGACCAGGTGGAGTCCTTGAGAATGCACCGTTACGGGTTGCATTCAGGAAAACATGCCTGTTGCGTCAGCTCCGTCAGCTGTGAGAGCGGGGAGGAACTCGCCTGTAAGTCAGCTGAGCCGGGGCCTGCCTACCGAACGAGAAAG
This sequence comes from Oncopeltus fasciatus, assembly GCA_000696205.2. Taxonomy (NCBI): domain Eukaryota; kingdom Metazoa; phylum Arthropoda; class Insecta; order Hemiptera; family Lygaeidae; genus Oncopeltus; species Oncopeltus fasciatus. Next base: position 394,604 of record KZ807143.1, read on the forward strand.
TGAGCGTTTCGTCAGCCATCTGGGTTTGTGGGTTAGCCTATCGAGGTGGACTTGAGGCTCGTCCTTATACCACTTGGCGGGCTGAGTTTCGTAACTCCAGTGCCGTTCTTGCGGACTTGTTTACCCGCGAGAGCTGTATTTGCATTCCTACTGCTGCGATTGGTCGAAGAATTCTACGTAATAACAGGTTGTGGAAGCCTCAGAGGTATAAAAATGTAAAGAAATATGAGCTGAGGAATGGTGTTACTTTCTCTGTATATCAAGATAAAAGAATAATATATAATTGATTAAAAACTACATGAATCAAACTTTAGAAGAAAATATTTCACATAAAAACAGTCGTTAATATTTAAAAAAATGCTTTTTTTTTTCTTTTTTTTTTTTAATTCCGTCCCGCAGGAGATGAAAAAGCGAAGATTTTTCACATTTCATTCAGACGGCCATAAATGAAAGTAACTAAAGAATTATACTTATAAATCTGGAGAGATTAATAAGCATAAAAGGAAAGAGCACTACATTTTGAACTGACCGTATTTTTAGCTTCTCCTATGTAGGATCGATGAAGTTCTGTTGGTATTTTTCAAAAGTCGCCTTATATTACCAAAGTGAATAGATTTATTTATGCTAAAACCCCGGAGCAACTAAACTAAGTAGATTTCCCATTAATAAAGATAAAATACATATGGTAGATGAGGGAAATTTCAGGCATGGTCATAAAATCCGATGGAGTTATCCGAGTAAAATAATTAAAATGGTAAAGGAATCATCAACTTTTTCACATCCAGAGGCCTCGTGATTGTTAGTTCACTATTTTCCTACAAGAAGATTCATAAAGGTACCTGGTCATCACCGATTGACTCACAGAGAAATAAATGAATCGTATATAGATAGGAAAGAAGTATATGACGATCGTTCTCAAAGACTTCAACTGCTGAGTCAATATAATTTCTTCTTCAGGTTATGACCGTGTAATTTTATCGATGGTTACCAAGCTTTCGCTTCTTGCTGTGAACCTCCTCAGAGTACAATAGAAATATATAGACTTCCACTGTCTATTGCCAAAACGGAAGAAGAAATTGTAAGTATATGACGAGTCTGGAGAATAAAAATGAGTATATTGAGAAGCTAAATTTTCGGACGAGAATAAAACGTCACTTATAAGCTTTTTATTTCATAAAACTCATCTATTTGTTACGTTTCATACTTACAATCTAAAAGCTAATAACTGATTGATTTAAGTAATTCTACAATTGTAATAAGTGGTATTTTGTCAATTGACATTGCAGAAGATGAGGGGCCACATAAGTATACTCTTATGAAGATGAATTGATATAGCATAAAGATTAACAAAGACTGTTAGCTGTCAAAAACAAGGACAATAAGATGATATATCGATGCATCATATAACGAATAATTAATACTCAATCAGAACAATGGATTAAACTCTTTTATCACGAATACTTATGAGGATTGAGAGAAACTACTGAAAAATTCAATAACGTTTTAGATATGAAATTTTGTATCCTCATTCTGAAGAAATACTATTTTTTATAATTTTACTGCAGTTGGTGCTGATCAAGATTTATATGGTAAAAGATGAATCGAAAAAATATTGAAAAACTAACTTGCACGCTTCATTGTAGGACATACAAGAAAGGAGGGGGGAAGGGGTTAAAAAAAATGAGATGAATGAATTTAAACTATTATAATTGAAATTATAAATCGATCCAAGAGGGAATGAAGAGTCCAAATAGAAACACTGAGAAGAAAATTCCAGGCAGAAAAACGGGGTAAAGGCTATTGTTCTAGCCAACAAGAATGTGCCGGGGTTAAGGCCTTAAGATGACTGGGATCGGAAGAAATGAAATGGTTTGGAGTAGCGGATAAGATTTCCTCTACGGTTAACAGGTAGTACATTATCCAGCGAGTAGGCATCTCTTTATCGAGTAGGAGGATAAATGATATGATAAAGAAGTTTTAGAATTGTATTATCTATTAATGAGAAAAATAAGTACAAAAAAGCAGAAGTTAATGAATACATTCAATAGAATGAGAAAGAGTTGTGTTTGGATAATTTTTTTTTTCTCCAAATTTACAATACAGACTTATTAAAAGCCAAGAGGAACAATCGATCAAGAAGCCCTGGAAGCGACACACCCTCAGAGGTAATGTCTGTTGGAGAGTATCCTCAGTTCTCACGTAGCACCCAACATTGGACTGGAATCATTCTACAATTCGTGCAACCATAGCGGCTGCCAACAAAAATCTTCTGCTGATTTTTTGAATTTCTAATCAAACTACTAGACTGGCGGAGTCAAACCAAAAAGTGTGTAACTTGTTATTTGACTTCAGAAGCTCAATATATATATATATTCTAAGTAAGAACAGGTGAGGTAAAAAAGAAAAAAAATCACAAAGAGTAAAATTTTCGGGGATGAGTTGTAAAGAGAGACTGTCACTCAATATCAGGGAAAGACAGTTTCACTCCTTTCTTCACTCCTCACCGACGAAAGGTTAGAGATCCCCGAAAATTTTGCTCTACGTGATTTTTTCTTTTTGTGTGTGCACTGCATTCTTTATCCCACATGTTCTAAATTTATATATATAAAACAACTAACCTAAACGGAGCTATTCAAATACAGTTGGTTGCTCGGGACACAGCCTAGAGTTAATCCCTTTACAAATAATCATAGATAACTTTATTAGAGCTAGCAAATCTACATAATAAAAACTTGATATAAATATTATCTGGATTATAATATTTAACATACACATTAAACCAAAACTATAATAAGTAGTATTATAATAATGTATAAATAAATGTCCCCTAGATTATACTTGACATCTAAGTCCAAGGAGCGAGGAAATAAAATTATGAGGCCACATAAAAATGAAAATTAATGATGCCATGTGAAGTGCTAAGTTGGCGAAACCCGGTTTATTAAAAAAAGTTCTTTGATTTGAATTGATTTCAATTTATTTGAAATGGCTTGAAGAAATGAAGATTTCCTCTGTTGTGTTTGATGTGACTCACCTTAGAAGTGAGAATAAGATCAACAGCTGACATAATCATTAATCCTGAAACGGCCTTCACACCCAAGCAGAAGAGGACTTTCAAATCATTATAATAAAAATAGGCTGGTCTCAGTTCAAGACTTTCCAATTCAGCATCAACAAGGTGAAGACAGCATTGCTCGAATAATGGAATCATTCCTAACTGTTCCTCTCCGCATCTCTCGGAGAATACATCCATACATATCCACATACATATATATTGAGCAAAGTAGGCTCAACTGGCTTCACTCATTAGAAGAATGGAATTGAGACTCGGCAAGCAGAAGACACCATTACAGCAAATGCTTCACCAATCAGCCTCATTCTGGGTCCTCCTTTTTCTCTTGTGTCAGGATACTCATTAATTTCAAAATTTTCAGGAATCCACGGTTACTGTACTAGAGACATGACCCTTCCACCCTAACTCTCTAACCAGCAGAACTCTTTCACGGTATAAAATGGCGTGGATTAGTTGGAACCTAATTCCTTGATTCCTTAAGTTTCCTCTATCTCATGCTTCTTAACAGGACACTAAATACTTCTTATAATTCCTCAGACAAAGACTTGGAGTATTCTTCTTTCGCTTTTCGTTAATCCACAAGCCTATGGTCAATGGGGGTCGAAGGTCTATCCGAAACCTGCTTCGGGAGTGTTTGGATAGCTTGAAGTAGCATTTATTAGGATTCCCCAGTCTCATCATATATATATTTACCTCAGATCTGGGTGCTTGATACTATTAATCCGCACAAATTAATAGTTAGCTACTTTACATGAAGAACTAAAGGTGCTCCAATCACCACCAGCTTTCATATATTTATTTATTTCTTCATTGATTGCCATGGAGACCGTACTCCTTTGTCGATACTTCCAGGTACATAATGCTGCTATGAGGATATATTTAGGTCTATGTGTATCTGTATCGCCGGCAGAGCCCATTATTTGAATTAAATGGTAAGGAATGGTTTCTGTCTGCTTGCCAGTATCCAACACAGTCTTATCTTAAGCCGGAGTAAACAGAATGAAGTGAATCTCCTAGGCGAATCTCGTTGTCTACTTCTATGTCTTCAGTAACACGCGAGTTGGCGCTTACGACGCACAAAGACTTGCGTTTTGACATCCTCTGGAGCCGGGCGAGCATCAGTGGAATATACATCTCCAAACCATGATGTCATGCTAAATTTGTATTGATCTTGAGGGCGAGAGGCTATAAAAATCTTCTTTTTTTTCTCTTTTTTTTGATTGATCAGAATAATTTATTTTCTGAGGTAGAAAATAAGAAGAGAAAACTAAAACATTTTATAGATAATACAATTAAAAAACTACTAAATTCATAAACCTAAAATAAAAATTTAGAAGAACGACACTATACAATCATAAATCAGTAATAATAATTGTATTTTTTATAAGTAATAAATAATCTAACGTAATTCATAATATAGTAAAATATACAAAATCATACCTAAATAGTTCATAATTTTAAATAAAAATTACAAACATAGTGCCAAATTACAATTTTTTAATTAAATTAATATATTTGAAAATAAAATAAAGGGGGGTAAACGGGTAGGGTAACGGGTAGTAAAAGTCGATTATCAGGATTGGTGAAATCGAATACTTTTAATGAAGCTCTGCCATGCTCTAGTGCCATCCCCACTGCATGGTATCTTCTTACTACCTTATCCCTGCCAACGCCTACTACAGGCCTCCCCGCGGCACCCCCTGGGCTATCTACTCTGTGGCAGTGTGTATTCACGACAGAGGATGATAGGCGGACTTGTAGAGGCGGGGTCTTGTGATGAAGTAGGGCCACCTTCCCTATAGAGCTAGACCTGACCCCGCGAGGGGAGGCTATGTCTGCTGGCCTTAAGGTGGCAGCCCCACCGCGGACTACGAGAGCACTGACTGGGAATCTTGTGCCCTCTAAACTGATATCTCCCACGTCTACCAACAACCAAACTGCCGGATTGATCACTTTGGACCCAGAGAGAGTGCAGGCCTCTCTGGGAGACTCTTGCATGGACACGGATCTCAATTTGCCTATTAGTAGCTCTATTCAAGGGAGCACAAACCTGACTAATGCGTATAATAAAAACCAAAAGAGGCCATTGGAACAGATCCAATTACCTCGTGACCAGAAAGCATACAC
>KZ807143.1:410879-425555 GCA_000696205.2 Oncopeltus fasciatus
ATATATATATATATATTTACTGTAACAGCCAAAGGGAACAATGGATATAAAAGCTATGACCACCTACTTTTTTGTATAAATTGTTTTCATAAGAGTAATAACGAAGATATAGAGAATTTAAATTTTGATCTCTCTTTAACTCAAGGAGGGGGTCCTCCCACTGCACCACGACTGATTTCAGCCAATAATAATATCTTCAAACGGGTTGCAAAAAAATGAAAAATTTATATACAGATTTTTTTTTAAATCATTTTAAAAATAGTTGCAGCTAGAGCGAAATTTTTTGAAAGTCTAGTAATGGTAACAACTATAATTGCTTGATTTCTCTAAGGAAAATCTGCTAATGTGGTATGAAATTTATATATATCATTTATAGATTTTAAAAATGCAAATTTCGGGAAGATTTTTCCCTTTATAATTGTTAAATTAAGCTTATTAAATAAGACCTAAGAGAAGCCGAAGCAACCTAATATCCAAATTCAATTATTTATTAGTTTTTGCTTAAAATTTCATTAATTTTTATTTTAAATTTCAAACAACGCTCCATATTATGTACCCAACTCTACCCTTCATCGCGACTTTAATATTCCTTTCGTCCAGAACCTGATCTCCACTCGCTTCACACCCATCCACAACAAGCTTCCATTTCACCCTAATCCATATGACCAATCCCAGTCGTCAGACTCCAATACTTACAACCCTCCCCTACGACTAAAACGAAGATGGCCTCGTGACATCTTAGGCCTTGATGCCTAAATTTATTGGGGGTGGGGTCGATGGGCCCCTTCTCCCTGCAATGTTACGTTTAATTGATTTTGATAATTGCAATTTTCAGATATATTTCACTCAAAATTTTCCGACAGATATCACAATAACGTCATATTTCAGACATAACAACCTATGTAAAAAGTTAAAAAATAGGAGAAGAGATATATTTAATCTCAATACGGTAGTCAATACAAAACTTTTGCGCCTACCACAAAAATGAGGGCATTCTATTACTGAGTAAATACCAATTGCTTCCAATTGAAATACATATATCTGTACCTTAGATATTTGTTTTCCTTTCAACGAATTATGAAAAGAGGAAATTTTTTAAGAGAATAATTGATTTTTTCCTTAAAATCTTTTGTTAGAATTAATCACATAATTTCTTAATCCAAATACAATGAGATAATTGTCACTATTACTTTATATTCTGATTAATGTTTCGGAAATCAGAATATTATTTAATTATAAACTTATTAAGATTATTCGTTGAAACACTAAAACGCTTAAGTTTAAAAGTATAGATTTATTAGTGAAAATATATTATAATTTTCAAGATCTATAGAAACTCAATTGAGACCATCAATTAATGGCAGTTAAGCAAATAATCTTTATTTATTTAATGTCATTTTTTGCTTAACATTAGGGCAAATAAACAATAATAAATTGGTGGAAAAAAAAAATGTATTTACTTCCTCAAAACAAGCTTTTTTTTTTAAACATTCCGCCACTCTGATACTCGAAATAAGATTCAGGTCCTAATAAAAACTGATTTGTAGTATTCTACAACTTACGCATTATGTAGAGATGGAAGTTGGCTCACAACATATTTCAAAATTCCACTTAAAATTATTGACAAAACTGAGACAGGTCTAGTATACGCGAGAACTTTCGGCCAGTGTTTTATGAAATATTTTAATATTTAGTTAGCCTTCAATAATGTTAAGCAATTGCGTATTCTGTTTTCACTTATTTGTAAGGAATTAAATTAATCACAATCTATTGCTTCTTTTTGTCTAACATTCAAGAATTTTTTCTTTAATTCTCTGAATTGGGTTCTTTTCGAAACTGATATGGAGATTAAAACTTTTAAAAAACCATTTCTCACCACATTTCTGAATGTGTTCATTCCTGCCTCTTCATAATTTTCCAAAATTTTTATTATATTTTTAAAATTCAATGCCTAATGATTTTTTAAAACAGACCGCTTTGATTCTGTTATAATCAATAGTGCGACATTTTGTAAATCTTTCATCAATGAGGTACTTTAATCAAAAATAAATTTTTTAAAGTTTAGATATTCTCTGAAAACTTTTCATAAAATGTAATTTCAATTAATTAACTAATAATTTAACAAACTAGCATCTGCATAGAATTGCTTAGATTTAGATCGAACATTTGTTAAGGCAACAGGAAGGCATTAAAATGACTCATCTAAAGTTGTAGAAAAAACCTAGTTTTTCTCCATAATTGTACAAATAATAATTTATTTTAATTTAACCAAATAAACACACACGCATATAAACATATTAATGATGATTAATATATATAAGTCTGGTCTTTTCTAATTTGGTCCAAGAGCACTTTCTTACAAATCTAATCCTTTCTTGCCTCACACACACACAAAGAGAGAGAGAGAGAGAGAGAGAGAGAGAGTGAGAGAGATACTGAGAGAGGGGGAATGGAAGGAGGAAAAAAAGAAAGAGAATTTGCTTCTGTATTAATCGACATTTTTACAACACATATAAGGAATGTTTAGCTTGACATTTACTTATGAATTAAGCATCAAAGGATTCTGAATCAAACTCTACAACTCATGGTAAGATGGAACTCGTTCTATTTCAGAGTAAATCTCCCACAGTTTCCTTAGTTGGTTAGGAGATAGTTCAGGCATATTGCAAATAGCATCACAATCAGCTTCAAGGGAGCCGCAAGCCCAGCAGCATGGAGGATCCAAAGGCTCCTTTAGTTGCCTGTCTATGGCATATNATACTATTTAATTTATATTTATGGATTTAAGCAAGCAAAAATAATTTGCTTTATCTAACCAGTTTCACGTTTTCCAAATTGCTTAATTGAAAGCAATTCTTGGCAAAGAAAAAAAAAAAATCATATACTTAAGTTTATCTTAGTTGAGCCTCTTCTGGCATAATATTATTCTATAACCATAATGCACATATTTGAAGAAAAAAAAAATCTCAATTTCTGTCATATATTATCCTATCAATATTCGAGTATTTAATTAACGCTGAAGATGATTCATCGTCTGTTTATTTAAAAACAATACATCTAACAGTAGCCATGTAGAAGATGAGTAGAAGATTAATTAACCCTTATCTGAGGGGGTTTGTTTTCACATCTGATAACGTGATTCACTCTTCATTTCGTCACATACACATGATCCACTTATTTCGTTCAGTGCCTCTTTGACTGTTTTAGGCGCAATATAGCCGATATCCCACAAGGAAATATAGCTTTTCACTTGTTTATAATGATTTTTAACTTCACCCATCCCCCCTTAGGAAATATTATTGCCCGTTCAAAATATTATTATTTTATAATTACCTGTTGTAGCTTATTTTATAACTAATTCTCTATTAGCACTTAAACCACTGGATGAGTTCCTTAATGATTGGAACCGTCCGAATGAGGAAAGGAGTTTAAAGGGAGATCTAATTGAAAATAGTCATTACCTTTCTTATTTTTAGAGTTAAGAAAGAAATATAAAAACTGATAAGTGAAAAATGTTATTTTCTAACAATTATAATTTTATAAAAGAAAAAACGAAATTGAAAAATAAAATTTGAGAATTTAACTTTCAGAATTGAGACGTTCTTATTATTTTTAAAACATAGAAATCAACTTTAATGTTCAGGTTTTTTGTTGAACCCCGTTCAGTGGGTCAATATTTGACTGAAATCTGATGAATAGGAGAGATTAAATTAAATCATTAGTTAATTATATCATTAGTTTATGACAAAAATTTAAAAATTTATTAACCTAATCGCTTGAAAATTAATTTTTCTAACCGATGTACGACAACAATAACAATTTAAGAAACATAAGGAATTTCAGACAATTTCCCAAGATAGTCTTCAACCAACCTTTAGGACCCATATCGCCTTTTCCAGCTTGTAAGATCATAAATGTGATTTAATCTTGTCTATGACTATCTAAATGAAACATGAGAAATTCGCTTAGTTTACGCATCCCCAGCGCAAAACTGTTTTTTACCTTGGAATAGCGCAAAATAAGTAAATTTCCAGTTAAAAGTTTTTTTCTTAATTTTAGTTGTTTCAGTAGTCACCTTGATGAGATGGAAATATGAATTTTGTTTGACAGGTGTCATTTTACTAATTATCATTACTAAATATCATTCACGAAGATAAATGATTATTAAATCACTTTTCCTTTTAAATAAAAAAATGAGCAAGGAATATAATTTGTTACAAAACATAAAAACTTATATACTTTTTCAATCAAAAATTAAGAAGATATTATTTAAAATAGGTATATCATGAAATAGAGATTGACTTCCAACTTTGCATTTTTTCTACATTCTCTTTTCAACAAAAACTGAGTTCCTTCAGCCTCAGACGATTTATATTAATAATTGGAGACATTAATCTTTCCCTATTTCCCTTGACTCACCGTCCGCGCATCGAACGTAAGCCATTTTCAATTTTGTTCTTTGAAAAATTTAGCTAGGATACTTCCTGTAGGGAGAGGCCATATAATGCTGCAAATGAACTCTGGCTAAAAAACTTTCTGGCTGATTATTGGAGAAAAATCTCTCGAGAGTGTTGTGTATGTACAGATTTCTCTATCACTGCAGTCATGGTTCGGTTCTTCTTGGACTTAATATTGCGATCAGAAGGTACCCAACAAAGATGGGTGTGTTCCGTAAATAAAATGTATCAATAAATAGGGCCGTATAAACACACACACACACACACACACACGCACGCACGCACGCACGCACGCACGCACGCACGCACGCACGCACGCACGCACGCACGCACGCACGCACACACACACACACACACACACACACACACACACTAAAAATATGGAGTTTCGGTATAGTGACGTCATCAGGGTTCGCTGACTGCAAGACCTCTCTCGAGGTGACCTCGATGTAAACTGGCACCTCTTTGGCCACAACTCTGAGCGGCTACGAAGTTCTTGAAGACAGCAGGCAGCTAATCTCGCCTTTCCGTTGTGACAGCTGGGCGAAAAGTGGGCCGATGTAGCTTGAATGCAGTCGCGTTCACACAAAGAGTTAGCATCAATGGCTAATTAATTAAATGTGAATGCCGCTACAATATAACTTGACGTTGATTCACCTAGTCCTGGGTTTATATATATATATATATGTATGTATGTATGTATATATTTCGTCGAAAGCGACTCCTGGGATTGGTTTAAGAATAAGCTCACTGGAATAAGTTCGGCCTCTGACCAACAATTGTCTGCTGGGGTGATGCTAAAGGGTTCTTGGGAAAGGGTCGATAGGGAAGAGGAATTTAAAGGGAGAAATAATTAAAAACCCGTCAATATCTTCCTTATTTTTACGATAGGAAAGAAGATACAGGAAATTAAGGCTTAGGCGACGTTTTAAAAAAAAGTTTTTCTCTCAGTCATAAGAGGATGTGGATGACAAGTCAACATGACCGAGGTCTAAAGGATAAAAGTATGGAAATAACCTCTGACTAGTGCAAGCAATTTAGAAGAGCGCCATATGAGGTAGCGATGATCAAGTGGAGTTGAGAGCAAGTGGAGTAAGAGATTCGAGCAAGTAACGAGTTTCAATTGCTTCAGTGTTTCTTTCTCGCCACCAGGAAAGGTTTCCTCAACCGAAGAGAGGTCTTCAAGAAGGCAAAGATACGGTCTTCAGGTTACCATTTCTTCCCATTCTATTCCTATTCCTCAAAAGCCACTTCCTATACTTTGAAGCACAGGAGAGAGATCTAATCCGCGGCGATGAGGTATCTGCGAGAAGTTGGCGGCAAGAAGGCCAGACATAAAGGCACACTTCAACCTCAATCTGCTTGAAGGAGGACCGGAATGTACATGTGTGGGTTATTGTCTTTTACCGATGGCACTCACAGTCTTCACTATCTCTACCAGGATACATTTAATTACTCGATATTTAATGCAAGTCACGAATTCAACTAATGTTTTTTTAGTGTTGAGGTAAAAACCACTTGCTCACTAAATCCCTATGTTCAGATAAATGTTGACTATAAAGCGAATTGTTTATCTTCACATAGAGGCGTTTATCAACATTATTTTTCCTCTGACGATTTATTAGTATAAGATAAATAAATTTTCCATGTTCTAGCTAATACTGCCAGGAGTGCATTAGTCTGGTTTCTAAGTCCAGTCATATTTACTCTACTCTTAAGTTTAAAAAAATCAAATTAAGAATTATTGTGAAAATAATATAATTGTTAAAGTATAATATCTTGATGTCCTTATTATAAAATTAACCCAAAACCGTAGTCATTGGCTACCTTCCACGTCTTAATGGCAAGCGCATTCGGCAAGGGCCTGCCATCCTTGGACCATACACTGTTTAGTACACTTTCTCAGTCACTCTCAATGATCAATCTATGTTTCCTAACTAAGTTCATGGGTTTTACCGTCTTTTAGGTTCTTCAGGTAGGAGGATCATGAGCTCTAGGCTTCTTCTTCCTCGTTGTATTGTTATCAAGCATTATGGATTATGTGATTGCATTTATGTTTTTATGAATTTGATTTGTTTCGTTTGGATTATTCCTAGGTCGTTTTGTGGGATCGCCTGTGATTGTTTCCGTTGCCCATTGTTGATTGTTTCCGTTTTACTTTGTTTTTCTGTTTTAGTAAGAGTTGCTGCCTAAATATGGTGTCTGAGTGTTTGATAGTTATAACTTTATTAGTTACAGTAAGTTTTTTAATGTTATACCTATGGATAGTTATACATATGGATTAGTTATAGTTATACCTATGTCATACCTATGTTAGTTACACCTATGGTTAGTTATACCTATAAGTTAGTTATACGTATGGATAATCATACCTATGGATAGTTATAGTTACACATATGGATTAGTACTACTTATGTTAGTCAGTTACACCTAAAGTTAATTATTTAAGCTGTTCGTTAATTATTTATTGTATTATTAATTAGTCTGATGTTTCAGTATTTTATATTTCCATGTTTTCTAATTTGTCCATATTTCGTCCTTTTTTTTTTTGTTCTAAGCTATTAAGGTCAGTCGCTATCTCCTCTCAGTAGTCTTGTATCTTGTTGAACATATGTGTTAATAATACCTTAGCTTGACTGGCTACTTCTGGTATATAATCAATTATATTAAGGGTTATTTCCGTAATTGAAAATCCTAATAATACCTGAAGGAATTTGTCAAGATTGGCTGTCTTGTCATTCATTTTGTCGCTGTATTTAATTTTATATAATTAGTTAAATCTGCTACTGAATAAAAATCTGTAAGATAAAAAAAAAATCAAGTAGTTCTTTGTTTTGAGATGATCGTATCGTTTTATGAGTGACCCGAAACCAGACGTTTTCAAAACAGTAAATATAAAACGGTGTCACTGTGCGAGTAAAAAATATTTTCTAATTTTATATTAAAGATTGACAGGTTGACAGAAAGATTGACATTAAGAGGTTATTACAGTTTGTTGACTCGGAATATTTTAATGAAACAAGTGAATGATTCTCGCTACAGATCAAGTACACTTCAAAAATATTTTAATATTTAATTCATTTTTTCGTTGGGCCAACACAAGCAATCTTTAGAGGCTATACTCGTTAGCAAGGTAATCTTAAATTTATAGTAATGTTAAGTATTATTAAAATTATTATATTCAATAAAAAACCAGAAAAATATTTGCACTGACATCAGACCACTTTCAATGAAGTTTAGAGGAAAATTAGTGAATGAATCCTGCTTCATATGAAATACACTTCCAAAAAAAAGTGTAATGTTTATTTATTTTGTCATTTATTCAATTAGCTTCATGCAATTTCGGTATCTCTTTAAGGGCTTTACATTTTTTTATTGCAACAGCTATAATTACAAAATAAATTAATTTAAAAAAAACGATTTGGAAGTATAATTGATAATATGAATCATTATAAATGAGCGTTAAGAATAAATTTTATCCTGAAAATAAAAAAACCAATGAAGTGAAAATTTAAGAACGAGAGAGGAGGAGCTCAACCCTCCTTTTTAAAATCTAAATATATTTGTTCTCATTTATCTCTTCTAAAGTGTTAGGCGAAAATATGTTTTGTAAAATAATATTTTTCACACATTATGTTTTATATATTTTACTTAAAAATAATAACTACGAATATATTGGCCTACATTCAATTTAGTCTTTCCCTTAAACTTTTTTTGAAATCTATTTCTGCCAACGAAAAATTCACTTATCATCGAAATTAATCTGAAATAGCGAACTCAATTTATATATTTTAAAAATATTCTCGCCCTTTCTATCTTTAGAGCTAAAAAGTTTTTGTTTTTTTACACTGAATTCTTATCATAAAAATATTGTAGAGTATAAATATTAATAGATTGCATTTGATACCTATAATGTTTTAGTTTTTTAACGTAATTATAACTAATGATAATATTCAAGATTTTTCAAATTGATTTATCTCTATCCCTCTGCCCCACCTCATCTAACGGTTTCAGAAAAAAGTTCAAATACCTAATTCCTTTTTTTTTTCTTTCTTTTAAAATTGTCAAAAATTGACCATGAATAGTATGTGCGGTGTACGAACGGATCCTGGCGCCCCCAAGCTTGTATCTGTTTTAGTTTTATCCAAAATTGCAGGCGACGAAGCACATAGCTGTACGCCTCTTAGAAGTCAAACTATTAACAACAGCAAAACAAATAGATGAAGTTCGCCAAAGGCAATACAATCCATATTTTCATTAAAAAATTGATTCAAAGGAGAACCTGTGGAAAGTCAAACAGGGCTAGTTAGCACCACTCTGCAGAGATGAGTGAAGGGTCTACCAAAGGCACTTGCCTGAAGGGCCTCGAAAGTGAAAGGAGTCATGCCCATGTGGCCGAAGAAGCCACCTGACATAGTTGCTGACCACACACCCCTCTTGTAAGACTGCTCATACTAGGGATTCTACTGAACAACAGAAGAACTTTTCAAATCGATTAGGACCATTTTCACATATCGACTGAAGTTCGAAAGGGAACAGCAGACAAACAGTGAGTCTTTTATCGATTATTTCACTAGCTTAAGCTGTTTTAGGAATCGTTTTAATTTTTGTTTAAATTCAGAATCAATAATTTAATTCGAATGACCTTTTAGACTAGTTTTCGGTAATGGAACTAAGCAAGGGAATATCGTGATCAGAAGCACTATTATATAGCGAAATTTCCAGAATAAAAAATATTACTAGGAAGATTAAAAAAACAAACACGATCTATGTAATGTAAACTAACGATTAACGATTTTTTTTTATCGTAAACTAACGGTTAAACAGAGTAAGGAACGATTAGAAATTTGTTAGGCATTATAAGAATTATCAGTAACAATGAAAAGCGATTAGGAAAAATGATTAGTGACGATTAGGGAGGGATTGAGATGTCTAGGGATGATTAGTGATAAAGGTAACGCCATCATAAATCAATATAAAATAGATTATGGATATACCGCAGGTTATTTAAAGTAAAAGTGCTCGGTATCTAGAGTCTGACTGAATTAAGGGTGTTAGTTCAGTTTCCGATTAATAGCCAAGTCGGTTGTATCGTGCTCGATTCAGCTGTGTTCTTTTACCTTTAGGATTTTCGGACTTAAAGCCATGATTAGAGATCATCACTAGTTTAAAAAAAATATGTACCAACGTGAAAATCATTATTTTCCATAGGGAAATATGTTAAAAAGGAGTAATGTAAAATAACTAATTTAAATAAAACTAAAGCCTTGAACTAGTGTCACAATGATGACGTCTTACTTTCCGGCCAGCAAAGGCTAGCCTAAGTCTGCAGAGACATATGAGGCGAGGATATTGCTTCCCGCGAGAGCAGAGACAGCTAAGCGAATTTCCTTACAGATAACATGACAAAATAATTGTATTCGTATAAATGTTGTGCTGAACTATGAATTTCAGATGCAAATGATAAGAAGTCTATGTGCAAAACAACGCGGAATTATGTACTGTGACGCTGTGCTGATAAGAAATGATAGTTATTGTTATCCCCATGTCTAAATGGACTTCTTGCAGAGATTGTTCAAGAATCCACCTTACAGTGCTATATTATATATAATTAGAACAGGAGAAAATAGTGAACACGCAAAAAGAAAATATCACACAAGAGTATTAAAAATTTTGGAAAGATTTAATGCTCTTCCTCAGTGAGGAGTTCACTCTTCAGAAAGAGTGGTGCTGCGGAAAGGAAGGAGAAGACGATTGGGGTTTCCCTAATCCACCTATTGTTGGCCTTGTTGAGAATGTGGATGGATATAGGCGCACTCTCTCGTCTTCAGTTGCAAATCTGTAGCAGGGTCGGGAAGTTGTTCAATCACATAAATCTAGGAAACGTCATTAAAACTTATTAAATGACTCTGAGCATGCCTTGCTGTGGGGAGAGAAGACGTGGTTCTGAACAGGATGCTCCGTGGTTATTAATTCTGAGATTTAGAGGCGTAGTACATTTTCCTATGTAAAAAGCACGACAAAAAATTGCATTGAAGAAGGTATACACAATTACTGTATATGTTTGTTGATATGGATTGGATCTTATATGTTTAGTGGGTGTTGATACTGGCAACACATTCTCCACTGCACTCTTTCTTATTTATTATATACATCGCAGCCGCTAATGTTTAGTTTTCTTTATATATATATNTACATATGACTTGACCACTTTTTTAAATCCATCCCTCTTAATGATTCAAAATATTATTGCATATTGGTTTCAAAACCGGCTCTTTTTTTTCGATACAATCAGGTTCTTGGTGGAGGAACGTCATAGACATAACGCTGTTCTTGACATATTCTGTGACTCGATCACAGAGCGCCAAGTGAGGAACACGGATCCCTTGGGCCAATGACAAGATTGAACATAAGTCAAGTTTCATTCCAGGAGAAGTTGGGAACTAAAGAAATGATTATATTGTACATATGTTTGATACCGTGAAGGGGGGGGGGCGAAGTTATTACAGCTCTCCTTATATGGAAGTCCCCTCAAATCCGAATTTAATTTAGTGAATTTCGAAGGAATGTGTAGATATTGAGGTTTTCTCATAATACTGTTTTGTTCTATATTTTCTTAGATCCTAAAGTTAATCAATAAAAATGTTAGTCACTTAAATTTATATGTGAATGTATTTGTATCTGTGAGTGTTTAAATCCGTCAACGATAAACTATACAGTTTTCATATTTTTTTAAAATGGAATTCAGAATGTAGCTGTTAGATACAAAAAGTAGGGGTAAGTCAGTTATTGCGTCAAAACCCAAAAAATTAAAGTGGGGGTGACTTTAATGATAAATGTGAGTTAAAATTTGTTTTGACTAGGTGGGCGTAATTTGCTGGTTTGTTTATTCTTATAAAATAAGAGCTGGAGGCAAAAAACTGGTTGGGAATTATCGGATTTCAGCAGATTTCAACCCCTCAAAGTTACATTCTTAAATATTTTCTTTAATGTGCTCTTTTTGTAAAAATTTTGAAAAACATGTAAAATTACATTAAAAAAAAAATACGTTTCGTAAATTTTCCGAAGTTCTATTAATACGTAACGAGGTCAGAGGACATTGACACTTTTCAGCTGGTCTACTTGTAAACCTCTCCCCTCCCCACCCTCTACCTATTACAGCCATTAACGAACTCATCTGACGGTTTCAAAAAAGACGGTTCCTTTACTTACGCTACAGATTCTATAGTCATATGTATGTATATATATATATGTCCTAAGTAGGATATATATATATATATATAATTTATTTATAGTGCAGAAAAACGCTAGGAAAAGATGATTTTCTGTGTTCATCCTGGATTAAAATTTAGTCTGATTAGGGTTTGGGGTGCTTAAGAGTGATTAGTGATGAGGATTAGATTAAATCTACTGTATTATTATAAATTAATAGAGATGATGGATCTGCGATAAAGTAAAATTGATCGGTGTTTAGAGCATTAATTAAAAGTGTTTATTCAGTTTCAGATGAAAAGCTAAGTCGATTTATGTATCTTCTTCGATTCAAGAGTAAAAGTATGAGCAATTTTATATTATCTTTTGGATCAAATTGCTAAACTGACAATAGTTAATTAAAAAAAAGGCGTGTCATGATACCTGAGTGAATATCATGATTTCCCTATGAGTGAATAATATGATTTTCCTTGGTACCATCATGTTTACTTATTTAAAAAAAATAAGAACCCTTAACTCCTTTAAAAATTTGGAATGTTATCTATTCTGAAGAGATGTGTAAACGAATAATTTATTTAAGAAGTCTTACAGATATAGTGTTGTTATTTAGTGCTGTATTTACTTATTAATTTAATTTTAAAGCTTTTTCTTTTGTTTTCCTAGCTCTATCAGCCGCTTAGGGTCATGGAGAGAGAGGGGAAAATATTATAAATCATAAAGTGGGATTATCGAATTTAATTTTAACTACTTTTCACATATGTCCAAAAAAGAAATAAGATGAAGTTAATATAAGTGTTAAAGAAAAAAAAATTGATGTTGGCAAACAGGGTGAGAGTGAGAGGAGGCGCACAATTTTGATAATAACATTTTAAAATATCATTTTATTTTGTCTCTTACATAAAAATATTAAAAAATAAAATTTTACACCTCTTATGAGCTATTCATTTCCAATGAGGCTAATAGCAACCACGATTTTGACCATTATTCAATTTATTTTTCCTCTTAACACCTCTGCGCCTTCATTCGACTTAAACTAAAAACAAATTAATTCGACTAGTTGCAAAAAAAAAAAAAAAAGACAAATATAAATATAGCCAAATTATAAAAAAAAAAAAAAAATTAGTTGTATATATTTTAAAAGGAGAGGGTCCTCCCTATTGCCCTAAATTTGATTCCTTACTTTAAAATTTGCTGATACTTGACATATTGGCATATTGTTTAATTGACTTTTTGGGGATAAATAACCGTCATCTTAATACTGGTGGGGGAATTGCATCCCACGTATTGGGAGTTAATAATAATAAATTACTCCGTTGTTGATTTTTCCCACAATAATCTTTATTGCTCTCTCGATGATTCGGCCTCAGAGGCCATTCCCAAGAGCCATTGAGCAGAGAAATTAAAGAATTATGAGAATTCCTAGAGCAGCTGTTCTTGATCATGGCCTTCTAAGGCTAAAACATTGAGG
The DNA here is from genome assembly GCA_000696205.2 of Oncopeltus fasciatus. Classification (NCBI taxonomy): domain Eukaryota; kingdom Metazoa; phylum Arthropoda; class Insecta; order Hemiptera; family Lygaeidae; genus Oncopeltus; species Oncopeltus fasciatus. Next base: position 424,017 of record KZ807143.1, read on the forward strand.
AAAAGATAACTAAAGGAGTTATTTATTTCAAATAAATGGACTAATAAATAGGCCACCGTTAAATGCTTTAATTTTATATTCTAAATATCACATCTGTCTTAAGAAACAATCAACAATGTTATTGTTCTTAGCAATATTATTTATAATAATTGAATGCCAATATAAATTAATAAGTTCTATTATAGTACCATATGACATGACATTTATACCACAATCATACAATTTATTTCAAAACCATTGTACAATTCAAAAAAATTAATTTTTATTGTATTGATGAAGTACGTATGTGAAACATTGAACTGAAATATGAAAGTTGTTTGTACATATGACTTGACCACTTTTTTAAATCCATCCCTCTTAATGATTCAAAATATTATTGCATATTGGTTTCAAAACCGGCTCTTTTTTTTCGATACAATCAGGTTCTTGGTGGAGGAACGTCATAGACATAACGCTGTTCTTGACATATTCTGTGACTCGATCACAGAGCGCCAAGTGAGGAACACGGATCCCTTGGGCCAATGACAAGATTGAACATAAGTCAAGTTTCATTCCAGGAGAAGTTGGGAACTAAAGAAATGATTATATTGTACATATGTTTGATACCGTGAAGGGGGGGGGGCGAAGTTATTACAGCTCTCCTTATATGGAAGTCCCCTCAAATCCGAATTTAATTTAGTGAATTTCGAAGGAATGTGTAGATATTGAGGTTTTCTCATAATACTGTTTTGTTCTATATTTTCTTAGATCCTAAAGTTAATCAATAAAAATGTTAGTCACTTAAATTTATATGTGAATGTATTTGTATCTGTGAGTGTTTAAATCCGTCAACGATAAACTATACAGTTTTCATATTTTTTTAAAATGGAATTCAGAATGTAGCTGTTAGATACAAAAAGTAGGGGTAAGTCAGTTATTGCGTCAAAACCCAAAAAATTAAAGTGGGGGTGACTTTAATGATAAATGTGAGTTAAAATTTGTTTTGACTAGGTGGGCGTAATTTGCTGGTTTGTTTATTCTTATAAAATAAGAGCTGGAGGCAAAAAACTGGTTGGGAATTATCGGATTTCAGCAGATTTCAACCCCTCAAAGTTACATTCTTAAATATTTTCTTTAATGTGCTCTTTTTGTAAAAATTTTGAAAAACATGTAAAATTACATTAAAAAAAAAATACGTTTCGTAAATTTTCCGAAGTTCTATTAATACGTAACGAGGTCAGAGGACATTGACACTTTTCAGCTGGTCTACTTGTAAACCTCTCCCCTCCCCACCCTCTACCTATTACAGCCATTAACGAACTCATCTGACGGTTTCAAAAAAGACGGTTCCTTTACTTACGCTACAGATTCTATAGTCATATGTATGTATATATATATATGTCCTAAGTAGGATCGGTGAAGTTTTAAAAACTAAAAAAAATAAGAAGAAAAATTTCATTTAAACGTGAATACGGTGAATAACGCATAATCTGTTGGAATTAGTTTTCAGTGCGTCTCTAATTATAAATCTACTTTGTATATATTTATATATAATTTATA
>KZ807143.1:432157-465153 GCA_000696205.2 Oncopeltus fasciatus
TTTTGGGGGGGGGGGGGGGGGGTCCTGCCTATTGGACACCAATAATGGTATAAAAATTATTTTTGTGTGGTTGTGGATGTTTGAAGTAGTGGAACCAAAAATTCATTTTTATAAACGAACACATGTAATTTTTAGCTTGGACAATTTGTGTGTAAATATATATTCGTGATTTGTATAATTTGTATATAAATTTTGTGTATTTTGCAATTTGTATTGTGTACCTACAAACAATAGCTACTTAGATATTACAACACCTTTAGGTGTTGGGAAAATTGTAGCATCTCTACGCCTATAATGACGTTTGAGAAGTTAATTCTACTTGTTCTCATCTGGAACAAGGTCGAAACAGACGAACAATGCACAGCCGATAAGTACGCAAGATACGAGTGCTAATTTTTTAAGTGTGATCGATTGCGGTCTAACGATCTTGTCTAGAGATAAAGACGATCATTCGGCAACGGTTGCGTAACACAGGTCTTTTGAAAGTTACGGGGTTTCGATTTCTAATTACTCGATTCAAATCAATCATGGAATAATGAAAGGAAATTTGGGTTCTTAAAACCAGTAAGTATTTATGTAGAGAGGATTGTCAGGAATTCGGTCATGTTAGTTGAAGAATTAAAAACTAATTTGTAACCAAAAAAGTTTTTATTTTAGCCAACGTTTCGACCTGCATTTCAGGCCTTCCACAGGGCAAATAGGATGATGAAGACTTCAGTAATGATGTACGTAGTCACCATTGAGCAGGAGTCTCTCTCCTCATCACCTTATTTGCCCTGACGAAGGCCTAAAATTCAGACCGAAACATAGGCTAAAATAAAAACTTTTTTGGTTACAAAATAGTTTTTAATTCTCCAATTTCCAAGACCGAATTCCTCTCTTCAACTTGACGGTCAACAACTTTACCTCTAGAATGCATTTACATCGAATTACAATATTACTAACCAACCTGCCCTATATTTAGTTTGCAAGGTCTGTATTAATCCTCACTGTCCTAATTCTGATTTATTTTTTGTAGACAACTTTCTCCAGCCTAGTTAGTACAATAAACATCCACTGTGAATGGCGTGGATTTCTCACCAATAATGAATTCTTTAACGAAAGAAAATGTTGAACCCCAATTAGCTTTAGAATTTGGGTTTCTTCAATTTTTCATATATCATTTTTTCCCCTTTTTTTAATTGGTCTACTTACACAGAAGAGCTAACGTGGACCATTAGGTTAGTGAAATACATAAAGTTAATGTTTAAATGGAGAGTTTTGACCGTAGATATTATTATTAGATGACTTTGGTTGGGGTTCAATCAGGGTTGATTAATCCAACCCCTAGAAAAAATCATCTAAAATAATAAAGGTAATGTAGTTACATGACATAAGTTGGAATTAAAAAATCTTGTTTGAAAAATATGTTTGAGCATTTGACAAACTCAAAACTGTTATTTCAATAGATTCATTTTTTTGAGCGTATTAAAAAAAAAAGTTTAAGTCGGCAAAAATTAAGGAAATCTTTCGATTTTTCCTAAATATTTTTAGAGACAAAATTATTTTTATTGTGTAAAACAATCTTCTTAGGAATAAAATTATTGCGAATATCATCAAAATCGTTAAAGGCATTTTTCTTTTTACATAAAATTGACGTTTTCAAGCAAGTGGATATAATTTTGTACTTGGTGCAAAACATCTTAGAAATGCCTCTCGCTTGTACATTCTCCGAATGTCATCTAGAATGCTCTGCTTGTGAATATTTTCGTTCACTGTCATATAGACATGCACCCTACTCAAAAGGGGGGAGGGGGAAGCTAAGTTCAGTGGTCCCCAACTAGTGAAAATGAATAAAAACACAAGTATAACTAGAACACAGCATTAAAAAAATTAGCTTTTCTAAATTAAAGCTTAATTAAAGTGTGTATGTGTAAAGAAAATTATCCATATAAGTGCAAAAGGCTTTCTTTTTTTTTTTTAATACGGCTGCTAACGTCTTTTCTATATTAATAGCTCCATAATTCTTATTAAATAATTCTAAATAAATGTTTTATAAGAACTGATAACAAGTAAATGACAATGAGTGGAAGGAAATGCTTTTTAAGAGAGGCAAATAAAAATTGAGGGTCGATCAAGCCTCTGAATTACATTTTTAAATATGTCCCTAAACAATTAAACACTATACTAAATAATTAAATCAATTAAATAAATAAATATTGTCTTAAGTTAAAGAAATTAAAAATGAATCTCCAATTTGAGTTTGGTTTTATTCTTTTCAAATTAAAACTTTTTCAGGAAATAGATTTGAAAGAGGTGTACTGTTCTAATTTAAAAAAAAAAATAATCACATTTACTCACATGAGATATTGTTTTCAGAATCAGACTTCACCATGACCATCCTGAGCAATGGTGTGGACGGTGATAGGGTGGCTCTTGAACCAAACAAGGTAAGTTAAAAATCAAGCTTTTCACTATGGGTTCCTAGTACGTATATGAATATAATTTTCATAATATAATACAGTATATTTATACGAATAATTACAACACAACCCATTGCAACAAATAAATAAATATAAAATATATTTATTTAATTATAATAAATGTAAGGGAATAGAATAAAACAATCTTACTACCTCAGTCGGGACTCGAACTCGAATATCCTGCTTCGAGTCCTGGCTAAGGTAGTAAGATTTTCTTATTCTATTCCCCTGCATTTATTGTATAAAATTAATATGGGATTAAATACAACAACTAATATCAGTATTTATAGATTTTTAATGTCTCTTGAAGAATAGAAATAAGTATCTAATTTTTGGTAGCTGAGTACTAAAATTCATTCCGACACTTTTAAGGAGCTACGAATGGCTGTGACTACTTTTTTGACTACTAGACGTAAAAATTCATAACCATTTATATATATATATATATATATATATATATANTATATATATATATATAGTTCTTATTATATATTATTAATTACTTTCAGTGTTATCCACCAAAAAGTTTTTCACAAAATATATACAAGATTTAATAACTCTCCAACTTATTGAATGACACGATTTGCTTAAGACCTCTTTGCACTCAGTCAGTATTATATATAGTTAAAAAGCTTCTAACCAAATTTTGAATAACTGGAAAATCCACATTCTCAATCATCGGTGTTCAACAAAAATCGAATTAATTTTTGGAAACCAATTTTAGGGTTGTAAAAGAGCATTAAAATATGAATTTAACAGAATTTTCTCCCCAAAAAAAGTTCAATTATAGAATTTGTATATTTAAAAAGTACCATAACATCTTCGAAAGATTCGTCATATTACTATATACATTTTCCTTATTAACAGCTTTACGAATAAATGTATCAAAACATAAATGTTTTATAATGTATTTATATGAAGTATATTATAATATATACAAATTATTTTTCCAACATTTATATTCTATATCTATATTTCACGATGACTATCTTAAGGATAATGTTTAAGGATGTAACTTCGGACGAATCCATTATTTATAAGACGAAAACCAAATTCAGTATTTAGAATTACTTTTGCAAATAGTTAAATAAATTTATTTTTAAGAGACCAATTCCACCAATGATTATATACTTACCATACCCATATGAACCTGTCTTCAACTGCATTCCACGTCCTAATTACGATCGTTCTCGCCCGCAATGAACATCGTCGCGTGCATTGTCAAATGGTCAATTGTTGATTATCCTTCACAGAGTCCACAATCCTTGGGCAGTCGGGGTTTCCCCACTCCATTTGAATCGTCAAGCAGGTATGTCTCCCTCATTGCACTGTATCCAAGAGTATTATAAATTATCTTTTCTGCATTTATGTATATATGCATCAAGTATATAAATAATGCTGGATACTGAGCTTGTCGGTGTGTATGTGTGTATCATTTCATTACAGTAGTGTTATGAATATGCTGCCTATATGTTTTTAAATATTCTTAGGTATATGTATGTGTAAGTATAGTTAGTAGTGTAGTGTAGTATAGTTTCATATAGGTATAGGTATAGTCTCAGGACTATTGTGTGGCAATCGGAAGTGATTCCTAGGTACAGTTTTAAGATTTACGTATGTTTAGTTCTACTCCAATTATGATATTGTTTATATATTTCCACATTTTCTAAAATGTCCCTTTTTAATCCTCTTGTACAACCGTTATATTATGGTGCGATGTATGGCCATGGGGTGGTGTTATTTGTAGTTTAAATGGTGTGATTAATTGCAGTCATGTTTGTACACATATATAATTTTGAATATTTGAGCAGACCTATAATTTTAGCTCCTCCTAAATAACATTGGTAAAGATCTTTTGAAAATTTTTCAAAAGAGGCGTCATGATACCAACTTGAATAGCTAGAAAATCTGCTTAAACAAATTAAATTAGTTTAGTAGAAAAAGCAGAAAAGCTTCCATTTAGAAGTCTGTTTTTAAAATATATATTTAGGAAAACAAAATGAGTAAATATAAATAATTTATTAATAAAATGAGTGTTATAATTTCCTAATAAACATATAATAAGGCTGCTTAATAAATGAATGGATAACCCAAAATAAATAATTTAATACTTAACATTTACTTTTAAATCTTCTTTAATGAAATATGGTATAATATTTTTTACATTTACCTATTTATACATAACATAATCAATCATTTATTATTTAGAGCAATGTTTTTAATAAAGAAAATATTTACTTAATTTCAGAAGCTTAAGTATCCGAAGTCAGTATTTTTCATCGTAAGTAATGAATTTTGCGAGAGGTTTTCATACTATGGAATGAGAAGTAAGTTTTTTTCTTTCTTTTATTGTTAATATTTACTGTTGATTGTATGATTGCCTAAGTGATTAGTCATACTTTAGAATAAGTGATTAGTATAGCATAAGTGATTATGGTATAAATAATTGATTAGTGGTACAAGACAAAGTTATTTGTGGTAGTGTGATATATGTGACAGTTTTTAAAATAATGAAACAAATATTTCTATTATCATAATCTGTATATACTAATAAAATTTGGCAAAATGTGTTGAAGGCTCTCATTGCTTTATAGTCAAAAGAAGTTAATTTAAAAAAAAATATTGCTTGCTATATCATATGAAAGAAATACACATAGTACATTTATTGTATATAAAGCTTACAAATATAAGCCCAAGTACCCAATTTGGTTTTTATATTTTAAAAATAAGGAAGTCCACTAATACACAAAATTCCATTCTTAAATATTTCTCAAAATATATATATGTGTGTGTGTGTGTGTGTGTGTGTGTGTGTGTGTGTGTGTGTGTGTGTGTGTGTGTGTGTGTGTGTATATAAAATATGAATGTATAAAGTAAGTACAGAATCTAATTTTGCTGTGCCATTTTCTAATAGCTAAATTACATTTCATAAGTATGGTTTGGGAAACCTCCTATGTCAACTTCAGTATGTCTTGGTAGAAGTTGATAGTGGACGTGGATCGGCCATAGTTGAAGGTGGAGTTGGAAGTATGAAAGGGTAGTATTGCAATCATACAAGGTCTTAGAAGAGGTTAGTTTCGCCAGATGTCAGACTGGTTGCCACACAGCTCCGTAACGTAACTCCTACTGGGCTTGGTTTTGTTTTGTAGTGCATAAGTTTAGTTTAGGTTTAAGAAGAGGGTTAGATCTAGATCCGTGCAGTCTGTAGAGTTTCCTTCAGCGAACGTGTGTTGAACCTTGTCTTTTTTTTTTTCTAAAGTGTTCTTTACATGTCAGTCACGTTAAGATGGATTCATAGGTTACTTGCGACGTTAGATTTGGAATCATCAACTCCATTAGGTTTTGTCTTCATTGAGGATCTTTAAGGCAGTGGATATTGCTGAAATTATCAGGAATTGAGACTTATTAGAAGCTGATGATTACAGGATTCAATTTATTGTTAGGGCACTCCCACGAATCTCAGACATTCGTACTCCGCTGAGTCCTTCCTGTTACATTTTATAATTTCTTCCTTAAAAATTACTTATGTTATTAAATTTTACGTATTTTTCGTTTGAATCATGTAGTTATTTAATTTTATAAATATTAGACTCTCGACACTAGTGCGGGGAATTTAATAACTTATCAGACTCGTCCCGGTAGCATAAGTGGTAAATGCACCGGCCCGGATAGCAGGGGATCCAGGTTCGAGTCCTGGCTGGGACAGTTAGATTTTTTATTCTGTTCCCTTGCACTAAAAATTATCTAAATTTACGTGGGATTAAAGACCACAAAATAAATAATATTTATANGGAAACCAATTTTAGGGTTGTAAAAGAGCATTAAAATATGAATTTAACAGAATTTTCTCCCCAAAAAAAGTTCAATTATAGAATTTGTATATTTAAAAAGTACCATAACATCTTCGAAAGATTCGTCATATTACTATATGAGCAATCAAGGGATTTTCACAAAAAAAATATAAAAATAATTAATTGAACTACAGAATAAAAATATTTTTAAAATTAAGAATTAATATATTTCCTTAAATTACCATAATTTTGGGTTTATTTCAAAGCTCTTGATTTTCAATTTTTTTTTTAAAGCAATATTTTGTTAATACTACATCATCTTAAATTTTAGAAAAGTTATACAATATAAAGCGAATGCGCAAACCTCATTCATACCACTCTTTTAAGGTATGAATATATTAAACCACATGGTCGAGAATTCATATTGGGAACAAAGTTACGTAGAGTTTGCTGACGAATATAATGACGTCACTGATAGTTCGATTTGTCTTTTACTGAAAGCGCTGAGATGAAAATGTAAGGAAAATTATAATCGATATTATTACATTGCGGTAAGTCATTATTATTATTATTACGGCCTTCAATATCTGTGATTATTATTACTCTCGTTGCAATTTTTTATCTTAAATGGAGGATGGACTAAAATTGAAGAGATAAGCAGCGGAAAATCCCAATTTTAATTAATGAATATATTTAACTCTTATTCGCGCTGGTACTGAGGTTGATAACAATTATGGTTATCAAACAATATCCAATACTTTGCACTTTATATATATATATTCCTCTAATTACTGAGCGCTTTTAGAATCAGCGATTCCATCTTCAGAGCTCAGTCACCTTATAATAAGCCCATCTAAAGCTACCAAGGCAGGACCATTCAGTTTCAGTTGACTGTGCTCCGAAGATGAAATTACTGATTCTGAAAGCGCTCAGCAATTAGAGGAAAATATATACAAAGTGCCAAGTATTGGATATTATTTGAAAACACTAATTGATATAAACTTTTTTAATGAATATAAGTTTTTTATCTAGGTCTGATTCTGATCGAGGAAAGGTAAACCAATAACTAACACAGTTCACGGAGAAAGTTGAATATGTTCGNATAATTAAACAAACAAGAACAACGGAAACAATAAGTGACGAAAAATTTAACACCAAAAAAAATATTGAAAAATTTAAAAACTTAAGTACCTACAATAAAAAAATTGTATAAAAGTAAAAAATAGATTTATAAATGAATATGAGAAAATATAAGTTAGAAAATTATAATCTCCATGGTCAAAAACTCTCCATTTAAACTTATATATTATAAGTAATTTGATGCATTATGTACTTTTTTTTAAATGTCTAAAGGTGACAATAGTAATTAATACTTGCCTATATATATAAAAGACAGTCTCTCTTCACTCCTCACCGACGAAGGGCAAGAGATCCCCGTATATTATACTTCTTGTGATATTTTCTTTTTGTGTGAGCACTGCTCTCTCTATCCCACCTGTTCTTGATTGCTATATATATATGTATATGTTGACAATTATTTTGAATTAATCTAATGTAAAACACTTACTCGTAATTTTTATCTAAAACTGTTAACCAAAAGCTGATAGGATTGCAGTATTTCCCGAATGAAGCCGTAGCGTCGTCATCCTACGAATTAGCATGTTAAACAGTGGGAGGTGTTGGGTTAGTGTGTTCGGAGGAGCCAAAGCGTGGAGCGCTATTTGCGACCAAATGATAATAATTGCAGCTGGACATCTGATTTGCCCACTAATTTAGTCCAGGCCCCGGCGCCATTTCGGTCCCGGCCAGTCGANATAATATTATGATTGAGTGACATAAACAGCTTAGCACCTCCAGCTAACTTCACTTGTTTCAGCTGTGCTATCCCTATATTTGAGATATGCTCTTCAGTATGATGAAAGTTCGTCAACAATTATATATCACATATTCGTTATGCTGTGTTATTTTACGCCCTTATTTGGCGGGATCATGGCTGACGCCTGGCTTGGAAAATTCAAGTAAGTTTACCCATTAATTTCTTATTTCAGGTTTTACTTTCATAAAAGTAAAAAGGTATAGCGTTAATATACAATAAATGCAAGGGAATAAAATACGAAATCTTAAACTGTCTCAGCCAGGACAGTTTAGATTTATTGCACTAATTTCTTTTTTTATAAAAAGAAAATAAAGCAAAAAACGAGAGTCTAATAAATACCAAACAATGTTGGCTCCTAAGAGCATAAGACGATTTATTCGTCTTTCTCGAAAGTTTAGGCTCCCGATAGAATGCGGGGAATTTAATAACTTATCTGGCTAGTGTCGGTCTGGAAAGCAGGAGATCCAGGTTCGGGTCCTAGCAGAGACAGTTCAGATTTTTTATTCTATTCCCTTGCATTTATTGCATAAAATTAATGTGGGATTAAATACCACAACTAATATAATATTTATAGGTATAGAGTTATGGTTGGATTTCATGGAGAGGAGGCCACGGGTCCTTTAGCTACTAAACAACAAGTATATGTGAGGTAGTTAAGCGATTACCGATCATACTAGCCATAGTTTTATTCTGAAACAGTGCTTAAGAATGTATCAAATAAGTACATAAATTAAAATGGTACTGTTGGATCTGCGTTTCTTCGTGGTATAATCTTTTTAAAATTGAATCGGTGTGTTCAAAATCCTCTGCTTTACTCTTGGGGTAATGTGAGTAATGTACCATGTTCCTGCGTAACAAACTTATTTGATTTCAGTTCAAATGATGAGTTTTGACCGCAGAGAATTTTTGTTGAGGTTCGGTCAAGATGGATCCGAAAATAAAATATAATTTTCAAAAAATGTGTATTTTTTACATTATCTTCGAACGTTTTAGCTTAGATTGTAAGCCCTCTTCAGGGGTATCATGAAGGCGAAAGAGGACGTGTTGCCATCTGGATCAAATGTTCTTGACTACTTATTTTATTTCAGTTTATTTTTTTTGCGTATAATTTATCTTTTATTAATTGCAGTTTATTTGCTTTCAGAACTATTCTCTATGTATCTATTGTTTATGCTATTGGAAACATAGTATTATCCATCGGGTCTGTTGAAGCCTTAGCGATCCCTCACAGGTAATATTGCTTATATATATATATATGCGTGCGTGTGTGTGTGCGCGTGTGTGCACGCGTGCGTGCGTGCGNTATAAATATATATTTCTTTTTTTAGTGGACTTTCAACATAGTAAACTATTTAAATTATGGTTTCATATTCAATTATTTAATTTATTCGAATTTTATAATTTCGTAAATAAGGAAACTTTCTTCAAATACTCATCTCCTTATCGATAATCTTTTCGCATTTGCCAAATGGCAAAAAAGGAACTTCAACAAAACATTTTCCTTTTCTCTCGATAAGTTTTTGACAATTTTCCCAAAGGAATATTTAGTGATCTCATATATAAGGGTCGACATGTTTTTTTTTTAAACTTTATTCTGAAGAAGTTGCAAAACTCTATATCCACATTGTAAATTTAAAAATATATTTGCAATTATAAATAAAAAATAAGATCAAATTAATGGGAAAATAAGATGGATATTGGCTTTCTTTAGGAAGGAGAGTTTTCTAAAGAATTTCTTTTCAACAATTTCCTTATGTCGTAGCCGAGGAGTAATTTATTTTATTTTTCATATTTATTTATTAATGTGTTACAGACAGGTTTTTTTTTTTTTTTTTTTTTTTTTTTTTTAATACAGAATGTTCTTTAACTTCCCTAGGGGTATAGCGTGACGTCAATTAAGCGAAGAAACTTGGCTTTTAGATTAAAACAATCGTGACTTCTATATCCTCTAACTAGACCTACCTCAAAATTTGGTCTTTAATAACACAAGTTATTATATTGATTTATAAATTACAAGTGCTCTGGGTTATTACTAATTTTATATTGAACTAGCTCAAAATAATACTGATTTTTTTCTGGCATAGTTTAATTGCAGACATACAAATGCATGTTACTATCAGTTAATTTTGTAACATCAGTTTTAGCACATTCNACTCATCTGACGGTTTCAAAAAAGACGGTTCCTTTACTTACGCTACAGATTCTATAGTCATATGTATGTATATATATATATGTCCTAAGTAGGATCGGTGAAGTTTTAAAAACTAAAAAAAATAAGAAGAAAACTACTTGAGCTATATATATATATGTATGTGCCCTAGGTCTAACCTTATAGATAATCTGCTCATACACGGTAGGTAGATTTTCTAGAAGTAAGGTAATCAGTCCTACTCCATATTCATTGAGGGCCTGTGAGTTTCTGTAGGGGTTCACTCTCTTGGATGAGTTGTCATGAGTAGACTAATGTATGTCATCAATGAGTGGGAGGGTGGGGGATTTTCTTTTCAATACCCATAAAAGTGGAACAGCAACGCTAAACCTCCTATCCGAACAGAAGCGGCATGAATAAGGCGCTCCCTGGTGAGTAGCTGCGGTGCATTAGCACAATTATGTGATTTATTTAGTATAAATAAATCACATAATTGTGCTAAAAGACTCTATTAGTATAAAACTCCCCAATTATGTGGGACTCTATTAGTATAAAACTCTGTTTCTCCAAGATTTGAGTCGGGATTCGTACCCGGTACCTTAGGAATGGAGTATGAATGCTTGCCACTTTGTATGTGTGTTGTTTGATGTCTAGTAGGTAGGTCAGAGAATATATTAATCAATTTTATAAAAAATCTGTCATAATAAAAGCATCAATAGCTACATTCCTTCAGAATTCACTAAAATTATCCCACCTATGTATGCATTTCATTTTATTTTTAAATTTATTGTTTCATTAAAACAATTCTTAATTTCAAACTTAATGAATGCTTAAAAAAAAAAAAAAAAATTGAAGTTATTCTTAAAGTTAAACTATTCTCTGTATGGTAGTTTTTTTTTTGCAAATAAACAATAATTATGTTCAATATTTCATTAGTTAAAACAAATAATATTGATAAAAATGAGATTTTTCTTTTTTCATTTAAATTTTAGCTAATTATTATATTTATCTTCATAAATAAATCGTGACATATATATGAGAATATATATGAGTAACTTTGCATTAATTCCAAAGGAATATTTGCTATTGAGGTTGTTTTCATAATAGGCTTTTTGAACATTTTTTTTAGTCTTCCCTGACTCTACTTACTAGACTCAAAATGAATTTATAAATGAAATTTAGTACATCACTTTTAAGTGAAAATTGATGACAAGTTAATTATTAGGATCGATTGGTGTGGGGTTTTACCTGAAATATTAGGTGTGAGGAAAAAAGCTTTTTCACTGCAGCAAGTACAATACTTAGTTTAGTGTAATTATACTTATGTTAGATGGAGAGTGACCAGAATCACCTAAATTTTAATATTGTTTTTGAGTTCAATTTTGTTTTGTTTATCCTCCCTTATATTTGGATGTGCTCTATCTTTCTTTGTATTGATACACTAGGATATAAAATTAGAAGTACTTTAAAGTATTACTTAATACAAGGAAATAAAATAATCAAAAATTAACTTAAATTTTTTCCAGAGAATTGTCCCTCATAGGCTTGGTTTTAATAGCTCTTGGAACTGGAGGAATAAAACCATGTGTATCTTCATTTGGTGGTGACCAGTTTGTTTTACCAGAGCAAGAGAAGCAGTTAGCTAATTTTTTCTCAGTTTTTTACTTTTCTATTAATGCTGGTAGTGTGATCTCATCATTTGTAACACCTAAATTAAAAGAACTGCACTGTCTAGGAAGTGATGATGACTGTTACCCTCTGGCTTTTGGACTTCCAGCTGTACTAATGATAGTTGCCACATGTGAGTAAATTCCAGACCTCTCATTAATGAATTAATTCACTTTCCTTGCTCCAGGAGTCAATGATATAGATTAGTTTTGGCTAATTGTATGTATTTTTAAAAATAAAATAATTTAAATTTACTTTTTAGTTTTAAAATCTCCATACCTATTACATATAACATCAAGCCATTCAAAGTTAATGCCTCCTCCTATTGAGGAGTTTCCTCACATAATCCAGTGAGGTGACGGAATTTATTTATTCTCATTTACAAGATAAGTATCTAGTGTGCTTCAAAACCTTTCTTCATTGTTTAATCACAAAACTTTCACCACCTATCTCACACATACACAGTCCCAGTTCTTCATTGATCTTCTTTAGTCGGAGAGTGTGAAGGGGCTTAGTAAAACTATCGGCTGTTTGCTCTTGAGTCGCAGCTCTTTTTATTTTGAGTGTACCATCTTGCACTTTCTCCCTCACAAAAAATTTCCATATGGATATGGGTTTGGTGCGTTTGTGCCATTCTCGATTTTCAGCCAATTTTATGGCAGCATGATTGTCTACGAACAAAATACTTATGTTATAGTTGGTGATTTCCTCTAAAAGTCTTTTCAGTCAAGCCTCTGGTGCCCTCGCTTGCAGCAATCACCTCAGCATCGGTAGTAGATATGGCTATAGAAACCTGCCTTCTGCTGAACCATGAGACAGCACCACCAGAATACATGCATACTGTCCCTGAAGTTGACCGACCAGTCAATTTATCACCTCCAAGATCAGCATCCGAGTAACAATAAAGATTTCTCTTACCATAGTCACTTTTGTAGAGCAGTCCAAGATCAGGAGCATCCTTCAGATAGCGAAAAATTCTTTTCACTTTGCATACATCATTTTCAGAAGGATTGTCCAGCTTCCGGGATACAACACTCAGAGCAAATGAAATGTCTGGTCTGGTTCCTGTCATTAGGTACATTAAAGAACCCTCTGCTTCACGATTAGGAAAGTCACTTATGGATTTATTTAACATTTCCTTCCCTGATTCCTAACTGTCATCCTTTAAGATGGGAATATTTACTTAATGCCTTGCACTCATACATTTGAAATTTTTAAGAAGCCTATTAACGTATGCCTTTTGACTTATTTTAATACTTTCCTTGCTTTGAATGATCTCAAAACCAAGGTAATATTCAGCTGGTTTTGCTGTTTCCCTAAATTGAGTTTTAAGTTCAGCAATAATCATTTCAGCTTCCTCTTTACTTGATGAGGTTATTAATCCATCATCAACATACAAGACCAACAAAATTTTAACTTTATTATTATTTTTAACATATAAGCATGGATCTGCCGAGCTTATTTTAAAACCTAAGCTTTCAAGGAAACTATTTATCTTTTGGTTCCTATATCTGGGAGCCTGTTTTAAACCGTAGAGGCTCTTATTCAATCTGCAGACTTGGTTAGATTTGTCCTGAAAACCCTCTGGCAGTCTAATATAAATTTACTCATTTAACTCACCATTTAAAAAGGTGGTTGAGGCATCGAATTTATACAGATGCATATTCTCATCTGTAGCAATGCTAAGAACCGTCCTGATCAGGTTCTCTCTAGCAACAGGACTAAAGGTTTCTTGATAATCCTTACCCTTCTTTCACGCAAAGCCCTTCACAACCAATCTGGCCTTACAGCCCAATGACCCATTAGCATTATACTTCTTAGTATATACCCATTTTGAAGGGATAACTTTCCTCGTTGGACGTAAGTTGCATATTGTCCAGGTATGATTATCCTCAAGAGATTTCATTTCGAGTTCCATAGCTTCTGACCAGTGAACTTCGCCATTTAATGAAGTTGCTGGCAATGTCAATAAAAATCTACCACATTTTTTAATCTTTGAAAGAATGGTAGATTTGCTTTCCCCTGAACTATGAGTTAAGATGAGCCCAATGCACATTGGAAGAGAGCTCCAAACGCCACATTAGACTTGAGGTACTTCCTGTTGTCTCTTCTCTTCAACATCTATTGTAGGGGGAGCCAATATACTTTTTGATGCTGAGGTAGAAAATGTACCCCTTTCTTGCAGGGCCTTAATAGCAACATTCACCATCTGTGTATGGAAGAATAAGAGGGAACAAACTTGGCTTTCCACAAACTGGCTGCTGGCTTCCCCTTCTTCACTGCCTTGGGGTACAGCATTGTCTGCTGGCTTGGTGGAATAGTTGTCTTCATGTACCATACTTTCAAAAAACTGGTTTGATATTACTTCTTTCTGTGACAAACTGATGAGGACACCTTCACTCTTTTTATATCCTTTCTAAATCGAGTGTGATAAAACTGAGTCAATATTCCTTCATAATCAGATAACGAAAGGAAGCTAGCCTAAACCTATCTATGATATATATATATATATGTATATCATCATATATCAAAAATACT
Organism: Oncopeltus fasciatus; assembly: GCA_000696205.2. Lineage (NCBI taxonomy): Eukaryota > Metazoa > Arthropoda > Insecta > Hemiptera > Lygaeidae > Oncopeltus > Oncopeltus fasciatus. The sequence goes on from KZ807143.1 coordinate 446,642, forward strand.
TTTCTCTTACCTTTAGTATGAAGGTTTTACTAGTACGAAATAAGATTAGTAAAAGAGGTAAAATAGGTATAAGTAAGAGTGAGGAGTTTATGGACAGTGTTCTAAAAAAAAAAACATGTTATGCAAGTGTGTGATTCTCATGGGATAATAAAATATATTATTTGTATTAAATGGGTAGATTTTATTGTTTGTGAAAATATATATTTACTTAATATGAGCAGAGTGGTTTCAAAATGCATCTAGCAGTCTTGCATTTGGTTGTATAATTTCTCAGCAATAATTCTATCGGCGCCTTCCTGAACTTACTTGAAGTCGCAGGAGTACTGTAAGTATAGCTCTATATTAGAACATTCAATCAATCTTTTTATTTTACTCTCACTCTAAAGTGGACACTGGGGTAAGGTGATACCATCTACAAAGTAGGATTAAAAAAAAAAAAAAAATCAAAGATTATTAATTAATTAATTATTAATCTATTATTATAATATTGGAAATATAGCTGTTGTTTTAACAATTCAGTCCTTTTATTTATTCTTATAATAACAGTTACATTTCCTTTAAGATAACCTTTAAAAGGAATGCAAAGGAAATACTCGAGTGTGGAATTACAAATTTAAATTTATTAGTAAAATATAAATGGTAATATGTTTACTTTAATGCTTAATTAAAATTTAGTTTGATTTGAGTAATTAAATCATTACTTATATATATATATATATGTGTGTGTACAACATATTTAATAATTAGAAAATATATGTTTTAGTATTTTATTTATGATATTTTTTTTAAAAGTTACTATATATTTCTAGTGTTTTTTGTATGCGGAAGCTCAATGTATAAAAGAACCCCACTCAAGGGAAATATTGCAGGGGATATAGCAGGATGTATTAGTGTAAGTGTAATCTTTAAAATTATTTTTGCACTAATTTCAGTTTAATTTCTAATTAATAGAAAAGTTTTTGGTGGAACATTTAATAGACACTTGTTTATCTCCAGTGTTTTGAAATAAGTAAGCAACAAATTAATTAACAAATATTGATTTACATTGATGTTCCTGGAGGACTGCTAACTAGAATTTAATTTGGTTTCTACTGAGAAAAATTTTTAGCCAAAAAAAGGGTTTATAAAAGATGAAAGAAAGTCCATTCGTCGTTCAGTGAGTCCGTCTGAAATGAGAATAATAAATGATAAAATAGATTACTATTGAACTACTATTATATAATCAAAGAAAAATATTCACATCTGTAACTCATTTCACTTAGCAAATATATAATATATATATTTTTTTTTTCAAGGGCCAACAGATACAAAGGTCAGTAGTAGAGAATTTTTTGGTGTTTGGTCAGGGTTTTGTTCAAAGATTAGGTGCCCTTTTACATCAAACATAATCTGTAGTAGGGGAAGTGAAATTCTTCTTTTTTGGAGAGAGATATACTATTTTCCTGAACTGACTCAATAGATTTAGGTCTATTTGCATTTCTAAGCATTTCTTTAGGATTAACATAAATTTAGTAAATCTTGAGTAAATCATTTATGTTTTAGCATGCTGTGGCACGTAAATGTGGAGGAAAGGAAAAAAGGGAACATTGGCTAGATTACGCAGATGACAAGTATAGCAAGGAATTAATTTCTGATTGCAAGACTTTGATGAAACTTATAGTACTGTTTTCACCAACCATTGTATTTTGGGCTCTCTTTGAACAGCAGGTAAGTAAACCTTATTTGGGTATAATCAATGGGACAAATCAAAATAAGTAAAAGATTATTATCAATATCTTAGGAGTACTGAATTAAAATTATCTGGAGTAGAATAAAAAATGAAGAGGCTTGTGTGATATAAAATATGTAAGAAATGTGACTGCTTAAAAATTAAGAATGCTACGGGTAGATTGAGTTAGAAACATTTTAATACTCAAATAAAGTTAGTATACCCAAATATTAGTAGTAAGTATTCATGATTCTATAACCCAAAACAGCGACACTATTTAATTTTTAAATCTTTTCATTTTTACTGTGCTAATTTCTTAAGATTGCTTTGATGTTCATATTATTTATTAAATATAGTTCATTTCTATTGTAAGTAGTATTATTGATATTAATTATATACAACATATTAATAAAAAATTAATTTATAAAATATTATTAAATGTTAAAAATATGTCAAAATGATAATTATTTATTTAGGGGTCTAAGTGGACATTTCAAGCAACAAGAATGAATGGAGACTTAGGTTGGTATGTTGTCGAGCCTGACCAAATGCAAACTCTGAATGCAGTACTTGTTCTAATATTCATCCCACTCTTCCAGTATATTATCTACCCAGTACTGGCTAAATTAAGGCTTGTAAGGTCACCTTTACAAAAACTGTGTGTTGGAGGTTTTCTGGCAGCAATAGCCTTTGTGGTATCCGGTCTACTGGAGATTAAAATTAAGGTAAAAATATCTTAAAACAATTAAATTACTTTATCTAAAATTGAGGACTGCTTAAGATTAAAAACATTATAATTAAAAACAGCACTTATAAGCAAGATGTTTAAATAGAAAGTGGGATCTTTCTCCTTCAAAGAAGCAATGGAATGTATTAGCAATAAGTATTAAGTATAAGTAAGAAATTGACTGGTACTCATATTAGCAGGTGGGATTGTTATTGCACAGAGGGGAATATGATTTTTATTTTTTGATCACTTAAAACAATTAATTAAAAATAAACTAGGAGAAGAAAAATGTTAAGTCCGATGCTTTTTGTTGGGGTCTGTGGGAGTTTAAGTAATTGTCAACTAGTATCAATTTCCTGTAATTTTTTCTGTTATTAATAACTATATTATGAAAATTATAAAAAATATAATCTTGAAACAACTCAATTGATTTTGATGAAATTCAAAATTTGGGACACGCCTGACCCTCTGAAATGCTTAATTTCATATGAGCTTTATTAAATGGCTCAGTAACTCTAGAGATTTAAATTTGGGTTTAAAACCCTAGAATAGCTATAAATTCAAGACAGTTACACTAATAAACCTTGGATATTATCTCCCTTTGACTAATGTGTTGTAATCTACATTTTCAATTTCATAGTTGTTGCCATATCACCATCATTTGTAACTCAAATAGATACTTCTTTTTTTAATAATGATTTTAGTTGTGGTGTGTAATCCCACGCTAAATTTTATACAAAAAATGCAAAGGGAACCAGAAAAAAATCATACTACCTCAGCCAGGACTCGAACCCAGGTCTCCTGCTCTCTGGGCAAGTATGCTGATATTTTTCTGGTCCCCCTTTGCATTTCTTGTATAAAATTTAACGTGGGATTACATACAACAACTAGAATCATTATTTAAAAAAGAAATATCGGAAAAAAATGTGAATCTAACAAATAACCGACAATGTTGGCTCCTTCGAGTATATTTGTCTTACTTGGGGGTTTAGACTCAGTGTAAATTGCAGGGAGTTAAAGAGATTATCTAGCCTGCCTCGGTTGAGCAGTAGTCAGCATACTTGCCCGGAAAGTAGGACACCTGGGTTCAAGTACCGGCTGAGGTTGCAAGTATTTTATTTTCTGGCTCCCTTTGCATTTCTTGTATCAAATAGATAGTTTTCAAATTCTCATAATTCCTATAATTGTACTAAAATGCTCTAAATTTTATATTTTCATATGTAATTTTTTATTATTTTATTTAATATATGTTTTAGTTCATTATTTTGATCTCTAGTAAAAGCTAGTCAATGTTAATTAGGCTAAGTGGTGGGGTATAAATTTGTATACAAATTTAAAACTTTTACTTTGTTACAACATTTAAGAAATCATGTTTAGAGAATAAGAGATGTAGAAAATTTTAACTATTATTTTTATGATGAAACATATTATTGAAAGTATATATAAATACTTTTGTTTTAATTTAAAAAATAGATAATTGTATAATCATCTACAGCATTTTGTTATTAGTTATTATTGTTATATAATCAGCTATAATACTTGCTAGTCTAATAAAATGTAATAACAGTGTATTTATTATAATTTTATTTCTAATCTACTGCAGTAATACTATAAAGATAGTAAAACAAAAAAAAACGGATGCAATTTAAAATTGAGATCATATCTGATCCTGTAAAGTACATAATTTCATACGAATTTGACAAAATAAAATATTGTAAAATTTTTTTTTTTTCTTCAAAAACAATGATATTCAATTATTATTTTCATTAATAACAGAACAGATTATATTTTACAAGGAACAGTTAGTGTGGGATATATAATTGTAAAGCTGATTTTAACAAAAACAAATAATTGATTATACTTTAATTTAGATTATTCCAAGATATATCTCCTAAAGAAAATTCTTTCGTGGTGATATTCGAAGCCCCATCTCCTGATCACTGTTCTTCATCCTTATCTGTACACTAAATGGCTGCTTATCCCTCTATATCAAAACTTATCTCTGGGATACTTGAATACAAAATTGTATATCTGCACAAGAAACTAGTTTATTTATTAGCAGATGAAAGATTGAAGACTTGAATAGCAAGATTAAGATCAGAGTATTTGATATCAATTAGAACTTATAGAAATGACTCTCCTGATTTCTTATTATTTTTATTAAAGTATTCTAATGAATTTATAAGCTCATCCTTATTTATTTTAAGCAACAATTTAATTCTATTTAAGTTTTGGCCTCTATCTGTATTCTATTTGCTTTTGGCTGACTATCTAAAGTATTCCTGATATCATTCTTTATCTTTCTTTCTCTTTGATCTATATATGAATAATTACAAATTTTATTCTAAATAATTATAAACAGTTTACCGTAAATATTAGCAAATTGAACTATTATGACTTAAGGCCTTATTTTAAGCGAACAGTATTATTATAAAAATCACAAGTATGGAATTTTTATTTTATCACAAGAACCTCAGTAAACAATAATGGAATCATTGCTTAAATATACTCTTATATTATTAGTAATATTGAACTAAATGAACAAGTTTTAACTAACCCTATTTTTTAAATAGTTTCTATATAACCTTTTAATTTCTTGGTCTTTACAGTTCTGCTAATAATTTATTAGAGTTAATGTTTAGATTGGGAATGAAAATTTATGATTGGTTTACACAATGACAAAATTTTGTCATATATTTCTTCTTTATTATATTACATATATATTTATATTATATACACANATATATTTGTATAATTATAAAAATGAAATGAATAATGACTTTTTCATTTATAAATTGAAAAAAAAAAAATGTATTTATCATTAAAGAAATGGTTGTGGTTTTATTTCAATTATAGGGAGATCTTCCCTCTCTTCCTGGTAGTGGTGAGGCATATGTCCAGGTTTATAATTCCTTCAAGTGTGATGCACAGATCTCTGGAGGATTTGAAGCTAATTTAACATCTTATGATTACATTTATTTCCATATGCCTAAAGTAGATAATGTGACAGCTAAAATCAGTGGATCATGTTTTGATGAATGGAATGGGAAGATTTCAGTTATTGATGGGCAGGTATTTTAATTTTATTTTCAAAATAAAATATGCTAAATTATATATTTTATACAACAATAGGATTTTCAATTGAGTAGTGATGATAATGCTTATTAGGAACAAACAGAACTGAAATGTTTTCTATTGCAGCAAAAATTATATAATATTTATATAATATCTCTTGTTATTAATATATCTTGAAAAGTAATTTCAAATTATTTTTCTCAATAAGCAATACATTTAATTCTAAAATAATTTTAATTTCATGCTCCAAATTTTTTTATTAAAATAGGAGCTAATAAAAAAGTCTTCGTAAGTCTTCTTACTGTATTGTTTTAAGTGCTTTAGGACAGCTCTGAGGGCACACTCTTAGGCCTTCACATATTGGGCACACTTCTTTATGAGTTGAAACTGGGCTTCTAACCTACAAAGGTAGTTCATTACCTATAGTAGAAGAAGCATGGGAGGATGGTCTTTTTTTTTTAAATCAAAAAATGAAATTTTGGTCCTCTAATTTGTGTGATGAGAAAGAATCTCTACTGGATAAACCTTAAAGCAGAAAACCAGAAATTGTAGAAATGTTACCTTGATCTCAGTCATTGAGTATATCCCATGAAGGACTTGAACAGAAATAGTCAATAATCAAAGCTTTGTTCTTCATTCTCAAGATTAAAAATATAAATAAGTTTTTAATTGGGTAATTACAGATTATTAAGATTAGTAATTTGTAACAATAATAGATAACCTGATTTTCAATGGATGAGCCTCCAAAAATATCTTAATAAAGTTTTATAAACTTAATAAAGTTTTGTTAACTATTTTGGACTTATTTAGATCTTGTTCATTTTTAATTTCTCAACAAGTCTATGCTTAGGCAACAACATGAAAGTTAAATTAAATTTAAGAATAGATGATTAATGAAATAAATGATATTAGGCTGATCACATAGATCCTATAGGATGATAAGAATATTATCAACATTTTCTTAAAGAATTGGCTATTTTTCGACTCATTATGTACGTATGAATTTAACTCAACAGCTTCCTATAGAACCTCAACAATATCCATTAATGGTCCCTCGGAACCCTTTTCCCTTCCAATTTCGTATCTCCACTGCTATTCTAGCCAAAATTTAATCATAAGCCTCTCATTCAAGCTTCTAGTGAGGCTAGTACCATTTTTACAGGTCTGCACAGTAACAATTTTTACAGTGTACAGTTTTTACAGTGCCTGAGGCTACTAATATCTACTAGTTTCAAATTGGAGTTGAATAGCTTTCATTTTTTTACCTAGGAACTTTATAAAGCACTCTTTTATATATGTATCTTAATACATACATTTTATCAAAATGTGATAATTTCTTCAAATAAGTTCAATTAAATAAAATTGAACTTATTTGAAGAAATTATCACATTTTGATAAAATGTATGTATTAAGATACATATATAAAAGAGTGCTTTATAAAGTTCCTAGGTAAAAAAATGAAAGCTATTCAACTCCAATTTGAAACTAGTAGATATTAGTAGCCTCAGGCACTGTAAAAACTGTACACTGTAAAAATTGTAAAATGGTACAAAGATTTTGAATCTTCAATAAAAAACAAAATTGATAATGAAACAGTTTCAAATGTTCAATTTTATAGGAATAATGAATGAATGTGAAGAATGTAGTTGTATTTGCAAACAAAACAAATCATTTAATCTTTATATATATCCGCAGAACTTTATAAAAGTTTATTCCTTTAAGAAAAAATTATAGTATATTTTATTAATGTTTCTAATTTTTAAGGTGTCATCTTACATGATTCTCCCCAAACGTGATGAAAGAAGTGTTGATCTCTTTGCTTTAAATTTACAATCAAAAAATGAATTAGAAAAGCCTGATTCTGTTAACCCAAAAATAAAGTAAGTAGTTAGTTGGATATTTATTTAATATTTATAGAGTAATAATATTTACTCCTGTTTACAATTAACCTAAAGTTAATTTTACACCAATTCACATATGAAACAGTACTTAAAAAAGCTTAAAGATTAACCTCAAAAAGCAGATTAAATTTAAAACTTTTTTGTTGAACTATAGCAATGAACTCTTACTTGTAATTTTACTTTTGTTTTGTATATATTTTATTAAAGAACAGAAAAAATGCAAATATTAAAACATACAAACATATGGTTTAAACTAAACCAGATAGGCCTCTTGGTAATAAACATGATCCCAGGTTGTTAAATTAATAATGATCTATTTGAGAAATTTTTATTTCTTATAAAAAATAAACTTAGATGTTCTCAAGTCCTCTGAAAAATTCATCAGAAATAGTAATAAGAATAAGAAAAAAGTAAATAAAAAATTGTTTGAATAAGATAAAGACATGTTTAATAAATATAAAAAAGATTTAAAGCAATTTATTGAAAATGAAACCACCCATACTTGACAAACCACAACAAGCACCTCCAAAAGAGAATACATGGAAACCATGTAACTTTCCATTGATTCATGACAATTTCAAAAGAATTATTCAATGATTTTACAACACAACTGATCCGGATGACTTTTGAAATAAGTATTCAATGAATTTGATTTTAGCTAAAATAAATGGCAAAACAGCCAAATCAGTTTCCTATGATTCCATGGCAGTGTCAAATAGGACTGTTTCACATAAAAATTAAAGGCTTTTAAATTAAATAATTATATCAAAATTTATTCACTAGCATTCTCCGTAGAATATAGCAATGCATTATAATTTGAATATTTATTATAATATTTACTTTTTTATCTAAATTAAAAAATATACTTAATATTTATAAAGTAATTGTAAAATGTTGGAGTACTTCCATGGTCAAACAGCTTCATTACACCATCCAACACAAGTCAATTCACTAAATTGAAAATAACTTTATTTGATGTTTTTTGTTGGGGTTCAGTCAAGGTAGACGGTCCAAAAATTTCTTTAAAAAACCACAATAGTAATATCATAATAACCAGAGCTGACAAAGGCAGTAAAATGCTTATTATGGGCAAAAATTATTTTTTTTAAAATGCTCACTTTACTTTCTGACAAAACCACATACACGCCCACCAACAACAGGGATCACATTGACAATATATTATAATATTATAAACGCATTTCATATAATTCCCAAGCACCTAGATGTTACGGCCTTCCAAAAATCCACAAACCACAAAACACCTCAGCCCCATTGTCTCCAATATTAACTCTCCCTCATCTAAACTGAGCAAGTTTCTTCTTCCATCCTTAGAGATTCGTAGCCAACAAAACCCATATGACATAAAAAAAACTCTTTTGGCCTCGAAACACAGGTTGAATCTCTACTTATCCCTAAAGGTTACATTCTTTGCTCCTTATAGATGCCAAATCTCTCTTCATCAACATACCACTTGATAAAGTCCTTCCAATTGTGGATAAACATTGGACTATAATCCAATACCACACTACAGTGTCCCACTGTTCCCTATTTTGTACGTCCGGCTATCTCCTTTACCAAGGTAATTACTATAACCAGATTAATGATCTGGCTATGGGAAACAACCTTGCTCCTGACATTACTGTTAATGACCTCCTAGACTCTATCCTTCCATCCTTTTGTAACGACATTTTCTTCCTTAGAAAATGTGTTGACTTGCTTCTTATTCTCAATCCAGATAAAGTCCCCCAGATCCTTACTGCATTCAACTCTTATCACCCTCGTCATAGAACCTGTGAACATATATCTTAATTATTGTTATGATTCTAAATTTATTTTTCATACTAATTCATATGTAATATTGATAATTTATTACTATAAATTACAAAATTATGTTTTTATATTTAAATATTTCTTTCCAGAGTTGTTTATTCAGGTTCTAATGAAATCAAAGTACAACTAAAGAAAGATAGCAATGAAGAGTTTAATATTACATCTCACCAATCAGCCCAGAAAACATTAAACGGATTTGGAGAGTAAGTAACTGCTGGATAATTTTTGATAGTAAATTTTGAGCATACACTGCCGGACAAAATTAAAGGATCACTTCAATATTTTGAAATTTCTGAACTGTATAGGGTATTTTTGAAAATATTCTTTTTTCTTTGGAAGTCACACTTTATTATAAGGGTAATAAAAAATAAAAAATTATTTTCTAGAAATTTTTAATAGGAAAACAAATCAAAAAATAAAAATGTCCTACAGTCTCAAAATGAAAAAGTAAATCTTTGAAATGAAATGAAATAACAAAACCGAATAAAAAGGAAGAATTTGAGGAAAACGATCAATAATTGGTATTCCCACCTCTAGCTCTGATAATTGCTTCTATTCTCCTGCCCATTCCAGCAACCAGGGCTCTTACATGTTGTTCTGGGATGTTGTTCCACTCTTCCACTAACATTTCCCTTAAATCTGCCAAATTTTGCGGGTCTCGGGCACGGACACGTCTTCCAAGCATGTCCCATACATGCTCTATTGAGTTCATATCTGGACTTCTGGGTGGCCAAACCATAACGTCAATTTCTTCTTGTCTGAGGAAATTTTGCACTGATCAAGCAACGTGAGGTCGGGCATTATCGTGCATAAAAATAAAGTTACCTGTGATATTTCTGGCGAAAGGTATGTACCTGTCAGCAGTTATAGAGCCACGGTTCACAAGAACCAACTCTCTACAGGAGTTTAAATTTATGCCCCCCACACCATCACTGACCCACCACCAAACGCAACCCTTGGAGAAAAAGTGCATGGAGCATACCTCTCTCCCCGCCTTCGTCATACCTTTTCCCGTCCATCTGGAGATCGGAGACAGAATCTTGACTCATCGCTGAACAATACGAGGCTCCAATCTTTCTGAGTCCAGTTTAGGTGCTCCCGAGCAAACCTCAAGCGCTCAACCCTGTGTTCCCTGGAGAGAAGAGGTCCAGTAGCTGAAGGATGGGAGGTCAATCCATAATCGTTGAGTCGTCTTCTCACGGTTCGCTCTGAAATTTGCACATTCCTGAACCTCTGGAGGAGACCACGCAGACTGTTACCAGTTGATCGGCGATCCCGAAGAGCATGCAGTTGCAAAAATCTCGTCACGGTGGGAAGTTGACCTCGGACGGCCTTGTTTAACTCTTCTTGTATGCCCTCCAGTTTGACGGTGGCTATTAAGCACCCTGGACACTACGGATTGTGACCGCTGGAGCGGTTGCGCAATATGCCTTTGAGAAAACCCTTGTTCACTCATAGCAACAGCACGAATTGATTCCTCTTCGGTCAATGCTCTTCTGTTGGCCATCACAACGTTCTTACTAAACTCACAAGTAAAAACTAAAGTCTCTTAAATGTTACAAAATCTTCAATAAGATGAATCTTTGCTAACAACTAACCATTTACTGATAGGAAGAAAGAAAATAAGTGGATTTACTGACTCTTTTCTCCATAAACAGGTGGGAATATAAACAGGTACAGGATTAACTGGATAAGATACAACACAAAGTCCAGTCTGGGGCAATGGAATTTCTATTTTTATCTCTTATGTAATAATAATATAAATATTTGTAAGTGATCCTTTAATTTTGTCCGGCAGTGTATTTTCAATTTTATGCTAGCTTACTACTTCATAAGCCTTAAAAAAAAATTATAGAATTAAAGCAGATTTCCCATGTTTCATTAAATTGAATATAAATTAGAGTAAATGACAAAATGTATAAGCTGGAGAGAACAATAACATAAAAAGTATGACCACTTTACTTTTCTCTTGACTGACTGAGAGGAAGAGTGAAGGAAACACACCTCCATAGTAGTCATACATTTCTTCCTTAACAAGTATTATTTATTAGTGTCATAGAAAATTAGTGTTAGAAAATTGTATTTCACCTATTACGTTATGTAAACTTTTCCTTAACACAAATAACAACATATTATGATTATTCATTTTGGTATCTCTCTTCCCCATTCTTTCCATTATCAAATTTCAACAAAAAATGCTGTTCTAGCCATGGTGTGTGTGTATATATATGGAGTACTTCCATGGTCAAACAGCTTCATTACACCATCCAACACAAGTCAATTCACTAAATTGAAAATAACTTTATTTGATGTTTTTTGTTGGGGTTCAGTCAAGGTAGACGGTCCAAAAATTTCTTTAAAAAACCACAATAGTAATATCATAATAACCNTCTAAAAGGTCTTTAATAGCTTCATTTTCCCAAGCAAAATCTGGTAAATCGAAATAGAAACTAAAATCAAAATATTAACTTACAATATACCTATTTGATAATTTTTTTTAAATTATAAATATTCATTTATCATTATAAGCTCAAATCACCATTTAAAACATGTAACTCAATTTAAAGTAAATTTTCATCTCATGATGTTTCATTTAAAGTAAGTGAAACTATTTATTTTTTAAAAGCAATGGACCTTGCTTAAAATTGAGAGACATACTGTTTAAAACAGCATAGAATAACTTTTTATGCATTCTTGAACGATCTTCAGTGTTATTCTTATGTGATTTCTTTTTGTATGTAAAAAAAAAATTTTTCTTTATACTTTATTCACATGAAAATAATGATTAAACCAAACTACCAAAATTCTCCTGGGCTTCTGAAACTATTGATCAATGTGCAACTAAACTAATGAAGGAGATCAGCTAAGAACTCTCTATCATGACATTAGAAGTCAATAAGAATTGAAAAAAAAAAAAAAGTTTTCACTAGATTTCTTATAAAAAAAAAGAAATAAAGATGTTCATGTTGTTACCATAATGTCACCTTTGAATAATTTATATATTACCATTCCAAAGATAAAAGATAAATATCCAAAAGATATAAATTGAGGTGTGCTTCCTCTAGAAATTTGCATAGAATTATTCCCGGTACCAGATTATTCTGTCATCTTGACTAGAATGATCCTGGTTTTTAACAATGCCATTTTTTTTTTTTTTTTTTAAGTTTATTTTAACTGAGTGGGCGTTATGTCTTTATCTTTATTTTTATAATAGTCATTCATGTAATGGGGGGGGGGGGTAATTTTTTAGAAACTAATTAATAATAACTTTAATTATCAAATGAAAATTTGTAAATAATTAATACTTGTAAATAATCTAAAGGGTTATTATTATTTCTACCACCAATGAATATAGAACTTAAGAAATTAATACTTGTATTACAGTTTCAGTTTGACAGTTAATGATAAATCCATGGGTACTATAACTGTGGCCCAAGGAGGAGTTTATACGCTTATGCTGACTTCAGAGGGTAGCAATATAGTGAGTAAAACACTTTTCAAGTAGTAAAGCAATTATTTTTAATTGATTAGAAATAACAAAAAATAAAAATAGCTGATTATAAAAATTAAGAATTATAGAAGAATGTCTTGATCAAGATGGGGGTGTAAGTCAGTAATGTGTGGTGTTCCTATGTTGAAGGCAGATATTCCTGAGCAAATCAGGAGAATGAGATGGTGTCTCTTCTTAAGTTATTAGTCTTATTACTCTTATTAAGTTCTTAAAAAATGGACTGACTCCCAGTTCTTGATGAAGCTTTAATTTCTAACCAATTTGAGGGATATTTAATGCCATTTGGAGTTGTCTGTCCTAGCTTGTCTGAAGTCTTTTGATGTACCAGGTATGCAAGTTTAAAATGTCGTTTTAATTCCAATAGAATGCGCTCTTAGCCTATTGAAGGATTTGCTTATCTCTAAACGCTATTTTGTTTGTTAGTCATTTGTTTACAAAAGTCAGTTGTTTTTAAGTCGTTTACGTGGACGTATCATACCTTTCTTTGGTGTTAAAAATGTCTAATTTTAAGCCAAATAAAGAGCATTTGCGGCATGTCATGATTTTCTTATTTAATCAAAAGAAAAAGGCACCTGAATGTCATCGAATTTTTGTTGAGACTTATGGCGATCTTGCTCCAACCGTCAAGACATGTGAACGTTGGTTTCAACGTTTCAAACGTGGTGATTTTGATGTTACTGATCAAAAACGAGAAAATCGACCAAAAAAGTTTGAGGACTTCGAATTGCAATCTTTATTAGATGAAGACAATACCCAAACCCAACAAATGATGGCAGAACAGTTGAATGTCACTAGGCAAACCATTTCCGATCGCCTGAGAGCTATGGGAAAGATTCAAAAGGTTGGAAAATGGGTTCCACATGAATTGGACGAACGACAGATGGAAAAACGAAAAACTGTGTGCAAAATGCTGCTTTTACGCCACAAAAGAAAGGGTTTTGTGCATCGAGTTGTAACTGGCGATGAAAAATGGATTTATTTTCAGAATCCCAAACGAAAAAAATCATGGGTAACGCCAGGACAACCATCCACATCGAGTGCAAGACCGAATCGTTTTGGGAAGAAGACAATGCTGTATGTGTGGTGGGATCAGAAGGGAGTAGTCTACTACGAGCTTCTCAAGCCCGGCGAAACAGTCAATACCGAGCGCTACCGACAACAAATGATCAATTTGAGTCACGCATTGATCGAAAAACGCCCAGAATGTGCTCACAGGCACGCCAAAGTCATTCTTCAGCATGATAACGCTCCTGCACATTCAGCCAGATTGACTAAGGAAACGATTTCTTCGCTTGGTTGGGAACTCCTACCCCCCCCGCCGTATTCACCTGACCTGGCCCCTTCTGATTATCACCTCTTCTCATCGATGGGACACTCATTGGCGGAGCAACACTTCAACAATTTCGAAAACGTACGAAAATGGCTCGATGAATGGATTTCAAATAAAGATGAAGCATTCTTTTGGAATGGTATCCATACATTGCCCGAGAGATGGACAAAATGTGTAGAAAGCGAGGGCCAGTACTTTGAATAAAATATATTATACTTTTTTTTAAATTACTGTGTATATATTTTAAGAAATAAACGACATTTTAAACTTGCATACCTGGTAAGTGCTACAGGTGCTTCATAAGAGACATGTCTGCTTAAAATAGCTTTAAGAGTAGTTTATCCTTATAATATGTGTAATCTGTATTATACATATTATATCATGCATTATCGTGTATACATATGTTATCGTGTATCAATATAATATGTACTCTGAAGTATCACACCCCTCTATACTTCCATGGAATTGGGTATATATCAATTTAGATTTCAAGGACTGCCTCATTAAAATCCCAGAGGAGGAAAATCAGTCTTCAAAGGATTCAACTAGAGATTTGGTTGGCTTATTTAGGCTTCTCAAAAAGTGTCTGTTATTTCAGTATTAATCATAACTAATGTTTAAGAAATAGGAACATCTTCTTTATAGGAACAAATATTAATATCTTGAAAAGTATTACTTGAGACAGGTTAGGCGAGTGGTTCCATTGCTGACAACAGTATAAATAAATAAATGTAAAAGTTAAGAGTATTTAAATTTAACAAATGTGTGAAACAGAATAAATAACGTGTGATATTTAATTTTCCAGAAATATAAGCTGTTTACAATAACTTCACCAAATACAGTTAATATCATGTGGCAGATACCTCAATACATTGTCATCACATCAGCTGAAATCATGTTTTCCATCACTGGCTTAGACTTTTCATATAGTCAGGTAAAAAAAAAATTTATTTTAAAGTAGATTATTTTGTTCCTGAAATAATTTGTTCTTTTTAGAACTTCAGATTTCAATTTCTCAATTAAAGTGAACACCAATAGTTTTTTTTATAACAAAAAGTTTAATTTTTAATTATTTCAGCTTTTTTTTATTAGGCTTGAAGTTTATAGGTAAATATAAGTAAAATATCTCAAAAAGCAGATTAAATTTAAAACTTTTACTTTGTTACAACATTTAAGAAATCATGTTTAGAGAATAAGAGATGTAGAAAATTTTAACTATTATTTTTATGATGAAACATATTATTGAAAGTATATATAAATACTTTTGTTTTAATTTAAAAAATAGATAATTGTNATTATATTAAGTGGAGCAGGGCTTATTGAGCCCTTGATCACTTTGATCCATAACTTAATGAAGAGTCACATCAGCTCTTTGTTTCTTATATACAGGTCCAGTACATTTTCTTTGTTTTTAATATATAAGATGAATACTTATAGGATGGAATAATTTTAATTCTTATTACATTAGCTTCTATCAAAGTATATATTATAGCAGAGCCTGATCTAGTTTCATTTTTAACTTTAAAGATGGCATACAATGTAAGCCAAAACATTGGCATTAAAAAACAGTATTCCTGACTTTTCAAAGATTGATTATTTCCCATAATGTAGAACTCTGGTAAATTCTCTCTAAGGGTTATTAAATGTGCTGAAGTACATTATATGTTTTGTATATTATACATTATTTTAATATAAAATTTTTTGTATTATAAAACCTCTAGGATGCAACGTAATCTCCTGTATGGGTATCTGTGTATGTGAGTTATTAAAGTGTTGGTCATGGTGTACCTTACTAAATTACTATGTCTGAATCTCTGAATTATCCCTTCATAAGGCTTTTATGTATTATTTAAAATATGGATCATGGTTCATCATACATGAACAAAATGTGCATAATTTTCATGAATTTTGAATATAAATATATTTTTTTTTTCTCTTTTTTTTTTGTCTAGTATTAATTTTTTTATTTTATTATTATTTAACAGAGCCCTGAGAGCTTAAAATCAGTTTTATCTTCTTTGTGGCTGCTAACTGATGCATTGGGAAATGTGATCATCTTGATTATAGAAAGTGCTAATATAGAAAATAAGGTAACATTTTGTGAACATATTGCTTGACTTCATTAATTTTTAAAAAATTGATACTAGGAATTATCTATTTATCTTCCCTCCTAAGAGATTGACCTCCAGCACAGAGTATCCTATAAACATGGATCATCAAGAAACTAATGTTACTTTATGGACTCCTGACGCTTGATTCAGTTATTTGTTTCTAAGTTGACTTACCAGGCATGAAAGAGGGATCCTAGTGGTCAGTTTTAACTTTAAATTTTTGTTGACCATTAAGTTCAGAAACAGTGCATTCTTCTAATAGAGGTCTCTATGTAACCCAACACCTCCAGACCATGTCGGACATCCATGCTATTAATAATTTTTTGACTTCATAAAACAATCCAATGAAATTGTAACATTCTGATATTTCACCAAGAATTTTCTGAGATTTCTTAAAGTTTCCTTTGTCTTTTTTTTTTATCTAAAGAAACTTTGTTACAAGAAAATGTGACATAGTTGCTCAGAATACTCACACTGGTAATGTCAAAATTGGTTAACCACTACACATAAATTTTTAAAAATTTTTAGTAACTCTATACCCCCCTTTTTAAATAGTCTGTGCATTTATATTCAATATAAGCAATTTTAGATCCCTTATAAATGTGGTCAACTTACTCTTGAATGACCCTGCTAACAAACTTTTGTACTCCCAAGACGTTGCAGACCAACCAATCATCTTTCAGAACTCATTCCACCTTCTCTCACATCTTCTATTTACTTGGTTTTATTTCTTTTCTTTTTTTCAGGCAGGTTTATCACAGTCATAGATTATTACTTGTCATCTCTCCTTTTCTATTCTTCTACAGTGCCCATAACCTATCCTCAGAGCCTTTTTGCACCTATTTTTTATTTTGCAAACAGCTGAGCATCTCATACAGTGCCCGATCTCTTCAATTTACTCTGTATCAATTTATCAGCTTGAAGCTCCATTTCCAGAAATTCATCTTTGTAGCTTGAATTATATAGGTGATCCTGTGGTTCAAAATCCTATGATGATATGTGATCCTATGGATAATATGCAGTAAATTACTCTCTCAACAATAATAGAAAAGAATAGGAGGCAATTTTATTTTTAGGGGGAAGGAAATTGTGGAGTAACATTCTTAACCCACATTTCACAGTAGTATCTCAAATTTGCATTTACCCCCTTCTTGAAGATACAAATTCGAGAATAGAAAATATAAGTTTAGAATGCTCATCAGGTGATAGGAGTGGGAACCAGAGATATGAGACTGTTCGGCATAGTAATAATTTTAGGACTTCTCACCTTTAAAAGCTTGTTATAATAATCATTATTGTGCTCTATCTCTTACTCCTTATAATAAACTTCATGAATAATGAACAGGGAGGAAGATAAAATTTCATTCAAACAATTGCCTACAAAATCAATCCTTTTACTCATATTTTAAAAGTTTGTTCTATTAAATTTGAATTATAAGTAAGTTATACATTTTTCATTAAAACATTTTTTTTTTTTAAAGTGATTATTTAAAAACTGCAAACAGACTTTTTTTTTCTTATTTTTTAATGAAAGTCTATTTGCAGTTTTAAAATAATCACATAAAATGAATTATTTTAACCTTGCTTAACTCCTAATTAGCATATAAACAAAAAATTTTAATTCCTTTCAGATGTTGGAGTTTTTCATTTATGCTGCTGTCATGGCTGTGGCCATGCTTGTATTCACAGTGTTAGCCATTCGTTACAAATACAGGACTACAGATGCTAAATTAGAAAACAAAGATATTCAGCTTGAAGAGCAAACAAAAATATAAATAATTTTAATTTATTATTTTGATTTGGCACTAGTTATTCTTCCTAAGGAAGACGTGTGCTTGAACTTGAAACTTCTATTAAAGGTTTGGCAATGGAATTGTCTCCAATTGCCAGCAAGAAATATAATTATTTAAATGAAAATGCACTAGTTTTATGGAATTTTTATAATTATGCATGATTAATTATGCATAATTATTGTTTGTATACAGTCACAATATAAGAGCTCAGGAAAAATTATAATAAGCATGTCATCTGTTGCCAGCTTAGTTTAGAATTACAGATTTAAAAAAAAAATTGTAATTACAGTTTTTCACTTCTAGTACATAATTTTATGACAAGAAGGATATTCAGTAATTGGATGAAACACATTGTCCAGATTCCTTGAGTTTCATGAATAATTTTAAATGAATAATATAAGTATTTAGATTTAAGAACATATACAAGTATTGAAAGTTACTTAATTAAAATAGGAAAAATGTTAATTAATAATTGTTATATCATAATATTTCACAATAGAAAAATATAATTAATAAAATATAGTTT